>JAMPIV010008218.1:0-469217 GCA_024509875.1 Oreohelix idahoensis | reverse complement strand
ACAAGGCCTTTACACCCCTCCCCCTGAATATTATTTTTGTTTGGTGTTTAAGTTTTGGTTTTATTTTATCTCATTTTTGTTTTATTGTTTTTTTTTACATACATGCAAAAATGGTAATTTTGATTTGACAGATGTGATGCCACTTTCACGTATCGGCAGTTATTCATATTATTTGGAATTTAAAACAATATACAGCGTGTCCGGAAGAATCACTACCAATAACAAATGTCAATATCTCCTCATCCATGTAAGTTAGAATTATTTTTTTATGGTTACCTCGTATAGAAACCATCACATTTTTAGGAGCAGTGAGATAATTGATAAATTGTCCGATAATGTGCAGATAACGCATACGTAATGCGCAGCCGCGGAATGTGATGAAGCATGTAGTGAAAATGGCGGAGTTCACGGTGCAGCAGAAAGTGCAATGCTGTTATTGGCTTGTGGAATTAAAGTTTCCCATTGTTGTGCAAAGGAGATTCAGGCAGGAATATGGACAGAAACCTCCAGAGCGACATACCATAGTGAAATGGCACAAGCAACTGTTGGAAACAGGTTCTTTGTTGAGAAAGAAGGGAAGCGGCAATGAAGCGTTGTCTCCAGATAGAGTTGAAGCAGTTAGCGAAGCTTTTCAACGTAGCCCGCGGAAATCCATTCGACGGGCAAGTGGAGAATTGGGTATTCCAAAATCTACTGTTCACGACATTGTGCACAAAAGATTGCGGCTTAGAGCCTACAAGATCCAGCTAGTGCAGAAGTTACAGCCAAATGATAAACCCAGACGGGCCGAGTTCGCAAATGCAATACTATGTCACCTCGATGATGACAATGAATTTCTCAATCGTGTGGTATTCTCCGATGAATCGACCTTACACACTTGTGGCAAAGTTCACCGGCATAATTGTAGGATATGGGGAAATGAAAACCCACATGTCGTAATGGAGCATGAGCGAGACAGCCCTAAACTTAATGTGTGGTGTGCCTTAACCTCGAATTATGTGATCGGGCCATTTTTCTTCGCCGAAGCCACAGTCAGAGGAGCAACATACCTAAACATGCTGCAAAATTTTGCAGTTCCTAGGATACCAGAAGGATTCATATTCCAGCAAGATGGAGCACCTCCACACTATGCCAATGAGTAAGAAACTACCTTCATCAACAATTTCCAGATAGATGGATTGGAAGATTAGCTCCTATTGATTGGCCACCAAGGTCACCAGATTTGACCCCCTTAGATTTCTTTCTATGGGGATACGTAAAAAGCTTTGTCTATCAAACTCTGGTGCAGGGACTGGATAATCTTCGGCAGCGAATAATTGACGCTTGTGCATCCGTCACACCTCAGATGCTGCAAAACACGTGGCGAGAGATAGAATACTGTCTTGACTTTCTTCGAGCCACTAAAGGCGCTCATGTGGAGATCTACTGAAACTTGGTGAGTTGCTACTGAAACTTAATGAGTTTGCCTAACAGAAAATCAAAATCCGGTCGGTCTGCTATTATTAGTATAAGAAATATTGACATTTGTTATTGGTAGTGATTCTGCCGGACACACTGTATATCCATCAGAGGTTGAACGGAACACTTCTCATTATCAAATTTAAAAAAAACAGATGGAAGGGAAGCATCAAAGAAGAGTTGGCTACCCGAAAAGCAGCAGCTGGGAGACTTTTTCAGGTCATAAATCGAGAATTCCTTAGCAAAAGAGAAATTCACAAGAAGGCGGATATGACTGTATACTGTTCCACGTTTGTTCCAGACTTGACTTGTAGATCTGAGTCATGGGCAATGACTACATCCCACAAAAGCCAGCTCCAAACCTCAGAAATGAGGTATCTGAGGAAGACGGTTGAAGTAACAAGAAGAGACATGGTTCGCAACCAGACAATATGCCATGGCCTCAAATTTCAGCCCTGGCAGACCCAAGTGGAACAGTCCCAGTTATGATGGTTTGGCCAAGTCTGCAGAATGGGGGAAGATTGTCTACCTTGACAAATATGGGAAACCAAGAGCCAGGGATCCAGACCTCCAGGACAACCCAGAGTTAGCTGGGAGGACAACATTCGGCAATCTCTGAAGGACCGAGGACTAGACTGTAGCCAGGCCAGGAGTAAGACAGCTGATAGGATAGTATAGCGCTATACTTCTTCCTTGTCAAGCAGTCCCAAAGTTTACCAAGCAGTCCCAAAGTTGCAGCTCATCACTGTATTTTAAAACTTTTGTCAGATTCGATTCTTGATACCTTTAGTAGATCTCAAGCTACAGAGCTTTAAACTTAGTATCTAAAAATAGTGATACATTTTACTACCGTAATTGCAATAAATCAACATTTTTATAAAACACCATAAATCTGATCTAGCAAGGTTTATCATGCAAAAGGAAAATATATGTGCCAAATCTCATGTTGACTTGATGAATAAATAAGCAAGTTATAGGTAAATTAGTAACATGAAACAAAGGTTATGAGAAACCCATGGTTAGTTTTCCATAGGAAAAGCTCAAATTCTTAAGAATACAATTTTTAAAAACAAAATACTCCAGCTTAGACAAAGTCTGACAACTGATTTGGACATAGTTAGATATATGAGGTTATAAATCATCAGATAATACAGACTAATCCCAATTTTCATATTTTAAAAGTATTTTGACTTTAAATGCACTGTCGCTTCTCCCCTTACATTTTATCTGAGGTTACTTTGTATCCTTCTAGCAGATTTTCATGTTTATCAATTGTCTAGGTATTGTATTACCTAGCCCTATTTGTTTGCTGCCTTATCTATGGCTGTACACCACATCAGTATACGTGAATACCCTCCTAACATAAGTTCTTATGTACAGCAAACCCCCAATCTTACGCTGGCTGATTAGCGCTTTTTTATATATAACATGTCATATGCCCGTTATAAGCTTTAAAATTTTGATCTTATTCTATGCGCTAAAATTCTGTGGGAAACAGTAATATAACTTTCTAGTTCATTCAGGGTGGTGGAATGGCCAAGAAGCATTGTCATTGCTAGGATAATAAAGCATGCTCACCAAAATGGAATGCAGTTCTAACATAGAATATAACATAGAATATAGGCCTAATATAGAATATAACATAGAATATAACATAGAATGGTCCTTGTATAGTCTAGCATCATTCTCCTTCTTCTTCTTCACTCTTCAGTTCTCCAACAAGCATAGGCCTTCAACAAACATATGCCAAGTCCTATTGTGTTGCCTGTCCTCAGCTTAAGGTCATTCAATGTCTCCTCAAAATGTTCTTTCTGTCTCCAGTTCTCTTCTCCATGTGTTTTTTGGCCTACCTCAGCTTCTCTTACTCTGGAGATTCCAGAATAAGGATTGCCTTGTAATGCTATCAATAGATTTCCTCAATGTCTGTCCTATCCATCACCAGCATCTTCTTTTCATACTTTGTTCCACTGGTTCTTGAAATCAGTTACACACGTGTGACCTTATCGTGACATTTCAATCCTTTTATTCTACACAAGCATTCACTTAGGGAAGTCTAAAACTATCATCGCTCTAATCAGAATTATTCCAGCCACTGCCAGAAGTACTATACCTCACCAGTTGCTGCTAACAGCTAAGTGACCTTTAGGATATCACTGTTATTGCTACAGGTCAGCATGACTTACTCATCAGTGGCAGAACACCTTTAATTAACTTACCTTAGCAGCCCGGCCAGGCTCTGCATCCTCCCATGCCTTCTTCATTGCTTTTATTTCCTCCGCTCTCTCCATATCTTTTTTCACCTCAATTTCATCCTGACAAGACAATAAGAAAGGATCAGATAAAGTGGAGCTGACATTGAATAAGATAGGGTCAGGCATAATTTCATTGTGAAGACACTGAATATCTTCTTCTTCTTCCTCATTCGTCCTGAACAGGACGTTGGTTGCGTTGTGTCCATTTACAGTGAAGCTGCGGTATTTGCGCCTTTCGGCCGACACATCCGACTTCCACACAGCATTTTTTGGGAACGGGTTTGCCTTCCCTCTTCGATCCCTACTCTGCAGCCAGACTGCAGTGATGCAGCCTGTTTCCAGGACCACCACGTGGAGGTGGAGTAGGGTCTTGGTCAGCTCTGGTTTGCTGACCCTGATGCAGGCAGTCAAGGTATGGGTCGCTTACTGCATTCCTTACTTTTGATGCGTCTTGGGTCCCAGACACTGAATATGAAGTAACAGACATGTTATTTGGGGGAAGATACTGATTGAGGTGAGGTAAATTTTGGTATATTGGGCAGATACTGAATATGATCAGATAAGGCATTTTATCAGGGGCCTATATTCAATATCACATGATGATTGGGGCAGAAACTGACAACACAATCAGTACTCACTACTCTGAAAGTGCAGCCAGCACTCACTACTCTGGCAACACAATCAGCACTCACTACTCTGATAACACAATCAGAAATCATAACTCTGACAATACAATCAGTACTCACTAATCTGACAACAAAATCAGTACACACTACTCTGACAACATAATCAGTACTCTCTACTATGACAACACAATCAGAAATCATAACTCAGACAACCTAATCAGTACTCACTAAATCTGACAACACAATCAGCACTCAATACTCTGACAACACAATCAGAAATCATAACTCTGACAATACAATCAGTACTCACTACTCTGACAACATAATCAGTACTCACTACTCTGACAACATAATCAATACTCATTACTCTGACAACATAATCAGCACTCACCACCACTCAACAACATAATGGACACTTACTGCTGTAACAGCATCACTGACAATACGAAGGGTCCAGTGTGGTTTAGTGATGTCAAACTGCTGAGATGAAGGCCGTGATCCTCTGCTGTCTTGACCTTTGTCCTTTCCCACTTTCTCCTTGCTGCCTTTTAACTTGACCTTGCTGCCAGCTGCTTGAACTTTCTCAACTTTTGGTGGTGAAGGAGGACGTTCTTGGCTGATCACTAGAAACGACATAAATGTTATTTCACAAGCAAATACTTACTTAGTCATTCCTCTTCTACCGTGAGGTGTAGAGCACACAAGCAAGTAAACCGTCCTTCTTCTTCTTCTTCTTGCGATCGCATCTTTGATGATTACACCGTCAGACGAGTTCTCATGATGAATTCGACTGTTGTTTGAAGTTCCTCTTTAACTCCATATAGCTTTGAATTTAGTGTTGAGTCATTGGGCCAGTATATCTTTCTTAACTGGTCATACAGAGGACAGTCCTGTAGAACATGCTCAGCAGTTTGTTCGTTTAATCCACATGTGCACAGTGGTGAAGCAGACAATCGTAACTTGTGCATGTGTTTATTCAGTTTGTTATGCCCTGTCCTGAGTCGAAAAATAGTTATCTGTCCCTGCCGGTCGAGAGTGTGATAGTCGTCTTTGGGTTGGTTCTGTTCTCTTCTTATAGTCTGGATAGCTCTCTTTTTCTCAAAGTATGTGACTTCATTATCTTCTTGTTCACATTCTCCTCCCTTTTTTGCAAGTTTATCTGCCTTTTCATTTCCGGGTACACCACAATGAGATGGTACCCACTGAAGTATGGTTCTCTTTTTGGCAGCTACCTTGTTTAGTTCATTTCTCAGATGCGGGAGTTTACCACCCTTGAGAGCTTGCAGGACAGACAGTGCATCTGTGAGGATGACTACCTGGTGGCAGTCAGAGTTGGTGTTATAAATCATATTTGCAGCTTGCTCTAGAGCTTGAACCTCAGCTGTATAGTTGGAACAGAATTTACCAGTGGGAATGTGCCTAGTCTCATAGTGGTTGTCAGGATATGAGATAAAGATACCGGCACCTCCATTCCTAACAGCATTAGTTGCTGATCCATCTGTAATAGGCATGTATCCATGATTGATCGGGATAGCTTTCTTGGATCATACTCAATGTAGCAGTTCGTTTTTGCAGATCATTATACTCACATCCACTTGTGAGACCACTGACCGACGTATTAATTTGGAGGGCACTGCTGGCCTGCTCCCATGGTACAGGGTATAGGGTGGGCTTCAGTGGTGTTGTCTTCATAGATAGGTCTTCTTGATGCTGTCTTATAAGTCTTTTTCCCCGATGCACAAAGCTGCTACGCTTTAGACGTCCCAATGCCAGATCATCTAGTCTTGCCTTCATTGGGTGCGTTGGCATACTGTTGTACTTTTCCATCTGGATCATGGTCTTTGTGTCTCTTCTATGGGACAATGTCTGTAATCCAGCAACCTTCTGCATCTCTGTTATTGGTGTAGTTTTCATGGCTCCTGTAATGAGCCTGAGAGCTTGATTTTGCACCTTGTCCAAGGACTGCAGATGTGAGTTAGCAGCTGATGACCATGCTGCTGAGCTAAACTCTAAGTGTGGTCTTATTACTCCACTATAAATCTTCTTTAGATTTCGTTCATTTGCTCCCCAGTTGGTACCTGCCAATTTTCTGAGTATGCCTAGTCGTCTTCGGGGCTTTCCTTCTGCATTTTCAATATGCTTATTCCATGTAAGCCTTTGGTCAAATGTCACCCCAAGATAGGTGGGGTAGCTTTCTTCCTTGATAACGGTTGTCCCTAGGTGTATGTTAGCTGATTTGTCCTTGGGGGCGAGGGAGAACAGTGTTGTGGAGGTTTTGTCTGTGTTTATTGTGATAAGCCATTTCTCTGCCCATGACACTAGCATGTCTGCTGCCCGCTGCATTCTATAATTTGCTGTGGTGACATTTTCATCAGCGCACCAGAGTACTAGGTCATCTGCATATAAGGCAGCTTTCACTCCTGCAGGGAGATCTTTCACCAGGTCATTGATGTAAACAAGGAAGAGTGTAGGGGAAATTACTCCTCCTTGAGGTACCCCCTGATGGAGCAACACTTTTCTGCTCTGCAGACCGTCAAGAGTGACTCTAGTTCTCCTGTTATGCAAGTATGACTGGATCCATTTCATCATGTTGCCTTGGATTCCACCTCTCCCAAGTTTTGCAATGAGGCCATCTTTCCACACCCTGTCAAAGGCCTGCTTGAAGTCGACCCAGATCGTTAGGACCTTTTTTCTTCTCCTGAAAGGCATCTTCTATTGCTTGAGACAAGTAAGTAACTTGGTCTTCTATACTGTAGCATTCTCTAAATCCAGCTTGTTCCGGCACCAGGATCTGCTCAGACTCTAAATACCATTTCAATCTGTGGTTGACTATTCGCTCCATAGTCTTCCCAACACAGCTTGTGAGACTGATTGGCCGGTAACTTGCAGCCTCGGTCTTACATTTCCCTTTCTTTAGTATGGGTATTGTGATGGCTTCTCTCCATACTTGGGGTACCGTTCCTTTCAAACCAGCTGTGGTTGAATATCTCAAGCAGTTTTGTCTTTGCTGCTGAGCTCAGATTTACTAGCATTTCGTTGCTGATTTTGTCTGGGCCGGGTGACTTTTGAAACTTAAGCTTGGAAATAGCCTTCTGTAGTTTCTCCTAGTGTGATGGGTTCCCTCATTGGGGCAGGAGTATCTGTCTGTCCCATGGTTGCCAGTATTTCTTTTCTTATCTCTCTCTGATGGTCTATGTTAATGGGTAAGTTGCTTTCTGAACTGTATCTTCTAGCAAACAAGTCTGCAGCTTGTTTTCCTCTGAAAAGTTTGCCACCTTCATCCAATGTGATAGTCTGCCTTGGTGAGGAACACTCTTCATTTAGAGACTTGACTAATCTCCAAAGTTTCCTGCCGTCTTTCTCAAGGTTCAGCGATGCCGTTTTAGTTCTCCAGCTTTTCCGTTTTTTCTTCTAGCTTTGTTCTCTGAAACTCTGCTACAGCCTTTTTCCATTTGTTGTGAGTTTCAAGTGAAGGCTGAGACTCTGCGTTCTTTCTAGCCTTGTCCATAGCTTCCTGACGTTCTTGGAGTGTGCTGGACCAGTATGGTATGTAGTTACGCCGGCATCCTTTGGGAATGGTTTCTTTTGCAGCTTGTAGTATGCATCTGTTGAAGTCTTTTACCACTTCATTAATATCTCGGTTCTGTACCTTGAGGGTAGACAGCAGCGTGTTCACCTGATGCCTGAATAAACCCCAGTTGGCTTTTTTGTAGTTCCATCTTGTAATGGCTGGGCCTGTACTGAGAGTTGCACTCTGGACAGTAAGAAAGATTGGGCGATGGTCGCTTCCCCCTAGTTGATCTCCTACTTCTCTACTAATAGATCCAGCTATATCTGGTGTGGAGAAGGCAAGATCTGGTGTTGAAGTTGTGTGCCATCCTCTGGAGTAGAAGGTAGGAGTATCTGTGGCATTATTGACTAGGATTAGGGAGTGATCATCTTGCCAAGTTTCAACCTCTTCACCTCTGTGATCCAGATGGTTATAGCCCCAGCTCTGGGAGTGGCTATTAAAGTCTCCAACTGCTATAAAGTTGGTGGCTGGTACCTGTATAGAGCTGAGACTCAGCGGGTTGTTGTTCGGACAGTAATAGTTCAGGAGTTCTATTTCCATCTTGTCTACCTTTATCTGCAGCAGCTGATATTCTGCTCCATCCATGAAGGTTTTCCTTTCGTGTGCAGGAATGTTATTCCTTACAAGAGTAAGTACTCCTCCTTTTCGTCTATCTTTTCTGTCGGATCTGAAGCATTGATATCCCCTTATTTTAAAGGTTTGATCTGCTTTCAAGTGAGTCTCTTGGATACAGCAAACACTGACTTGCTTCTCATACAAGATGTTTTCCAGCTCTGTCTTTTTGCTGTATCCAGCCTGCTTGCTGTTCACTCCCTCTGCATTCCAGTGCATTATGACAAGTGGCACTCTGGGTTTCTCTTTTTCTGTTTTGTTTTGGTCAGTAGTTCTCCTCCGCCGTCTGCTGACTCCACAAGACGGTCTAGAGGGTCCTCCAGTAGCTGAGGGTGGGCTCTGTCGAGGCTCAGAGCCCGGCACTGCACCTGCCTGGTGGAGCTCCACAGGGCGAGCACCAGAACGAGATTTATTTGACGGTGTACTCTCCATAGAAAAAAAAAAAAGCGAGTTGCATGATACTGTGGTTTCCGGTGCGCCTTCTGGCCCAGTATCTACGACTTTAGCACCTGCTCAACGGGAGAGTGGGCTCATCCCTAATCTGTTTATGTTCCCAGTAGTAGACTATTCGCAAGCAGCCTGGGGGTGTCACTGCTCTGCGCGGACCTTGTTTACCGAGGCGGCGTCCGAGCTCGTATGGTGAAAATATGGTTGCGTTATCTTCAAAATAGCCCTGTCTTTCCCGTGGCTTTTCTGCCATCCTGCAACTTTGAGTTAGGGAGTTCTGAGCTCCAGTCTCTTTCCCAGGCGTTTTATCCTGGCCTGGCACGCATACAGAGGACCCCACTTCTGGTTCTAAGTTAGCAGTTGGGGATAGGTGGGGTAGCACACTGTGCATTCCCCGTCATCCAGGGGGCTCTCCAACTATGCAGAGCTTGCACAATGCTGTGCTCTGGTTTTGGGCTCTCCCAAGGAATCCTCACGTCCTGCACAGAGCCACTTCCAGATACCCACCACCTGCCAACCCTCCATTGTAGAAATCTCCTGCATGCGGCCATCCAGTCAAGAGCCAGTATTAAGTCTGGTGCCCAAGTGATCCCCCCAAGCTCAGTGTGCAATGCTGGGTTCTCATCATGCTGCAACACAGGGGGGATTGTGATGCTCAGCCATCTCTCTCAATTCTGCACCGATAAGTGACATCGGGGACTTAACTGTGCCTCAGTGCTGGGAGGCCCCGTTTCCGGGTACACCACACACAGCCAATTGAGGCAACGGTCGCCGTGGGCGTGATAGACGACAAACAGTGAAGAATGAGGCAAGAAAGCATTTAACCCATGAAGTGGGGGTGGATTGGTGCAGACCAGAGCATGTACCACTCGCCGGTGGGTTCTGCATCTACACCTATAGGGTTCCACCCACTCCTCAGCCCATTTAGTCTGGCCCCTCACCCAGGACCTGTCCGGCTTGGGTGACCCTGCCAGGAGTAAAACTCCCGCCGGCATAGCTCCCGGGATCATTGGGGCGCTCAAGCTCTCCAACCACGGCAAGGTAGGCTTACATGTGGAGAGGTAAACCGTCCAAATGACAGGAAAGAATTTTGTTGTGCTCTTTCTGCTCATGTCCTGAAGACAGGTCCATTTCTTCTGTGTTTTGTTTATTCCTTTTCATTTGCTTTCACCTGCAGTGGATTTTGGTAGTCAAACCTGTCTGAATGCATTGGCTTTAAAGCCATGTAGCAACCCATAAAAAGATAGCAGGAAGAAAAGTAAAAAAAGGTAAATACACTCCCCCCCCCCCCCCCCCCCCCACAACCCCGCTTTATTTGCGTGAGTTTTATTAAAGTTAATTCACGTTTGAGGGCAGTATGTTTTACACAACAATTTTTTTTTGGCACGTGAACTAAATTTAATCATATGCAAATTGAATATTGTGATCGATGATCATGTAAAATTGTTCAAAATTTAAAAAAAACACAAACAATATTGCATGGTAAAGCAATTTTAAAGTACGCTGTAGCATAAATTTTAAGGAAGTTATTGCATATTTTCCTTGAAAATAGTTTCATATAATAATCTGGCCCCATACAACCTTATATTGGCAGAGAACACGAAAAAGGCACGATAATCAATGATAGAGTTCAATGTTCTTTAACCTTCAGTTTTCAGCATTATAGATAGATGACCCAAACAATCAGCCAGGACTTTAAGGAGCAGCTTCCCTTTTGGCGATAGATACTGATACTAAATCTACTTCTAATTAGATCTGTATGATTGTTCTATAATATTCATACAACATTTTTTACACTGTTAATTTATCAAATAAGTGCGGTAATGACCAAAATAAACTTCATTTTCAAAATGTGTTTGCAATCATGAAAAAACTTGCTTGCACGGGTTGGGGAGCAGATGAGAGAGTACTAAAGAAGCTATATACTGGGCGAGTGAGACCAGTCTTAGAATATGGCATTGCAGCATGGTCAACGGCAGCTAAGTCGAACTTTGACAAAATAAACAGAACCCAAAACCAAGCAATGAGAATCATAACAGGGGGCATGAAGTCAACACCCATAAAAGAGTTGGAAAAGATTACTCACCTCCAGCCTATGGAGGATAGAAGAGACAGCAGAGCCCAGCAACAAGCCGAGAAATTCAGGAGGCTGATAGACCACCCAATGCACCAGAGAATAAATGGACTTGGAAGGGGAAGACTGAAGCGAAGCAACTTTGTAGAGAGAGTCAAAACAAAGATGAGAGCAGACCCCATAAACACAATATCAACAGCTACGCCAATATGTACTGCACACAAGCTACCAATTTGGAAACAACAGTGCTTCCTTGATAGAAAACATTCCTGGTATTGAGAGAAAGAACAGCCAAAATGAAACAGAAAGGAGAGTCCTAACCACAAAATATATAGAGAAACATTACCCAAGCAACATCTGGATCCATGCATACACAGATGGATCAGCAACTAATGCAACAGAAGATGGGGGTGGAGGAGTCGTTCTGAGCTTAAGCAATGGCACACAAAAAAGATAGTCGCAACAGGGAAATTTTCAAGTAACTTCAGAGCAGAGGCAGAGGCCTTAAAAACTGCATCAGAAATTCTAATGACAGAAGAAAGCTCAGAGAAACCAGTAACTATCTTCTCAGATGCGCTGTCAGTGATTACAATGCTGAAAAGTCAAAGTAATGCTGAACTGGATGACCTAAGAGTAGCACTTCACAGACTATGTCAGCAATACAAAAGAGTCGTGATACAGTGGATCCCTTCTCACTGCAACATCCCTGGAAATGAAGAGGCTGACAGATTGGCAAAGGAAGGGGGAAAGCTTCCTCAACTTGACACAAATATAACTTATGAGGAGGCCAAGAGTTTTATCAAGCGCAGGTACAGGCACAAGTGGGAAGAAGAGCATCCAGGCCACACAAAAAATGATCCGTATTACCAGCTCAGCAGAAGTGAACAAGTGGTAATCTTCAGACTTTGCACAGGTCATAACAGATTGAGATACCATCTATTCAACAAATTAAAGATGGGAACTACTGATGAGTGTGACTGTGGCACTGATAAAATGACTGCCGAACATCTGCTTCAAAGGTGCCCAACATATGAGGAACAGAGAAAACGCAAATGGCCATCACCAGTACCATTCCTGGAGAAAATCTACGGAGATATCAACAGCCTCAGGCTGACCACTGCTTTCTTTGAACTTATTCAAGTTGACATCTGAGGGTGAAAGAAAAAGAAGAAGAAAATGTGTTTTAGTCACTTTTGATCTATATGACCTTGCATAATTACTTTAACATTAGGCCATAAAAACGTGCAAATGATGCTCCACATAAGCCAGAAACCTAAAGCCATCCTTTCCTATAGCTTCTTAAACTCCATTCATGCGAATTTCACATACGTGAGGCTTCTGAAGAACTGAATCCTCGCACACATGGAGGGTTGAGTGTAGAGTTTAACTGATTCCGTACGCAAGATCTTTTAAAAGACGCAATGGCCGACCGCTGGGACCGCAAGATCTTTTAAAAGACGCTGATTTATTTCGTTGTTTCTTTCTATTCTGATATTTTATACTGCCCGGAATTTATCTCGAACGGAAGTAAACACAAAACTGGGCAAATTTCAACAAGCTTCAACGTCTTTTATTTGCGTTTGAAGGGATTTTTTCACATTTATCTTCATCTTTAATCGTGTTTTGTTGTATCGCCATAATGGCTGAAAAACACACAGGATATGTTACTAATATGTGAACAGTGAACAAACTGTGTGATCAACCATAACTTTCTTACTTTTTCTGTGTTTCTAAATGGATTACCTGCACAAAGAGAGCAGTGAAACTGTATTGTGATAACAATTTATGTTACAAGCCTTACGTAAGTCGAAAATTTTTGTTCAAGATTTCAAGTTATCTTTTTTCCGTGTACATGTTATCTGTTATAACATAAACATAACATAAAATTAGCTAGAAAGGCATATGGATTTATATTGTTCATCCAATGTACTTTAATTTGATATATAATATGTTATACTTAACTCATGATTAGACACACATTGTAAGTAAACGTAAATTATGTATGTGTAAATTTTTGGGGCTTAAAAATAATTCCGTCCAGAGCTGAAAATAATTACGTACGGAAAGAGTTAACTTGACTAATTACACTGGTATACACACATTTTGGTGCCTTCAATTTTATAGCTGTTCTTGGGTAATTTTGGGTTGCTGATTCCAAAAATGTAATCAGATTTTTTCTATCAGCTCTAGTTTTTGAGATAACTAAGAATGACCATATTAGTAGGGCAATTGTTATGTACAATCCTAGAGTTAGGTGCTATCAGTGGCATTTTGACTTTAGTCTGCATTCATATTATATACTGTTCAAAAAAAGAAACGCAACTTTTTTGGTGTTACTTTTATAAAAGATATTCGCTGATTGGACATCAGTCAACCTATCGACTGTGTCCACCTGGTCATTAACTTCTCGTGATTACCTGAATTGTCCTCACCTCATGATTCGTGAGGTCATGAAAGAGGTCAAGGTCAAAACAACATTTTTGACAATAACTCGTGACAGGTTCATGAGAATCCCGTGAAACTTACTGAACACAAAACTCTTTGACCATATTATTGAATGCCTATAAAAGATTGCCGCTCCTCTAATAAATTCAGTTGAAAATTCAATGCGCAAGTATGGCTCATCTCACTACAGAACAACGACTCATCATCATTGGATGTTTACAGACTGGACAGTCACAAAGTGTAGTGGCCAGACAATTTAATGTGGTTAGAAGCACCATTAGTCGCCTTTGGAGGCGATTTCACGAAACTGTCTCAGTGGATGACCGGCCGCGCAGTGGAAGACCCAGAGTCTCAACTCCAGCCGAAGACCGCTTCATACGGCTGCGTCACCTCAGGAATCGACTTGCATCTGCGTCCTCCACAGTCCAGTCAATGTCAGCAGCTCATCGAATTTCAGATCAAACGGTCAGGAACCGGCTGCACGACTCTGGTCTTTGGGCTAGAAGACCCTACAGAGGTCCTGTTCTTACGGACCGGCATCGCCAGAACCGACTGCAGTGGGCGAACCAGCATCGTCAATGGACCGTTGGGAATGACTGGAGACGGGTTTGGTTTAGTGATGAATCATTTTTTGTGCTCCAGCGACATGATAGACGGAGAAGAGTTTACCGCAGAGTCCATGAGCGCTACGCCCAGAACAGCGTTGATGAGGCTCATCCACATGGTGGTGAAGGTGTACTGATGTGGGGGGGGCGATCAACTTCATGGGAAGAAGTGACCTGGTGCAAATTGAAGGATGCCTGAATGCCCAACGATACGTCGCTGAAATTCTTCGTCCTCACGTCCTTCCACTTCTGGCTGCACGAGGGTTGATTTTTCAGCAGGATAACGCTCGACCTCATGTGGCACAACTCACCACCCAGTTCCTCGCTGACAACAATGTCCAGACCATTCCGTGGCCAGCCATGTCATCAGACATGAACCCCATAGAACACTTATGGGATGAACTCGACAGATGACTCCGCCAGCGAGACGTGGCTCCAGCCAATCTCCGACAGTTGTCTCTTGCACTGCGGGAAGAGTGGGCAGCCATCCCACAACAACAGATCCAACGGCTAATCGGATCCATGTCAAGGAGATGTCATTCTCTGATAGAGGCCAGAGGAGGCCATACACCTTACTGAAACGGAGGCCTCAGTCGCAAAGAATAAAAGTCCAAACCAAATTTAATGAACATCATTTCATTGTTAAAGTCTGAAAGTTTCTTCATGCCAAGATTGAAACATTCATTCCGTAAAATAAAATTTTGGTACAAGTTTGAAATGTGGTGTCCACTGCAATAATGTTGCGTTTCTTTTTTTGAACAGTATATGTAATTACTGTACATATATTACCAAAAATGTAATAAAACTTTATCACTAGCACTTGTTTAGTCAACACGCAAAAAGGATCTTTTCGAGGACTTCCTGGAATGTGATATGCCTGGACAGTCACGCTTAAGGGTCCAACAGTAATATGCCATCATGTGGGCATCCCAAAGTCCCTGGTATCTCTCTTCCATTGTTTTTATATCTTGGTGAAATCTTTCACCTTGCTCCTCACTAAAGTCGCCAAGATTCTCCGGAAATAAATGTAAATGGTTATGGAGGTAGTGCAATTTTATGCTCATGTTGCATCCAAGTTCACAAAAACTCGACAGCATGTTTCCAACTAATTCAGAATAATTGTCTGCTTTAAAGTTACCCAGAAAGTTTTGCACAACTAAAACAAATGATGACCAGGCTGTGGACTCTGTTTTGTTCATGGAATCAATAAAATTTGGATCGTTTATTAACTTTCTAATTTTTTTCTTCTTCTTCCTCGTTCGTCCTGAAAAGGACGGTGGTTGCGTTGTGTCTGTTTACACCTAAGCTGTGATATCTGCACCTTTCGGTCGACACATCCGACTTCTGCACGACATTTTTTAGGACCGGGTTTGCCTTCCCATTGCGATCCACACTCGCTCAGCCAGACTGCACTGCTGCAGACTGTTTCCAGGACCACCACGTGGAGGTGGAGTGCGGTCTTGACCAGCTCTGGTTCGCTGGTCCTGATGCAAGCAGTACAGCTATGGGTCGCTGACTGCATTCACTATTGCTGCATCTTGGGGTCCCACTTTCTAATTTGAGGTCCATCAAAAATTCCAGCTTTAAGTTTGTCTATGCTCAATTCTGGAAACTTTCTGCATAAGTAATTAAAACAGGTACCATCTTTGTTCAGTGCCTTAACAAACTGCTTCATCAAGCCAAGCTTTATATGTAATGGTAGCAGTAGAACTCTTTTTCGATCAATGAGAGGCTTATTGACAATATTTTTTTCTCCAACTTTAAATTCATCCCTTAACGGCCACTGTTTCTTTGTTCAGTGCATATCTTTTGCCCTGCTATCCCACAAACATATAAAGCATGGATATTTGGTGAATCCCATTTGCTGGCCAAGCAAGAAGTTCATCATTTTAAGATCTACACAAACCATCCAGTTATGTTCTAAATACTTCAATTTTTCCAGAACTGTGCTTATTGTAGCATACTCCTCCTTCATTGTAGTAGAATGAGCAATTGGAATTGAGCCATATTTGTTACCATTGTGTAAGAGAACACCCTTCAAACTTCTTTTAGAGCTGTCAATGAAAAGTCGCCACTCATCTGGTGTATAACTTACACCCATTTTGTTAACAAGACCTCCTACATTAGTACAAAACACAAGGTTGTTTTCTTTACAAAAGAATGGAATAAAACCTTGCTCTCTGCTGCGATAAAATGTAACTTTTGTTTCAGCAGTCAGTAATTTTAGTAGAATGAGCAATTGGAATTGAGCCATATTTGTTACCATTGTGTAAGAGAACACCCTTCAAACTTCTTTTAGAGCTGTTAATGAAAAGTTGCCACTCATCTGGTGTATAACTTACACCCATTTTGTTAACACATGTATTAATGAAATACAAAAATTCTGTATCTCAAAAAC
This sequence comes from Oreohelix idahoensis, assembly GCA_024509875.1. Classification (NCBI taxonomy): domain Eukaryota; kingdom Metazoa; phylum Mollusca; class Gastropoda; order Stylommatophora; family Oreohelicidae; genus Oreohelix; species Oreohelix idahoensis. The sequence goes on along the minus strand of JAMPIV010008218.1, from coordinate 452,729 downwards.
TAGAGCTGCTGCAGACAAGTAAATGTGATATTTGGATTGAGCAGGCCTCATTTATGTACAATCAAGAGTAAAATGTTTGGCACCAAAAATTTTTTTTTTTTTTTTGTAGGGCTGTGTTATTTAACAGCTCTTCAATCACAACATTTGTTGTAATTGCATGATTATCTTTAAAAATATTTTTGCCTTAGTAGGCTGTATCCTGAATGTATACTTTAAAACTGACTGGGTTCCCTCCTCGCATGAGCACTACATAAAGTTAACCATGAGCAAAGATTACTACATCTGGTAGGTATACACCTACATGATCAAATGATTGCCCCAGTGCTGTGTTGATTGCCATGGCAAAAGCTAAAAGCACAAAAAACTGATATCTCATAATGACAGGAAGGTTGATATTGCTTGGCTCTAAACTGATTTGAGGAATTAAAAATCGTTCGCCTTAATTACTGCTTGATGTGATTTGGCATCAATGAAGTTGTTCTGAAGGGCTTTTACAACTAATCTTGTGCCCTTCAAGAGACCATTATTTGCATCCAGGTTCCTGAGTAGCATGACAAATGCACCGATTCTGAGTCTCCATAGGTGCAGAGACATTTCAGATGGACCCTGTCGATTCAAAAACTCAACTGGGAAATTAGCAGTATAACTGTGGTCTTCAGTAACCATTGAGTCAAGCATCACAATAAAATAAGAAAATGAACACAGGAGAAATGGACATGCTGAAGAAGTTGCGCAACAATGTGATTTCTCATAATTTCTTACATTGGCTGAGGAACAAAAATTGTTTTGTATTTGTTAAAAGTTCAATCCTTTGACTTTAGCTTTAACAGAATGTTATAGTTTAAACACAAATGACAAGGTACTGGGTGGTTCTTATATTATGAAACTAAATTATTAAACTTTCCTATAATTTCTTGACAGGTTACTTGTGAACACAACTGTGAAAAAATGAAATTCTTCTTCTTCCTCATTCATCCTGAAAAGGACGTTGGAAATACCACACTGTAATTTTGTCAAACCATTTCAATCCTCCTATTCTACACAAGCACCCATTTATGAAAGTCTGTAACTTCTTGTTTGTACTTTTTGTTGTCCTCCATGTTTCAGAGCCATACAATAGGACTGACTTGACATTTGAGTTAAAAGATTCTTATTTTTGTATTGGACTTGATTCCTTCTGATTTCTAGGGATTTGCTACAAACTTACATTTTTGTTCATTCTTCTCCATCTCCTTCAGTATCTGCACAAATCTCCAGCTGCTCTCAGACAGTGGCCAACTGTTTTGTAGAACATTAGCTTGAATGATGTACTTGTGCACCTGCAATTAGAGAACAAACACATGGTGATTGATGCATGCATATTACCAGTCTCAAAATCAGTGATAGATCTTATGGTGACATGGTGTTGTCACTGTACTATTTTGGATTTCTAAACAGATTACCATTTTATTTTCTCTCTTGTTATTGAAGTGTTCTGTGTGTGTGTGTGTGCGAGTGTGTTTTTTTAAATAATTTTAAGTACTGCTGGTCCAATTTTCCCTGGTAAATGCAATAACTTAAATTTTTTGTAAAGTGTTGGGTAACAACTGAAATTTTCTAGTTCTTAAATAGAGCACGAGAAAAAATGTGTTAAATAATTTTTATTTTTTACAACAAAGTCCTTAAGTATGGCTTTTTTCAGTGCTCTTCCTTATGCACTAGCTCGGGCGTTGGCGTAGCTGGTGAGCCCTTTTTAGGGCTTTATGCTAGCAGACAGACAATGTTAGTCCTTTTCAGGACTTAGTATCTTTCAACGCTGATCGGGTTAGCAGTCAACAGAGTTGACTTTTTTTTTTTTGGATGGTAAATGCGCTCTGATATAACCAAATAGGTTGAAAGGAACGCGCCTCACCAGAAGAAGGCAAAAACCGAAACCCCCCCCCCAAAAAAAAAGTGCTCTTCCTCCTTACACCTCATTATGAAAAGATTTTTTTTCTTCCCAGTACGTTTCTTCAAGCCCAACAATATCAGTTACAGGTACAAAACACTTACTCTGGTATCTTCTAGTCTTTCGGCCAGCTCTGCCTCCGAGCGCATGCTGTTTCTCTGCAGAGGGAAATACACAAACAAATAAATCAGCGGGAAAGAACCTCAGAAACGCAAGTGGAAAAAGGTGAGGAAAAAAACACAGGAATTGAATAGGGCAATCAGAAATGTATCTATTGGCATTGCAAGGTAGTAATTTTTCTGAGACTCTCAGGGCAGAAGAAATAAAAGGAAGGCTGCAAATATAAACACAAAAAACTACAGGAAAAAATAAGAAGGAAACAGGGGACATCTAAAGATCTGGAGTATACTTCCTCGGACAGAATGGCTTGAAAAGACATTGATGAAGACCTGTGCTTCAAAAGGAGTCGAACTGCAAAGACAAAAAAAACTCAAGTCAAACTAGAAAATTGGAAGGAGAATATTTATGGGAGTGCTGAATGAGAAATATTTTCTATATACAGCTGGCAGAAGGCAAAAAAACAGCCATGCAACCGCATCTGAGGTTCAAAGATATGTGCAAGAGAGACATGAAGGTATTGGATATAAATCCAGAACCTCGGATGGATGAAACTGCCAATAGCACCAAGTGAAGATGCTTCTTATGGTGCCATCTCAGATTGGCCAAAAAAAAGCTCTTACAACTAGCAGAAGAGAAAAGAACTCACTGAAACAAACACCAGGCAAAAAAAAAGCAGCCAAGGGCTATCACGTCAAGTGTGCATCATCCGCATTGTCAGTTATGACTGGAGGAAGCTAATAACTATACTACTCGTCAAAAGTCAAGGGCCACTTAGAAAAACCTTGGTTGAAACCATAAAACAAATCTGATATAAACGTAATTGGTATCAGTCAAAACGGCATTTATTGAATACCAAATTGACATGTCACGTAAAGAAATGGAAACACACCTTCAAACGCAATGAAGCTGTGAAGTGTGTCAACCACCTTTTCAAAAGTCACACAATAGATATTGGACAAATAGACATTTCTTCTTCTTCTTCTTCTTCTTGCGATCGCATCTTTGATGATTACACCGTCAGACGAGTTCTCATGATGAATTCGACTGTTGTTTGAAGTTCCTCTTTAACTCCATATAGCTTTGAGTTTAGTGTTGAGTCATTGGGCCAGTATATCTTTCTTAACTGGTCATACAGAGGACAGTCCTGTAGAACATGCTCAGCAGTTTGTTCGTTTAATCCACATGTGCACAGTGGTGAAGCAGACAATCGTAGCTTGTGCATGTGTTTATTCAGTTTGTTATGCCCTGTCCTGAGTCGAAAAATAGTTATCTGTCCCTGCCGGTCGAGAGTGTGATAGTCGTCTTTGGGTTGGTTCTGTTCTCTTCTGATAGTCTGGATAGCTCTCCTTTTCTCAAAGTATGTGACTTCATTATCCACCTCCTTTTTTTGCAAAATCTGCCTTTTCATTTCCGGGTACACAATGAGATGATGAAGTATGGACAGCTACCTTGTTTAGTTCATTTCTCAGATGCGGGAGTTTACCACCCTTGAGAGCTTGCAGGACAGACAGTGCATCTGTGAGGATGACTAACTGGTGGCAGTCAGAGTTGGTGTTATAAATCATATTTGCAGCTTGCTCTAGAGCTTGAACCTCAGCTGTATAGTTGGAACAGAATTTACCAGTGGGAATGTGCCTAGTCTCATAGTGGTTGTCAGGATATGAGATAAAGATGTAGACATTTCAAAATCGGGTATGACCACCGTTTGCAGCAAGGCATTCAAGACAGCGTAGACGCATCAAGTCCACAAGGGTCCGAAGAGTATCCTGAGGAACAGCTTGCCATTCCTGAAGCAGAAATGCAGTCAGCTGTGCAACATCCATTGGCAGGGGGTGATTTGTTGACAATCTTCGACCAAGGACATCCCAGAGGTGCTCAATCGGAGAAAGGTCAGGTGAATGAGCTGGCCCCGCCATCCTGATGATCCCATGTTGCTGAATAAACTCATTCACCACACGAGCTCGATGGGGTCGAGCGTTATCATCTTGGAGGATGGCATTACCACCTATGGCCTCCAGAGCAGGCTGAACAATTGGTCTCAAGATTTCGTTCTGGTATCTTGGGCCGGTCAAGTTGCCTTGGATGATGTAGAGTGGGGTCCTGCTGTGTCTGTAGAAGCCTCCCCAGATAATGACAGAACCCCTACCATAACGATCCACCTCTCGAATTGTGTCATCAGTAAATTGCTCTTCTGGTCATCTCCAAACTCAAATCCTGCCATCATTGAATGACACAGTGAAGTGAGATTCATCAGTGAAGAGAACTTGACTCCATTGTTGCCTTGTCCATCGGATGTGCTCGCGACACCAAGCAACACGGGCTCTGCGATGAGCAGGAGTAAGAGGGATTCTGACTGCAGGATGTCAAGCAGCCAGTCCAAATTCATGTAAACGTCTGCAAATGGTGCTTTGACTGACATTAACGTTTACAGTTTGTCTCAGCTGACATCTTAGAGTGGAACAAGTCACTGTTCGATGGTGCAGGGCTGAAAACAAGAGATACCGGTCATCATGTCTATTGGTGCATCTAGGGCGACCTGGCCGGTGGCGATCCTCCACACTTCCTGTGGCCTGAAATCTCTCCAAAATTCTTTGGATAGTAGAATGTGACACTGCAAGCCATCTAGCAACCTCACGGATAGATAAACCACTTTCAATCCACGCTATAGCCCTCATTCTTTGTAAGGTGTCAAGACTTCTTCTCGGTGGCATGGTTTTTGCAAGTGATGAAACTACCCTAAGTCTGCTGATTGTAAAACAAATTAAGAGTGAACTCTGTTCACGAAAAGTTGCCACTGCACGTGGAATGTCAATCAGCTTGATTACTTCATCTGCTTGGTTGTACGGAAGTTTGAAAAAACAGATTAAAAATGTGAATTTATGGTCAGCAAACCAAATTGCACGTGATCACCATGGTTGTCGGTGAGTTGTTTTTATACTTAACATGCATAGAGGACTGTCAGAGGAAGATATTGCACCCATTTTTACTAAAAACTTCCTTCATTTAATCATGCTATGCTCTTATATAAAAGTGTATTGAAAATAATAGGGTGGCCCTTGACTTTTGACGAGTAGTATAGAATGAGAGGGATGATGAAAGCAGCTTGGATATAAGAACAAGCAAAAGAGTATAATGTGGAACTGATGACAAGAACCAGACTATTTTCAGTGGAACAAAAAATGAGAAGAAGACACAGTACAAAATTAACTCGGGTGTTCGCGTAGCTGGCGAGTCCTATTTAGGGCTTTATGCTATCAGATAGATGATGTTAGTCCTTTTCAGGACTTAGTATCTATCAACGCTGATCGGGTTAGCAGTCAACAGAGTTGACTTTTTTTGGGATGGTAAATGCGCTCTGATATAACCAAATAGGTTGAAAGAAACGCGCCTCGCCAGAAGAAGGCAAACACCGAACCAAAAAAAAAAAGAAAAACAAAAGAAGAAGACACTGGCTATGAATTGGACACACAATGAGGAAATCTGTTGATAGCGTTACCAGACAGTCCTTGTTCTTCAATACCCAGGGTAAGTGAAGCAGAGCTAGACTAAGGAACATATGGAGAAAAGAGCTGGAGACAGAAATAACAATGAACAGGAAGACAAGGAAAGACCTTGAGTAGATGGCACGCAACAGGAGGACTTGGCATGTGTTTGTATTGAATAACTTCTTTGAGACTGACAAATTGTGTGGAGTGAAAATAGAAAATGTCATGACATTTAAGTGTCTAACTCACAAGACTTGTATAAATGTACACTGCGACATCTCTCATTTCTTTATTACAAGAGTATTATGCTTATTTTAATGTGTTTAAAATATTAAAAGGGAGAAATAAGTATAAAGAATATAATGAAAATCAAGCCAGATGCACCAAAATGAAAAATATAAAAAGTGGTGAAACTTGAGATTAACAGGACAAATACAACAGCAAAAATGTGTGGTACTTCTGCAAAAATACAACATCAAAGTTTGTTGCTTGTCATGAAAATACAACATAATGACTGTGGAAAGTCAGGACAAATACAGCAGCAAAAGTGTGTGGTATGTCTTGTGAGTTGTGATAATCTGCTGTCCCAAATACATGCTGCTAAATTTTTCCTCCAGAGAAACAGCAGAAAAATAATCATAGAGTAAAAGAGAGAGAATGGGGAGTGTGACTGAGCAACAAATAAAAAGGTATGAACATGAATCATCATTCTTTTTATGAGATCATTGTAGGCATTTTTACACACACCAGATCTCTAGTTTATAATTTACCAGACTCACTAGAACAACATACCATCATCATCATCTGCTGCCATCTCCACATCAAAAGTTGGTTGTGATGGATCCCACGTGTCTTCTGTCTCATCTTGATTTTGAACTCTGATGGACTCTTTCCTGGTCCGTCTTATGATGCTACCATTCCCACTTTTAATGCTGTCTTCCTCTTGCATATTTGCCTTCAACTCTTCCTTACGTTAAGGTTTTCAGCAATGTGTTATGTCTTTTTAAATGGCTAAACACTTTAGCTGTCTAAGTTTGATCTTCATCTATTCTATTTTCATTCCTGGGTTTTCTAGCACCTCTTTATTTGTTTTCTTCTATTTCCATGAGATGCACCCCATTCTTCTATGTAAATATACTATCACAAACACTCAAGCCACACTCTTCTCTGAAATTTAAACATTAGCTTCAGTCACCTTATTACTTCCATACTGAATTAACATCTTGCCCATAGACATAACATGTACAACACTTTTACTGTCAAATAAGGAAGACAACTCTGCAGTGACAGCTGCAGATGGTGACTGTATTATATTTCTTATGGCATCAAAACTTGTACTTCCAGTATAAGGTCAAAGGATAAGGGGAAAATGCTGGTGGTCTCTGATGAGACAAAGAAGAACAGGCTCGTCGTACGACGTGACTAATAATGAGGTTGTGCATGAGGCTGACAACCTCATCATGTTAAGTCAATTGTTACAGAAACCACCACTGCAAAAGCAAGTGAATGTCTGGTGCTGGCTTCCTATAAGGGGAAACTACTGTAGTGGTGTTGCTTTGCTCCATAACAGGGGTCGAGAACCTGCGGCTCGCGAGCCGCATATGGTTCATTGAACCATCTCGTGCGGCTCTCAGCTCTCTACTACAAGAACTGCTTCCTTGGAGCAATCAAGAAGATATGCTCGCCATCATACCAGGTAGACGCTGGAATTGGGTTGGTCACCAGCTCAGAAGAGACCCCGACACCATCATCAGAACTGCTATGCTATGGACCCAAGGAGGTGAAAGAGAGGCCAACCAAAAACAAATTGGCAGAAAACTGCAGAGGCTGAGATGAAAAGCATGAACCAGATTTGGGGCATCATGCAAAGGAGGGCAAGAGACAAAGCACGGTGGACAAAGTTTGTTGCTGCTTTACTAGACACCACTGGGCATGATGATTATCGACTGCTTTGTCAGTCAGCAGCTAGGCATCCAAGAAGAAGAATGTGAGTGCTTTCAGACAGTTCCCGCTCCTATATACATAAAGAGCTATAAACTCACCGAGAGTGGGTGTTGCTCACTGCTGACAACAGACTCGGTCCTTTTGGTCTTGGTTGCTGATTTTTCTCCCTTTACAGGTGCAGCAGGTGGGCTGTTTTTATTTGCTAAGATATATGACAAATTCAGTTTTCATTAACTGCTTTGCTACCAAGCTGTGGAAATTCTTTCAAACAATAGTTTTTATTGACTTTACATTCAATATGGTATGAATATACTATTTTCAAGAATTATGTAACACTGGCATTGACAAAAGCTCTATTTGTTCTACTTCTCTTTGTAAACAGAAAGAATGTGATTTCATTCCTCTTTATTGTACAATTTTAAAATAGATTTGTTTGAGTTCGGATCAGATGAATTATCACCCTCTTAAGTTTAATTCAGCTGACTGTGATAACTGTTTGCTTACAACTACAAAGGATAGCACCCACTATTTTTTTTTTTTTCCCATACACAAAACTAATGTTTGAGCCCTTATCTTTTACTTATTTGTCAACTTGTTTATGTTTTTCTACTTGCATTAAAATTTTTAAAAATTATATCTTAAATTTGTTTGTACCAGCATGTATGTTTTCCTGCCAATGACTGTCAAAAAAATATACATATATACAAATGATATGAATGTCAGTCTAACAACGGAACAAAACACTAGCAACACAGGCCATTTCTAGGCAAACCTTACAACAACCACAGTAGCAAAGAAGGGACAAAGACATAATATTTGTATACTTTACAATTTCATAGTTTTAGTTTCTTGTTTGCAATTATGGATGACGACTGATTTTTTTCTTGAAACTGCTACTGCTGCTGCTGGGTTCTGTTAACACTAACACCATTTTTGCATGAATTCCCTTTCAAATATCCGTTTTACTGCAACACTGTTTTATCTGACACAAGTAACGGGAAAAACCTGGTTTAGGCTAAACAATATTATTATTAAATTACAGGAACAAAATGAAAATGTTCTGTGATCCTGTTCACAATTTTGTGTATATCACCAAGTTCTGTGATTTTGTTCACAATTTTGTTTATGTCATCAAGTTCTGTGTTCTTTTCATAGCTGTAATCTTATAAAAATTCTATTATCTTTTTCTGCTTTAATTAATATTGGCAGATCAGTGACAAGTCATCCGAGGTTTCTTCAAATTTTGACAGTTTAAAATGTACCGCATTAGAGCCCCTAGGTCAGGGGTTGGGAACCCGTGGCTCGTGAGCCGCATGCAAAAAAGATTTTGTCATATTTTTATTATTTTAAAGACAACAGAAATGTTTTATATATCCAAATGTGCAGAATTGTAAGGGCTTTTTGACAGAACTTTAAAAACAAAATATATCTCTCAAAGAAAAAAGAAACAATTTACATTAAAATATTATGGCTGAAATAATTACCATTCAAATATTTTGGAAACAAATCTAGACTTATCATAAAATATAAACGTTTCCACAGGTCTGATACATCTAACATAATTTTTTTCATAATGTATATCCATTTATCCATAAGAAATACACATTTTATTAGTTTCTGATAATAAATTGTGTTTTTGTATCCTTTTTAAATACGGAAGTCATTAATAAAAAAATCACATGAAAAAGAAACTTGAATATCCTGAGTTATCAAACCCTGATTGGTTACACAAATTCTACTTCCTGCTGGACATGACTTCTCACTTAAACATTTTAAATAAAAAACTCCAAGGAAAGGGCAATACAGCTATTTTGCTCTTGGAAGAAGTGGTTTCATTTGAGCACAAGCTGTTTTTGTTTGCTAGAGACACTGAAACTAGCAAATTATTACACTTCCCAGCATTAAAAGAACATATGCAAACTGCTGAAAGTAGCATTGACCTCAAGTTCCTCAAAAAAGTTATTGAGAAAATGACAGTTTCATTTGCTGATCACTTTCAAGAGTTTAGATAAGAAACGACAACCTTGTCATTTTTTATAAAACCACTTGAAACAGATATCACCAAACTGAATTTTTCAGCCTTTCCTCAAACTGACCAAGCTGATTTTGAACTTGAATTGGTAGATTTAGAGGACAAAGCATTGTGGTGTTCAAAATTTACACAACTGGTCCATGAGCTTGAAAATCTTGAAAGGTAAAAATCAGTCCTGTCACTACATCACAAGTGGTCTGAAATAAGTGAGCTCAAAAAACAAGATCAGATCATATTTGATGTTTGGAACTGTTTACCTGACAGCTATGCTCTGCTGAAGAAATTTGCATTTGGGCTTCTTTCACTTTTTGGATCAACATATTTTTGTGAACAATTATTTTCCAACATGAATTATATCAAAAGCAAATTAAGAAGCCAATTGAATGACGTGAGTCTTCAGTCATGCTTGAAAATGAAAACAACAGATTATTCACCAAATATTGACCTACTTTGCAAGGAAATCCAACAGCAAAAGTCTCATTAAGTTTCCTTACTTTTCATTTGTATATTTTATTTTATTACTGTTACATCTTATCTGAATATTTGTTACTGAAAAAATGATATTACTTATTGTGTATTAAAATAGCATTTGAAAAATTGTGTATATTATTTCAATTATATATAATATATATATTATTGAATGAGGGACGCCATGGGATTTTTTTTTTCATGCAGCTCTTCAATTTGTTAAAATGAAGACAAAATTAAATATGTGGCTCTTTGTCATGGAAAGATTGTCGACCCCTGCCCTAGGTCATCTGAAACTTAGTGAACCAAGGGCTCAAAGGTTTGAATAATACAAAAAAACGCTGACATCAAATTATATATGTGTTTTAAAAAAAAAAGAGATTATTTCTATCAGCTTGTTTACATCTGTTAACACATGTTTATAATGATAGTGAAGTTTAATAACGAAGCGTGTGAAAACTGGCAAATTATAATGACCATTTTAGGAAGAAAAGAAAAAGTAATTGTACATGTGGAATGAAAATAAAAAATATTTACTGCTGTTTACGTCTGTTACAAGTTTCTATAGTTGTTTTCCACTGCTGTTTATGTCTGTTACAAGTTTCTATAGTTGTTTTCCACTGCTGTATATCAGGCAATACGAAAAGAAGAAATCATCACAGCAATCAAAGGGTTAAAGAACGGTAAAGCTCCGGGCCATGATAACTTAAATGCAGAGCTATTTAAGACAGACCCTGAGCTAGCAGCAGAACTATTAGAACCACTATTTGCACAAGTCTGGAAAACGGGGACAACACCATCAGAGTGGAACAAAGGAATAATTGTCAAATTGCCCAAGAAGGGAGATCTTTCAGACTGCAATAATTGGAGAGGAATCACTCTTCTCTCAGTTCCCAGCAAAATACTAGGCAGGATAATTATACAGAGAATTTCAAAGGCAGTAGACTACAAACTGAGGAAAGAACAAGCAGGATTTAGAAAGAACAGAAGATGTGTAGACCATATATTCACTCTCAGGAACATTATAGAGCAGTGCTCAGAATGGCAAAGACAGCTTTACATAAATTTTGTTGATTTTGAAAAGGCTTTTGACAGCATACATAGGGACAGTTTATGGAAAATACTGAGGGCTTATGGAATTCCAAGCTGCATAGTGTCAATCATAAAAAGCCTCTATGCCAACTTTACGTGTAGTGTTGGGCAGAGCAACCTAACCTTCGAGGTGAAGACAGGAGTACGACAGGGATGCCCCTTATCAACCACTCTATTTTTAACAGTCATAGACTGGGTGATGCGCCAGACAACAGAGGGCAGTCCAAGAGGAATAAGATGGACTACATTTTCTACATTGGAAGATCTGGAATATGCAGATGACATTGCACTGCTGGCACATTCACATCAACACATCCAGGAAAAAACGGATGACTTAATAAATTTAGCCAGCAGGTGGGCTTGAACATCAATTTAAAGAAGTCTGAGGTCATGACGCTCAATGTGAGCAACCCTGAGCCCATATCAGTAAGGAATCAGCAACTGGTACAGACAGATACCTTCACATACCTAGGAAGCATAGTAACACCAGACGGTGGGGCAGGCAAAGACATCAACATCAGAATGAATAAGGCAAGAACAGCCTTCTTTAGCCTAAATAACATCTGGAAGTCCTCCCAATACAGCACAAGCACAAAATTAAGATTATACCAGAGTTGCGTGCTTTCTGTACTTCTCTATGGTGCGGAATGCTGGAGAGTCACAGAGAAGGAAATGTCAAAATTGTCCTCTTTTCACACAACATGCCTAAGAAAAATTCACCGAATCTTTTGGCCGAATACCATCACCAACCAAGATCTGCTTACTCGTAGCAAGCAAGAGGACATGCACACCATCATAGCTGGCAGACGCTGGAGCTGGGTTGGTCATGTCCTCAGAAGAGACCCCGATGCCATCACAAGAACAGCTATGCTTTGGACCCCTGAAGGAAAGCGAAAGAGAGGCCGACCAAAAACAACTTGGCGGAGGACTGTGGAGGCTGAGATGCAAAGAATGAACCAGAGTTGGGGCACTGTACGAAGGATGGCCACCGACCGTGCAAAGTGGAATCAATTTGTTGTTGCCCTACAAGACGCCACTAGGCGTGATGGCCACTGACTGCTTTGACGGTCGGTGGTTAAGGATCGAAGAAGAAGAAGAGAAGAAGAATATCAGGCAATAGGAACCTAAGGTAAGGTTGTCCCATAGCAGATAATGCCGTAGGGGAGTGGTGTTAGAGACTTCACCTACACTAGGTCCATCATTGAGAGGTGGGGGTGACCAGGTCCCTTCCTCATTGCCTTTTCTATCCCTAAACTCAAGAGCAGAGTCAGGTACCCATTTACAGCTGGGTAGACCGGAGCGTGACGATACTATGAATCAAACCCGGCACCTTTGCCGCAAGAGACCAGTGCTCTAACCACTGTGTCAGTCAGACGCTCTAATAAGCACCTACAAAGAATAATTCATGTACTGTACTGTGTTTTTGGATCTTAGCTCTGGCTCATGTACGTAGTTTCTGGGGGTGTCTCTGAGGAGACAAAGACAGAGATGAACTACTGTTTCCTCAGGCATGGTCACAAGAGGTGACTAATATGAGGTTGTACATGTGGCTGGCAACCTCATCATGTAATACAAAGTGCTGCAGAAACCACCGCTGTAAAAGCATACAAGTGCTCTGAAGCAAGGTTACTGAAAAGGGATTAGCTGCAGTGGTGGCTGTATGCTCCTAAGGGAGTAAAAAAAAAATGATGATGATGGCAATGTTAGATTCTGAATAATATGAGTAAACTGACTGGGCACATGATAATTACAAAAAAGTGCAATAGTGAAACCTAACTTAAATGCTGAAAACTACAGGGCAAATACAGTGACAAAACTATGGCAAAAAACATCAGGTAGAATTTATGTATTTGGTTTGGTGAATCACACTACCATTGTTTGTTGATATTCATCTCTTTTTTTGTTTTGTTTTTTCATCTTTTGAATAGTGAAAATATACTTGTTTAGTGAATTCTTTTCATTCTATTTGTCCTGTGACAATTAATGTACAGTTTTCAGTAAATTGTCAAACAAATGCGAAACAGTGAAATAGAACAATTAGAATACAGAAGGGAGCCGCGCTGGTGTAATGGTTACCACACTGCACTGGCGATCGGGTGATCCAGGTTCATGCCCGGGCGAGGACATTTGAAAAAGTATCGTCAACCAGGATTTGGACTGGATTAATTCGAGCCCTGGCAAGTACATTTGAAGAAGTGTCGCAGACCAGGGACTGGAATAACCTGAACGGCTCCTGAGCCGATCCAACTCTAATGGGTACTCTCTGAAGATGGCGAGTATCTGCCTGAATGGCGAGAGGACACCTGTCAGTGTGCAGGGAAAATAGGATACTCATGCAAAATCAGATCTCAGGTTAGACATACTAACCTAAGATTTCGCCTCGAGTAAAAGCGGGCGTACGTTAAAAAAAAAATACAGAAAACAATAAAAAAAATAAATACACAGAGCTGTTGTAGTTGTGGAGTGTTTCGCAATTGCAACCATTTTAAAACTTGAAATGTCAAGAAGAAAACAGCTTCAAAATCATTACCATTTTCATCTTCAACTATTTCATCTTTAACAGACTCCTCAGTGGACATGTATGCTAATATTGAAAATATAAAAAAGTGACAATAATAACATTACAAGCAAATGATGGAAATAGAGGGATGAAGGGAAGAAATGAAACATTAATGTATGAATGGATATTAAATGAATGAATCTAATGATTAAAAACAGATAAAACTGACGATTAAGCAAATAAATCAAATGAGTGGATAAATTAATTGATATAAGACAAATTATATGAATTACATTGTTTATGAAAAGAATGATGAATAAAACATATAAATGATAAGTATTCTGTGACATTTTGTGTGAAGGCAGCAATGAGGATACCAAGGTGGCCGACTCCCTCTATTATTAATCATTCTCATGACCACCACTTTTCAGGGTTGTCTCACAAGTTAGCAGAAGTGGGAAAAATGATCGGAGCTTGCTGCTTTGCTTGCTTTTTGATTCTTTACAAAACCGAGCTAATGCTCTGAGCAATGAGTCTTGTTTTAAGAGGATAAAGTGAAGAAAAATAAGGAGTCTGACAAATGAAGTGTCCTGGGGGTCTCTGAGGAGACAGAAAAAGAACAGATCAAACATGTCGTAACAGGCAACTAATGTAATGTTGTGCATGTGGTTGGTAACCTCATCATGTAAAACAGGTGCTATAGTATCCACCACTGCGAATGCACATGAATACTTTGGTGCCAACTTCCTGCAAGGGGAGGCCACCTGTAGCGGTGGCTCCATGCTCCACTGGAAGCAAAAATGGAAATAATGATGATGAAGACAACTGAAGTGCATGATGTCCACTATACTCCACACTGATCAAGGCAAAGCACTGAACTATCATGGAAGAATGTACCGGAAAACACATGCTGAGATATATTACCTTCCTGATTGTACAAAGCATATATTTCTCATTGCTCAAAAAGAAATACAAAAAGAACTTTGAACTGGAGGCTGAAAAATATTAGGTCCTTTCCATACAACCAGGAACTGAAATCCTACTAGCTATGTGTGGAGCAAATCCCATCAACATTCCACAACTGGAGAATGCATTAGAGCTGACCACTGCCAATGGTAGGTCGAAGAAAATTGGATCGGATGGCCAAAGGCTGAAGACACTATTTCCTATTCACATTATAACTAATCACGCCTGAAGGCTGACCAAATATGATACATTGTGCTCAGGGAACTGGTGCTTTGGGTAAACAGTGTAACAAGCTAGAGCTGAAGATATGACTTGAACTGACAGCTGAAAATGAAAATATCCTTGGGGATATGACCATCTTTCATGCGGCAGACATGGCCAAGCAAGCGTAATATGCCCTGTCTAAGCAGTGTATATTTGCTTTGAATATATATAAGGGTTAACTACCCAGAACAGATAAGATATTAAATATTGTGCTAATTAAACTGCAAAGAAGGCATGAAAGAAACTGAATGAGCTGCCAAAAGTAAGTCTATCTAGGGCTGTCAACAGTCTAAGGTTAAGGTTGACCAAAATCAAGTGGTTAATTTCAGATGCAAAAATAAAGACAAACCATGCCAATGCACAAAACTTACAAGCTCTAGATGCAGACCTCCTGTTGTCAATATCCTCCTGGGTAATATTCTTCAGAAAGGTGAAGGCTGGAATAACCACATGACCTTTCCCCACGGCACTCATTACCTCTTCTTCATTGTCTAACACAGCTAGTTTGATATAAACTCCACGTTTTGATGTATTCATTTGGAGGCTTGCAAAATGGTCTTCTCTGACTTTCACAGTCTGTCTGTAGAGGTAGCAAAAATTGTTAAATTATAGACTTTTTACTCCAGATTACAATAACCCCTTACCCCTTGCTATGCTGCACAGAATACAAATGATTAATCCATTATTAACTCTTTCTATTCCAGACAGTTTTTAGGTTTTACCCAGGCCCCAAAATGGATGCATTTTTTTTCTATAAGTGATGTTTTAAAAATAGGCAGTATACAAATATAATAACTCAGCAAGCAGACAAAAGTAATATGCATCAAACTTTAGGAAATTGTTTGCTATATATTGTGAACTGTAGAAACATTAAAAATTTAAACAAAAAATTAATTCAAACTGTGCACTTATACGTGAATATTTTTAAGCTCTATTTACAATAAAAGCTCCGGAATCAAAACATATATACAGTTGTAAATTAATCCAAGATGTTTAATTAAAAACAAACAAAAATTTTAACGTTTATGATTTTTTTGGTGAAGTCATATATTGCTTAACAACAATCTCCCTGTCCAGTTCTATCCTACATAATTTAATTAATTCATTATTTAAAAACATAATTAAAAGAAACTTATGAAACGTCCTTCTCAAAATTGAAACCGGGTTATTATCACTATCAATGTCACTAAAATTCATTTAGAAATAATCTATAGTAGTTGATCAGTTGACAGTCTATGACTGTGATGTCTGTGACTACACTGTTTGTAAACATACAGCCCAGTACCATTACTAATTGATAAGAGTGGAGGAAAACAAATGTACTCATACTAACTGTTAAAAAAAATTTTGTAAAAAATTAAGCACCAGACTACTTCTTCCTAATGGGTAACCTGACACATTACACGGCTTGTGGGTTAGAATGAGTTAATAAAAAATTTTAACTTTGAAAAGGGGTCAGAGTTATGTTGTTTATGGGTCACTCTGAACACTTGGTATAGCAAAACCAGTACACCTGCTCGTAAAATGATTGTCTTTATATTGATGATATAGCCATGAGAGGGGTTGAGTATAAGCTCTCAACTCTGCTAAATGCTCCTGTGGTGTTTGACTAACAGAGAACCAGATGGGCCTATGCTCAATAAGAAGAGAAATGGAAAAGTAAATGCATGAAGATTACAAGCCAAACTGAAGTAAAGACAGAAAGTTGGTTTGTGGTTTTTAAGGACTATCTTCATTGCACACGGACAACCCCCCCCCCCCCCCAGTGCTCTGATCTCCTCCCTTAGATCAGCACAGTGCACAAAAACTGTAGCACATAGCACCAGCAAGAATCCCAATGTGTGTATATAGGAATCACACATTCTAAAAATATTTTTGTGGTAGGTAGGTATCTAATTTTTTAATTTTGCCAGGGCAGCGGCCTGATGGGCCTACTCTTTACGATTTCCAACTGCTGAGGGATTTTTAACATGCGCAACTTGCACACGGGACATCCTATTTTATTTTGCCCTTATCCGAGAAGGCTAGGCATCCGATCTCACTACCCAGGAGACCAAGGGGGAGTATAACATCATTAGGACCACTGGTTCTGAAAAAAAAATTTCCATAAATTATATTCCCTGAACTGGAAATCGAACCCGGTACCTCTAGAATTCAAGTCGGATGCCATACAAAGATAGAAAGATGACTGCGGAAAGAAAACATACAGGATAATCTAAAAATTCAGTATGGGACAACGGCAATAACAGAAATTATGGAGAAAAAAAACCCCAGAAAATGAAGCTGTCAAAAAACATGACTGCCCATGCTTGTACGAACAGCACTTGATGATGATGAATTTCAACAAACCTGAAAATTATATTCTTTGAATTAGGCACATAGTAGTCTCTGATCTCTTTTGTCACAAAGTTGCAACAAACATCTCCTGTCTGTGGAGCTGGTAAAGCACTGAGTGATCCAATCAGGCGCAGGCACCAGTTGCCAGATGCAAGTGGCTGTTCCAATGTCCTAGCCTGTGCTACAAATGAGTAACCCTTCTGTTAGGAGAGAGAGAAAAAAATTATGTACATGTGAAGGATGGCTGCTTTATAATTTGAATTTTGTAGACAAAAAAAAAATTATGTAAAGTATTTCAAGTTGAAATGTCTTGACCACCACTTATAAATGCTAATGGTCATTAGTAAGGAACAATTACACTACAATGATTGAATGAGAGATATGAGGGCACTAGACATGGATCCAGCAACATGGGAGGACGAAGCTGCCGATCGCACTAAGTGGCGATGCTATTTGCGGCGCCACCTCAGATTAGGCGAAAAGAGGCTCACACAACAAGCAGAGGAGAGGAGAAAACGTCGAAAGGAGCACCAGGAAAATAAGCAGCTGAGGGCTGCCACCTCTGGGGCCCATTCCCATAGTCAGTTATGACCGAAGGGGCTATTATTATTATTATTATTATGATTGAATCCCCCAAAAATATGTAAGAAACTGGTGTGTCATGACAATAAGAGGCATCACTAGGAACCATGAGGTGTTTCACAAAATGTTTATTTAACATCATCATCCTTGTCACTGCAACTGGTCCCATTCAGGAAGCCTGCCCCATAGCATTCACGTGCTCTTGCAGCTGTGGCTTCTGAAGCATTTTGTTTAATGTGACGGGATTGTCAAGCCCATACACAACATCATATGCATGCCGTATAGAGCAGTAGCTTTTTTTCTTATGCTGTACCAGTAAAGTATCAATAATAAAACCCTAGGTGTTGTCATAAAACTATGAACATTTGATAGAATTGCCATTTAAAGAAGAAGGCATGCTGAAGATTTAATGAGCAACAATATGTTAACTGTTTATAACTTATGACTGTAAAAACAAAAAGAGAAATTAAAAAAAAAAAAATGGCTTCTCGTAGTTCCGTTATTCAATAGTCTCATAAATAATTTAGGATGGACAAACAGCAGTAAAATAAAAATGGTTGCTATTCTTTCTTTTAAATACTACTTACATTATAAAGTGTCACAGACAGAGTTCACTACTGATTTTCAGACCAGTCTATGCTGTGTGGCCTGGTGGGCTGTCATGTTGTGTGCTTATTTAAAATGTCTGTCATCCCCTCAATCTGTCATCTTCTGGATAACCCTCTATACAGGGCTGCATCAGTTTAGAGGTTAAATGCCCATTCTGCTAATTGATCATTCTCACAAGGTGTTTATAATAATGCATTCTATGTTTTTCAATATATTCCTGCAATTGTATTGTCCCAATAATGACAATGGATTTTGTTTCTTAGTAGATCTTATCACATTTTATTTGCAGTTTTTCTCAGGTATCTCATGACACAGGTGGTGATCTTACTTTATTGTTCTTTGGTTAGTGTCTAGGTTAGGCACTGGCCGCACATCACAATCACTGCCCTTCAGTTAGACACTGACAGCACATCATAATCATTGCCCTTCAGTTAGACACTGACAGCACATCATAATCATTGCCCTTCAGCTAGACACTGACAGCACATCATAATCACTGCCCTTCAGTTAGACACTGACAGCACATCATAATCACTGCCCTTCAGTTAGACACTGACAGCACATCATAATCATTACTCTTCAGTTAGACACTGACAGCACATCATTATCATTGCCCTTCAGCTAGACACTGACAGCACATCATAATCACTGCCCTTCAGCTAGACACTGACAGCACATCATAATCACTGCCCTTCAGTTAGACATTGACAGCACATCATAATCATTGCCCTTCAGTTAGACACTGACAGCACATCATAATCATTACCCTTCAGCTAGACACTGACAGCACATCATAATCATTACCCTTCAGTTAGACACTGACAGCACATCATAATCATTACCCTTCAGTTAGACACTGACAGCACATCATAATCATTACCCTTCAGTTAGACACTGACAGCACATCATAATCATTATCCTTCAGTTAGAACTGACAGCACATCATAATCATTACCCTTCAGTTAGACACTGACAGCACATCATAATTATTACCCTTCAGTTAGACACTGACAGCACATCATAATCATTACCCTTCAGTTAGACACTGACAGCACATCATAATCACTGCCCTACAGCTCCCCAAGGAGCACAGAACTTCCACAAATATATTTCAAGTCCTCCTGTTGCCCGGCTGTTTTTTTGCCATCTGCCAGTTGCCCGCAGAAAATATCCTTGGGAAAGTGACCATATCATCTTTGCATTATACCTGATTGCTCAATGTTTTAAAATGTCTTCCCCATCCCTTCAATTTCTATCCTCATTTCTCTTCTCCATGCATTTGTCATTCTCACTCTAACTTTCCTAATTGGTAGTACAACGTAGGTATACATACTGCATACTTCTATGTTACTTCTATGTAATCATTTTGAACTTTGTTTCAAAACTGGGCTGAGTTGATTGGTCATTCACTGATACCTCAGGCATGTTGACAAAGGTAACTAATGTGAGGTTGTGTATGGGGCTGGCAATCTCATCATGTAAAAAGTCTGCAGAAACCACAGATGCAGGAGAATGTACTCTGAAGAAGGTTTCCTTCAAGGGGACTAGCAGCAGTTGTGGCTGAATCATGTCTGAACAATACAAAGATAGAAGTAATGGGCATATCTAATAAAATAAGTTCTCCTGAGTGCAACTTTGACATAAATGGGCCATCTTGGCATAAGTTCATAGGCTCTTTGACATTCACCAACAGATAAGACACACCTCTGTGAAAAAATTGTATTTCAATTACAAGCAGAAGTAGGCATTGCAAAAATTCAAGTCTAACCTTGTTCTTTTTATAAACATATGGTGCCACTTTCTGAAAGATACGGGGAATTTCCGTTCCTGTATCATTGTCTATGACATGAAGAATACATGTGCTGACTGGCACATGAATGGATGGCACAACCAGCATCTCTTCCTTGACGTAGAAGATATCTCTAAAAATAAAGTAAAAAAAAAATTGTAAATATTGTTATTGCTGTGACATGTGGAGCATACGATTTGAGAACAGTAAATGACAACACAAAATAAAAACTAAAAAAAAAACATACAGATGCTTATGAAAGATCTTGAAAATTGCATGGCAGGAAGATTAAAAATAAAAAAAAACACAGACACTGTCAACCAAACAACAAACATGACAATTGTAAGTGAACACTGATGGATGAGTATGACAAAAATAAAATAAAAAGGCGTTTTGTCTTATGAGGACAAAAGGTAAGGAAAATAGCCATTCGTTGGCCACTTTCTTTACCTTTTGTCCACATAAGATGAATCACCTTTTTCAATTTTTTTTCATACCCATCCACCGTATGCCACATCTTACTACAGTTCCCCTCATCGTCCTCGACTGTCAATATAAATGAACATTGACAGTTGTCAATCAAAGAGAAACTAGAATAATAAACAACAATAGTGCTGAATCACTGGAAAAATTTTTGACTATTAAAGTTCATGGTGGTTTTGCCATCTTTGATGCAAGAAATTTTCTACATATGGACTTAAATTTTAAAATTTGTATTTTGACAAAGATGCAATTGTAAGAGAAAGTATTACCTTCCATCACATAAAGGAGATCTCTGAAATGTCAGCCAACTAGAAACTGTCTATTATAACAGATTTCTCACCTCATGAGAAGGGGCAAAAAAAACTTTGAAAAACTTAAGAGAAAGAAAGAAAAATATACTAGAAATAAAAGGAAAGAGTATGCCAGAAAAGGCATTTTTACTAAAAGCACATTCAAATGATGAGACGAGAAGTAGGAATCTTGGAGAATTAACAGAATAAAATTATGAGTGATGAGGTGAGAAGTATGTCTGGAAATAAGCGTCCTCTTACCATTTATAAGTGATGCTTCAAGTTTTGTTTAGTAATCCTAGTAGTTCTGATAGCCATAAGAGAAACATAATAAACACTTTCTGAGTATCACTTTCTACCTGAAAGTAATGTGTGGAACAAACAGTTAAGTGGAATGAACAATAGAGTGCATGTTTAAAAATAGATAAACAATCATATAAACTACATTTAGAGGACTTAGCGTCTGAAACAAATAAGTGTCTAGTGAAAACAAACAGCACATTGATTTCATCAGTGTGTACCTTGTAGCATAAACACTCAAATGCATACCTGAAAATCAGAAACCAGTTCATAGGAGGTTGGTCAGGAAACACACCCTTGTAATCTGTGTATGATATCTTGCTCCATTCATCCTTGTAGAATGGGTAATGAGGCATAATGTCTGGATCTCTTTTGAACATCTCTCTACAGTGAAAAGTACTCAAGCATAAATATGGTAAATTCATAGTTTTTATTTTACATATGAAGAGCAAATAAAAACTGATAGAAAATAAAAAACTAATATTAAATGATATTTAACAACATCCAATTTTAGATGTATCACAGAAGTGAAGAGTAGAATATCCCATGCAAAAACCAGCACTCTATACAATGAAAAATATTTTATGCAACAATACTTTGTCAATGGAAGTAAGAAAGAGAGTTTTTCAATATTATATAGAACCAATCCTGACTTATGGAAGTAAGTCATGGACAATTAGTAAACATGTAGGAAAACCCCTAGGTGCATTGGAAATGGACAAGGGAGAGATACTGAGGACAATTAATGATCACCTATTAGAGAATGACACTGCAATCAATGAATCATCAAGGCTAAAATTGCTGGAGTTTGGCATTAGGCATAAGACTGGCAGGGATGAACATAACAGAGGATGCATCTGGCATATATACAACCAACGTTCAACAGGTACAATTAGCATTCATTCCCTTGGACATTTGCTGAGGAAGACTGAGCACGTATGGGTTTGCCTGGAGTGCAATAATGTCAATTCTGAACAACAATAACAATAACTGTGATGGGTTACTGTATTTTTTATTTTCAACGGGCCCCAGTCTTCTTCTCCATGAAATTAATTGCGTTCTTTTTTATTATTATTCGGCGTTCGAGTTCGTATTTATTAGTCGGGATTTATATCGGATGTTAAAAGAAAATCCAAACACCCGCACCTACCCTGTTTAATTGTAGGGATGGGGGGGAGAGCCACGACCCAGGTTCAGCGCTGTAACCAATAAAATTTATTCTAGTAACTAGAAGGGTCAGGGGATTACCTAATATTATGTATTCTTTCGTGCGTGAGCAAAAATTACTTTGCGATTAGCTTGGTAAACACTGAGTCATCGGTTTGTTTATAATATCATTGGACGAGGTCAGATTTAATTTATGTGCAGGCATCAAAATAGGTCACAGGTTGGTCTAAAGCGGTTCCAGATAGATAGACGCGAACGCGATGAATCACCGCGTCTATTATTTCATCAGAATCTTATATTATATATTTAGCATCAAAATCTTTTAGCGCTCTCTCTGGTCCCAAGAAATTCAGCCATGACACAAGTGCCATCATATAGTCTGCTCAGTCAGAGAAACTCTATATTTATTGGGTATGTCTATAACTTTATTAGCATTGTAGAAAGTTCGTTTTATATAAGAGCTTAGCATGTTAGAGTAAGATTTCTCCGGGGATTTAATTTAATTTTTATTAGTCAGGAGTGCCATCAATTGCTATCTTGTACAGAAACTAGAACCAGGATAGTGTAAGTTGTGCATATATATTTTTCTATGAATAAGTAGCAGTATATATGATTTGGGTAGCGGCTTTTGAGATAGTTTAACTGTGTCAGTACTAAGCCCAATAATGTAATTATGAGGTCCGTGTAACCTCAATGTGATTATTGAAAATTTGTAGTGTATATACGCATGTATGGTTGTGTATTAATTTGTTGTGTTAATTGGTCTTGTAGTCAGGAGACAGGGGTGAAGTGGATTTCATATTTCATAGATGGTGGAGTAATAGTGTGTTAAATAAAATTGTGTTAATTGATAACCTTCCCGGGTCAGTTGTTAATAAGAGGTTAAGGCTGGGAAATTGTCCTGTAACGGGGAAGGTTTCGCTTCAACAAAGCTAATGTTATGACACCAAAGGGGCGAGACACGCACACAAAAGATTCAGGTCAGACTGTGTCTGGGGTTCACATAACAGACAGATAGTTAAGTTAGTGCGGGAGATAGATAGGAGTGAACTGTAAATTAGTTTGACCCTTGGGCAGGAATATTTGTTTATTTCTTGTGTGTAGGAGAGAGTTTTAACTTAGGGAACCCCAGGGTGTAGATGAAGTTGGGGGAGGGGGGGGGGGGGGGGGGGGTTGCTGTCATTTTCGACGGAGTCATCTGTCAAGTTATTTGCTTATGTTTGTATCATAAGTATAATTGTGTCTTTACCTGCGATGTCAGGTTGATTAGGGGTTGTCTTCCCTTGTTTATTCATTCATTGTGTTTGACCTTTAGGGTCAGAGGTTGACAGTTCGGCGTGGGCCTATGGGAAGGTTTTTTAAGCGGGAGTGAGATATACTTCCGGGAAGCCGGGAGGTCCTGTTTTTCTGAAGGGACCAAGAGTCCATTGTTTTTCGGGGAGAATCTTCGAAGTAACTGCTATGGCAGTTTTCCCCAGTGAATCTCTGTGCGTCGGGATGACGACAGAATTCCTTGTGTAGTTCTGAGGATTCATTTACCAGGTAATACCGACCTTTATGCATTATTACGCTTTTCGGTGGCAGAACATGTAAAGGATTACCTAGGGTGAACAGCAGTTCACGGATCCGCCATTTCAGAACTTATATATTTGTGCTCGAGGTAGCCATCCAAGACTGTTAGTCTTATATTGTCCAGAAATCCAGTGACGAGGATATATTGTGGGAGCCGCAGATTGGCGGAACTTCTATCTACAATAAGTATTACTGCAGGGTTGGTGATAACCTATTTAACAGAAGTACACGGCCGACGTTAGGACGAGGCCTGTGCTTCCGGCTATTATACTACAGCCTGATATGTGCAATTGGCAGGGAGTGCCAAGTTGCACCTGTGTGTCAAGGTAACTAAGGCATCTGACGCGTTTAGTCAGAGACGCCAAGGGCGACGCTACGAACTGTCATTATTGAAGAACTTTGCTATTGACCATGCACGTCTATTCTGATGTTTACCTTTTTGAATGCCAAATGTATACCTATCGATGTCAGGTCAGCATGACCTTGTTACACTGACTGTTCCTGTTGATATTATGTGTGTTCCCGTCAATAAATGTCTTGAAACATGCCTGCAGTGTCAAAGCATCCTTGATTACTGCATGTGAGAGTATGGGTTGCAGGATCTACATCTATACGAGCCTAAACACATTCGCGTCTTCATTCGCACCCACACTCAATTCATCATACGCTCGCACTACACATCTAACAACATGTAAACTGTCTTGGGCCAGTGATCACCTCAACAAGAAAAAAAATACAGTTACATTTCTGGTGGACCAGTTACGTGGGCTCTTATGATACATTTCTTGTCGCCAATGTGGCCTAGAAACTTACATTTCTGATGGACCAGATCTGTGGGTTTAAAAAGAACAGAGCGAGCATTTGACATTATTGTTGACATTTATGGATCCAGAAATTTACATTCCTGGTTGGCTGTTACATGTATGATGTCTCCAGTTTTGTCGAGAAAGTTACAAGAAGGACAAGTACACATTACACTTCTGATCTGTGGGTCTAAGCTACACACGGGACAGCCGTAACACAGCGCTAATTCTACACTTGCAAGTTTTGGCTACAACAGGACAGATATAGGTCATCAACGGTTGACACAAATAAACAGTACGAGCATTTATATTATAATGCTACATAAAGCATAACAAGACAAGTACTGAAGTGAACTACTAGGCATTTGCTACGTGGACCATAACTGCATAGAAGGCGGGTTCCTATTGTAAACAGTACTGCGGGTTGTTACACGTTTCATTCAAACAACAGACTTTTCTAGGTCAGAGTATTCAAGCTACATTGTTGGAGGTCAAGTGTCTGTAAACAGTACGTGAAATTGTAAACATTCAATGTGCAAGCCCTAATTTGAGAAGGTCATAGTAACTTTGGTTCGTGAATACCACTTTATGTTACAGTGGATTTGACGTTCAGTGCGCGTTTGACATTTCGTTTCTGTGTTCGCAAGGAGCAAGAAATTTATTTTAGTTTCAGCTGTGACTGAACTTGTTCTGCAACACATTGAAATTGATTGCTATATGTTTATGTCACTTCTACTGTTTTGTGTATTTTTCTGCGGGTTTTTCGGTTGGTGGGTCTTACGGTAAATATGCCACTTGATCGAGGCTTACTGTAAGCGGTCTGTAGGTGCAAATTTTCTTAATTTGGAAATTTGCTAGTGACAATTGGTCGCTATTGATGTTAGCTGTGATGTAATTGTACTTAACGTTGTTTTTGTAATATTTTGTCTGTTTTTCAGTTTTGATTGTCGATTTGTTTTGTTTGTATTCTGTAGGTCTCTCCTTTCTTGTGTATTTCTCTACACATTTTTGGTTAAAACAGTGTTGCCATTTGTATTGTTTTGTATTTTTGTCTTTGTATTTTTTTTTTGGTTGTACTACATTACTGTCATGCACAGTCTACATACACATACTTGGTCATGTTTTGATATTATTGATAAGGTAGACTCTTCATATAGAGTTTGTTAAATAATATTATATAAGATATTTATACAAGTTCTTTGATAAAAGACTTGTTATCTACAAAGATTAAGACAGTAAAATAAAGTGAAGTGAGTATACAAGTCTAGCATTTCAGACTTGTCTCCCATTGAAGTGGGATAAGGTAATTTATTTAATTTTTTTTTCAGGTTTCTGATCTCATTAGACAGAATGTCTACATTGGATTTCTTCATCCAGCAAGGGTTGACCCTTGGTAAGTCTGGTAAAGAATTGGAAGAATATTCATCTGCTCAATTCGCCATTGCATTAAAGTCAGAAGAAAAGAAACAAAAAGAGGAAATTAAATTGAAAGCAGAAGCTGAACTAAAGAAGCTAGAAGCTGAGAATAGAAGATTAGAACTTGAAGAAAGAAGGTATCAAAGAGAGGCTGAGGAGAGAAAAGCTCAAGCTGCTGCTGAGGAGAGGAAAGCTCAAGCTGCAGCTGATGAAAGAAAATTCCAGATGGAAATGGAAGACAAAAAACTTCAAGCTGCTGCAGAGGAAAAAAAACTTCAAGCTGCTGCAGAGGAAAAAAAAAAACTTCAAGCTGCGCTGAGGCTGAAATTAGAAAAAATGGAACATGAGGAAAGAAAACAGAAGATGGAACTTGATGAAAAACTCGCAATTTTGGAGTTAGAGAAATTGAAATTGGCGAGTACGGGTGCTCAGCAAACAACTTCGAGTACGACAAAGGAGTTTGTTAGTAGGATTAAATTGCCTCATTTCAATCCTTTAAAGGATGACGTAGCAGATTATCTAGATAGATTCCAATTTTTGTGCGATACGCATAACATAAAAAAGGAAAAATATGTTGAACAACTGATGCCATTTTTTACAGGTGACACAGTGACTACTCTTATGACAATAGACGAACATGAGAGGACTAATTATGATGTTGTCAGGGCAGCATTACTAAAGAAATACCAATTAAAACAAGAAGACTATCGTCTTCGTTTTAGGACAATGTTGCCAGAAAATGGAGTAGATTTCTCTGATTTTGTTACAAAGATACGTCGTACATTTACACGATGGGTTGAGTTGTCTCAGATTGAGAAAACATATGAAGGTCTAATGGACTTATTATTGCGAGATAAGGTTTTGTCATCTGTTAATGATTCTTTTCTTGCATTCCTTCATGAGCGTAAGCCTAAAAACTTAAAAGAAATGGAGGAATACTGTTGTCAGTATGCCACAGCACATCCCCATGCTACAGTTAGCAATTCTAAAGTGAAAGAAGGGTTGCCAGCTGCTTCGGCAACACCATATGGCCCTAATTTCAGAAAAAAATTTCAGGGTGCTCAACAAAATTGGAATAGGGGAAGTAATCAAAATTACACTCAGAAGCGGAGTAATCCAACACATGATGGTTCTTCGTCTATGCAGTGGAGACAAGATGGTAGTTCTCGTAATTTTAGTGGTAATAATTTGAGACACTTTCGTAAAGGCTATCCAAATAATAACTATTCAAATTTTCGAGGTAATCATTCTCGACGTCAAGATTATGACGATGGTGAATTTAGAAACCGGGATTCAAACCGGAATGATGATTACAATAGGCAATATGATAACAATTACAGGGGAAATGATAGTCGAAATAATTACAGGGGAAATGATAATCAAGGTAGACCTAGGTTTAACAAGAAAAGACCTTACCAACAGGCAAACTCTGCACAACAAGAGTTTGATGGAGCCTGTAATACAGCAAATGATAGTGGTAACTCTAGGGCTATCACTGGTTGTGCTTTCGATTTTGGGAGAGCAACTGAATGCCCCCAATGCTTAACATTGTTTGACTCATCAACTGTATCTACGCTAAGTTGTGGTCACCCTCTTCCTGCTCTACCTGCTACAGTTGCGCATGATGGGAGAGGATCTCTCATCTTACATAAAGGTCTAATAAATGATAGGCTAGTCTCAGTACTTTTCGATTCGGGATGTACTACCGTCGGGGTTAAGGAGTCTCTGATAGATCCTTGCTGTGCCACGGGAAAAAACAATCAAATGTGTTACATTTGGTGGTACTATGGAAAGCTATCCTACTGCTATTATTAGGATTGACACTCCTTTCTTCACAGGAGATGTCCATGCATGTCTTCTTCCTAATCCTATTGCGGATCTTATAATCGGTCGTATTCATGGGGTTAAGGAATGCACCCCGCAACAAATTTCTAGTTGGGAAGAAAAAAACATTCAAACGGTCAATGCAGTGGTGACAAGAGCTCAAGCTCTTAATTCCCCAACTTCATCTGATAATAGTAATGAAGTTGATAGCCAAGACGAGCACTTGGTGATTTCCCATGACTCGTTTGTTAAACGTCAAGAAGAGGATCCTTCTTTGAAGAAATACTTCCTTCTTGCAAAGAAAGGGGATCCCAATCAAAATACGAATCACAAATCGTATATCACTATGAAGAATGGTATATTGGTACGAATGGTACAACACTCGGACAAGTCTATGCACTCGCAAATTCTTGTGCCTAAGTGTATGAGAGCCTTAATTCTTCGGCATGCACACGATTCTCAGTGTGCGGGACACATGGGTTTTTCCAGAACTAAAACTAGAGTCCTTGCGTCATTCTTTTGGCCATTCGTGAATAAAGACATCCGAATTTATTGCCGATCTTGCAAAATTTGTCAAGAGGTCAAGTCTAGGGGTCCGAGACATGCTGCTCCTATTCAGGCTGCAGATATTCCGATTCGGCCGTTTCAGAAAATGGCTATAGACATCATTGGTCCGTTCAAAATTAAGTCAGCCAGAGGACACCAATTTATCCTCACTTGCGTGGACATGTGCACGCGTTGGCCAGAGGCTATTCCTCTGAAGAGCATATCAACTGTCGATATCGCTGATGCTCTTTGGCTCATATTTTCTCGTCTGGGATTCCCCGGAGAAATACTGTCGGATCACGGCACTCAGTTAATTTCGGACGTTATGTCTCAGGTAATGGCTACGCTAGACATTAAAAGGTCTCTCAGTAGTATTTATCATTCAATGTCCAATGGATTGGTAGAACGTCTTAACAGGACACTAAAGAACTTACTTGGCAAGATAACGGAGGATCATCCTGAAGATTGGGACAGGGTTTTACCTGCAGTCCTCTTTGCCTATAGAGAGGTTCCCAACGAGCATACAGGGTTTTCTCCTTTCGAACTTGTCTTTGGCGCGCAACCGCGCGGGCCAATGTCCTTGTTACACAATTTGATAACTTCCGATAATATTGACGATGATACACAATCGTCATATGAATATGTTATAGCTCTTAGAGAAAAGATTATCGAATCGTGCAGGTTAGCAACTTCATCTTCCGAATTTGCGAAAGAAAAAGCTAGGCGATTTGCTAATAAGAAAAGACGCCTACGTCAACTTTGTCCTGGAGACAAAGCATATGTCTTACTGCCCTCAAGAGAGAATAGACTTCTCATTTCTTGGAAGGGTCCATACACTATAGTCTCGAAAATTTCTGATGTCGACTATATTGTCGATGTGGATGGAAGGCATAAAACCTTCCATATAAATATGTTAACAGAGTTTATTGAACGTCCAGACTATTTACAGCCTATTTTCCAGGCGACGGACGACTCTCCAGTTCAACATGGTCACATCTCATCCCTGTCCGTTATACAGGATGAGGAAACTATTTTTTCTGACGTGAACTTACCTCTTCCTACGATTCCACTTATTTCAACGGAATCGTGGAGAGACGTTACAGTCTCTTCTAACTTGTCTTTTGAGGAACAACGTCAAGTATCCTCTACGTTACAATCATATCAGGATGTCCTTACCGACATTCCTGGACACACAGATGTCATAGAACATGACATCATACTTACTGATCGTAATCCGATCAGAGTAAGACCATACCCAATACCTATTCATTTTCAAGCACAAGTCGAGAAAGAATTGGATGAAATGATTCAACTACAAATAATTGAACCATCCACTTCAGCTTATTCTTCGTCGATAGTTATTGTTCGAAAGAAAGACAATAACATACGTCTTTGCGTTGATTATCGCAAATTAAATCAAGTTACGAAGTTCGATGCTGAACCTATGCCGTTATTAGATGATCTACTTATTAGACTTTCTAAAAGCTAAATTCTTTACTAAACTAGACTTGTCGAAAGGTTATTGGCAAGTCCCATTGACGGAACACGCCAAACCTCTCACTGCTTTTTCGACACCTAGGGGTCTGTTTCAATGGAATTTTATGCCTTTCGGGCTTATGAACGCCCCAGCGACTTTCGTGCGCATGATGCGACGAATTCTATCAGATCGTGCAGATGTCATTGCATATTTAGACGACATCTGTCTTTTCAGCGATACTTGGGAAGAACACTATGTGGGTCTGAAGGAATTGCTATCTACTCTACGTGAGCATAGTTTGACTGCTAAACCCTCTAAAGCTTTTGTTGGGTTTAGTGAAATTTCCTTCCTAGGTCATCGAGTTGGTCATGGTCTGTTGAAGACAGAGGACCAAAACATTTCAAAGATATTAAATATCTCGGTTCCGAAGACAAAAAAGCAAGTGCGTAGTCTCTTGGGATTGATACAATTCTATGGAAGATTCATTGAGAATCTGTCCTCCATTATGGCACCACTTTCAACGTTATTGAAAAAAGGTTCTCCTAATATGGTGCGTTGGTCCCAAAAATGCCAATCTTCATTGGATCAGGTTAAGAATTTGTTCTCATCTCATCCTATCTTAAGACTACCGACGATTGATAAGACTTTTGTCCTTCGTAGTGATGCCTCTTCCACTGGCATTGGAGCGGCACTAATGCAGGAATATTCAGGAACTCTGCATCCTGTAATGTATATTTCTAGGAAGCTGAATGCGGCAGAAAGGAATTACTCGGTTTTGGACCGTGAATTGTTGGCTATGGTTTGGTCCATTCTTAAGCTACAAAGGTTCCTTCTGGGCGCGCATTTCTTTATGGAAACCGACCAAAAAGCTCTTACGGCTATGCAAAGTAAGGATTTGAAGAGCTCGAGATCTACTCGTTATGCTATTGCTCTTCAGCCTTTCCATTTCACGGTGCGAGCTATCCGTGGTTCGGATAATGTGATGGCGGACATATTGTCTAGATGCCCACATGATTCCAGTTAAATCTTGTGTCCTAGTTTTTCCTGATATATTTTCAGACTTAGGTCTGTCCTTAATATCATAATATGTTGTAATACAAATGTATTTGGATGATGTTTAGATAATTTAACAAATTTCATTTTGTCCATCCATCAGAGATATGTTGCTAAAATAGCATTGACATTTGTATATTGCTATGATTATATTATTTAGTAATGTTTGATATATGATTGGTATTGCCAGCAACTTAGGTTTCTTGAATGGTATCCCTTAGTTTGTTTGGCTTAAAGGAAATATTTTCTCCTATGTTGGGAGATGATTTGTACCCTCTTCTATTGTACCTGATATTAGGTTCATTGTTTGCATGAGCACAGAAGTGATACTGGTGCTATCTTGCTCATGAACATATTAAAAAAAAAAAAAAAAAAAATTGCATTTTTTTTTTTTACAGGGGGGTGGTAGTAATGTTGCTGTCATTTTCGACGGAGTCATCTGTCAAGTTATTTGCTTATGTTTGTATCATAAGTATAATTGTGTCTTTACCTGCGATGTCAGGTTGATTAGGGGTTGTCTTCCCTTGTTTATTCATTCATTGTGTTTGACCTTTAGGGTCAGAGGTTGACAGTTCGGCGTGGGCCTATGGGAAGGTTTTTTAAGCGGGAGTGAGATATACTTCCGGGAAGCCGGGAGGTCCTGTTTTTCTGAAGGGACCAAGAGTCCATTGTTTTTCGGGGAGAATCTTCGAAGTAACTGCTATGGCAGTTTTCCCCAGTGAATCTCTGTGCGTCGGGATGACGACAGAATTCCTTGTGTAGTTCTGAGGATTCATTTACCAGGTAATACCGACCTTTATGCATTATTACGCTTTTCGGTGGCAGAACATGTAAAGGATTACCTAGGGTGAACAGCAGTTCACGGATCCGCCATTTCAGAACTTATATATTTGTGCTCGAGGTAGCCATCCAAGACTGTTAGTCTTATATTGTCCAGAAATCCAGTGACGAGGATATATTGTGGGAGCCGCAGATTGGCGGAACTTCTATCTACAATAAGTATTACTGCAGGGTTGGTGATAACCTATTTAACAGAAGTACACGGCCGACGTTAGGACGAGGCCTGTGCTTCCGGCTATTATACTACAGCCTGATATGTGCAATTGGCAGGGAGTGCCAAGTTGCACCTGTGTGTCAAGGTAACTAAGGCATCTGACGCGTTTAGTCAGAGACGCCAAGGGCGACGCTACGAACTGTCATTATTGAAGAACTTTGCTATTGACCATGCACGTCTATTCTGATGTTTACCTTTTTGAATGCCAAATGTATACCTATCGATGTCAGGTCAGCATGACCTTGTTACACTGACTGTTCCTGTTGATATTATGTGTGTTCCCGTCAATAAATGTCTTGAAACATGCCTGCAGTGTCAAAGCATCCTTGATTACTGCATGTGAGAGTATGGGTTGCAGGATCTACATCTATACGAGCCTAAACACATTCGCGTCTTCATTCGCACCCACACTCAACTCATCATACGCTCGCACTACACATCTAACAACATGTAAACTGTCTTGGGCCAGTGATCACCTCAACAAGAAAAAAAATACAGTTACAGGGGGTAATGTGTTATTGTCTTAGGAATTTTGACTTGTATAGATGTGGTTATTTTTTTGTTTCTACAGCAGTCACGGCTTGTTGTTGGCAGTGATGGTGGTGGAGTTTATTGATAGCCAAAATCCTACCACGGACGGTGCCTTCTAACAAGCAGGAGGCGCGAGACATAGCCGAAAGTGTAGAAAACTGGAAAAGCACCTGTACCAGCGCCCAGTACGTCTGCAACACTGAAAGAAAGAAGTTCTCTTGCAGTGAGGGCTCTTGCCTCAGCAGGAACGGGTTCTTAAATATGGAGCTCTTAGCTCAATAAAGCACACCAAATAGGCGCGTTGCCTTGTGCTTATAATAAGGCCATAATAAAGCCTTGAATCAAAAATACAGCCTTCGGCAACAACATATCGTGTAGTGAACCAGACCCTCTTTATTATCAGTGTTCAGGAAAGGAGAGAGGGAAAACATACCTTTCCAAACTGCAAGCAAGAAGAGGGGAGTGACGGAGAAGCAACTCATCAGATCCTCAGACGAAGACGGTGGCATCAGAGAGGACTGAACCGAGGCAGATGGGAAAGGGAGGAGTTTTAGAGAAGAACAGTAGAGTCAGATATAAAGACTTAGAGGACAGCCTCTGAGTTAGCGCTGAAAAACCAAGTAGTGTAGCAGTGCTTGTAGCGTATTAGTCAACTGTGTAGGACAACCTAAAGCGCTTTGAAATAGTAGTTATTTAGTTAGACACCTTCAGTGAGATAGAGTGTTAGTTAGTAACCATAGTGTAGGCAGGAGTGGTGGCTCTTAGTGAGAGACCCCCACCAAGTAGATTTTTGTTTAATCCTTATTTTTTTCCCATGCAGGTGTGAAAGAGAGGGTGGAATTGTTTGTTTATATTGTCTTTCATTTAAATTGTTCTGTTTCAGGTGGTGCGAACTCACACTCTATTTTGTTTACTGTGGATTTGATTTTGTTGTTTAATAAACTATAAAATGTACACTGGATCAGTTTATCTTTAACTATACTGTACTTGTTTGCTTGTCTGTATAGTTGTGTCTGTGGAATTTAGTGAAACCGTATCTCCTTTCTGGTAGTCAGAGGTGGTGAGGCAGTAGCTATTACATAAGTCACAAGTGGCGAGGGAGAGTCAATCTCGGTTCTCACTCTCGAAGCTATAAGTCTCATCTTTCCACATTCACTGTCATTCTCATTTAAATCTATCCTCTCAGACTTTCTCATAACTAGTATCTTGTCTCTATACTCAGACAAACTCTAAACTTAAAGCCACTTCGTGACAATAACATTAGAGGCCACTGAGACGTAGTTTTACATAAGAATGTTAAAAATACCATGGACAGCTAAACAGAATAATGATGATGTCCTGAAAGAGGCCAATGCGCAAAGTAGCTTATTCCTTATGTTAGAAGGATGTAATCCACTTTCTTTGGGCACATGATGAGAAGAAGAAAGCTGGGATATATTTTGAAAACAGAAATGATTGAAGGAAAAAGAGACAGAGGGCGTCAAAGAGAGATGATACTAAACAGTTTTACATCATGTCATGGAAAGAAGTCAACAACAGAACAGATGAATAGTAATGAAGACAGAAAGTTGTGGAGAGACATGATCTCCTATGCCAACAGGAATGGTACTTAAAGAAGAAGAAAACATGAAGAGCTGGTATTTTGAAATAACGGATTTGACTAATTCAAAACAAAACTGATGTTGTTGCATATATGAAATATTTTACATTAATGGCTCAGATCATTTGTTCTCATAACCAGTGTTCTTTGTGACAGAATATCATTAACAAAACAGCATAGTCAGGGTATTCCCTGGCAATGCACAGTTTAAATCTTTCTCTGACACAACACACCTAGATCTTTCATTGACAGACATGCAGTGTAAGACAGATATTTCCCTGGCAATTCACAAACAGATCTTCTTCTGTCACAACACAGATCTTTCTCTGACACAACCCAGGTGGATCTTTTATGTGACACAACCCAGGTGGATCTTTCTGTGGTACAGCACAGTTTAACACTCCTCTGAAGCAGAAAAGCACACGTACATTGTTCATTGACATAAGACAGGTAGAACTTTCATACTGACATGTAACACAGTTTACCTTACACTGACATAACACCGTTGGGTCATTCACTAAAATCTAGTTCAGCATACTGAAGTCTTTCACAGACATATCACAGTTAGATCTGTCACTGACATCTAGCACAGTTCACCTTTCACTGACATATCACAGTTAGATCATTCACTGACATCTAGCACAGTTCATCTTTCACTAACATATCATAATTAGAACTTTCACTCACTTCTAGCATGGAACATCTTTCATTGACATATCACATTTATACCTTTTACTAACACCTAGCACAGAAAATATTTTATAGTCATACCACCGTTATATCTTTCAATGACATCTAGTACAGCATACTGAAATCTTTGCGGACATATCAACGTCTGATCTAGCAAACTTAGGGCTTCACACTGACACATCAAAGTATTACCTTTTTGTAATGTTATTTGCGTACGACCATGCACCAGTATTAAACTAGGCATGGCGTGGTATGACGCAGTGATTTGTTGCTATACGGGCAACGCACTTGAGGCATATCCGCATAACTATCATCGTGAATAGACATGATTGATTATTGTGTTCTTACCCAAGTCTAGGGAAGACACTGTTATAAAGTAATTATGATCATCTGAAAGATGAATATGCTCTTCTTGAGGAAAAAATGCCAAGAAGCTTTTATTGTGATTAATTAACCAGAAACAGCTCGTTTTAAGTATCTCGCCTCCGATACTTAGTCTCCTGTAACGTTATGGCAGAGCTTCAGCTCGACCAGATATGTCAAGCTGCTAGTGCGTCCCGCTAACGCTAGGAGTTTATGGGATCGTAATTGAATATATATATATGCTCAAAGTTTCTAACATGGTCATTGTGGTAAACCCATGTATCCTACAAATCCGTTGCCATAGAGCTTCCGCTAACCTTGACGTGGTAGCGGCTAGTACGGTTGGTCAACGTCAGGAGAGATTGTCATTTTATTATGTACATTTATGCCATGCCCATGATGATGAAGATTGTCTGAACTACTGATGTATCATCAAGAATAAATATGTTGTCATCACTAATGTCGTGGTTGAGTTAAGGTTTTAGAGTATTTGTCGAGTCAGACAATTGTAGTGAAATCGACAAGGAGAGTGGACTGACAGAATTATAGACAACACACAGATAATGTGTAAAATAGGGTGAACTTGAGACAGCCAGACAGAGGATTCATTAAAGATATCTCTCTTCCAAGCCTCAACACACTTATAAAGTCTTAAGACCCACTCGCTCTCTCTCCTTTCTCTGGTCAGAGACAATAGTAAGAGCTTGTAATATTAAGTATGGATGAAGGGTCATGAACAGCGCGTTAATAAAAGAGTAAAATTTATTAAAGGTTCTTGAAGGAAGAAAATATATGAAAATAAGTATATCAGCACAACAACTTAAGAATGGCATCAATATTCACATCAGTTAACAAATATCCAATTAAACACCAACGAACAAACACCACACCAACACCAAAACCCGCCTGTAGAACACCTATAAATAAATAAACAGAGTTCCCCAATCCTTCCGCTTTTGTGGAACCAAGTTCACTAACTCCAGTTAGTGTCTTTATATGTATATCCTCCTATAGGTGATGAAGTACACTATAAATCCACTGTAGGCGCTATCCATGCACCGTTGGTCACACACTAATCACGAGATAGGCTGCAGATTACTCTGTCTATATTCGGCTGACCGCTAATACGTACAGGGGTTTTGAATGACCAGAAACACACACAAGACGAGGTCGATTTAGGACAAACGGTCCACTGCGCTATTATCCAGTGCGTGAAATAGGCCTGCGTACTTGATGTTTAACTCCGATTTGGCTGGTTTGGACTTTATTTGTGACTGAGCACTCAGTTTAAGCACACAGAATTGGTGCTTTCAATTCTGCTGAAGATGCTGGGCTGATAGATATGCTGGAAGCCACTATGCTCTGACTGGTGATCATGAGGCGAGTAGAAAACCACTACTGCCAAATACAATTTCAGATATGCTATGGCTCGTTATACACTGCATGAGCTCATTTCCAGTTAGAGGGATGGGCATTGAAAAAGGGTTGTACTTCAAGTATAGGTGACAACTCGTGGTGCTAATGGCTTTCAGGAATCGCGAGATCGATGAGAATGTTACGTTCGTCGCCTGACTGGAATCCTGCAGTAGCAAAGGGGGTGTCCTGAAACTGAGACCCAAAAAGAACCAACCTTTACATCAAGCAAACAATAACATTACAATAACATTATAATAAACAGTTATGCTCCACTATGGGATTTTTAATTATTGTTATTGTTGCTGTGATAGTCTCAGGCTGTCTTTATCCATATGAGTCGCTCTCCTGTTACTTCTACTCTATCAATTATCAGCATGCGCAAGCATAGGCTAATATATCTTGTACATACATGTACCTGTCGCAAATGCTCTGACAGCAAAATCTACTCCGTCCTCTTCCAACTCAACATAAGGGATATCTAACCCTGTAGTTCCAGCTGAGTGGATATGTGATTCATCTTACAACATTAAGTGAATTTACATAAAAAAAAGCCTTAGACATTACATAATAAATGGTATGTGCCCCTTGGGGTCGATACACAAAAAGGTAAAAATAATAACCTCCCTAACATTGAATACATGAAAAATGCAATGTTATAGCTATAATAATACGTTGTGACTTAACCATAAGATATCATTATATCTCTGGCTGGTGACTGCTTTCTGGATTGCCGTGAAAGTTCTAACCTGGTGTCTAACTACACAAGTAGGCATATAATAATTCCACACAACTACTAGAAGTTTCTCTCACAAAGTAATAAGGGATTACCTCTTTTAATTCAAGTGTTATAGCGCACGCACATCACTATCCAGTTTTAAGTGAATAACTTACACCACTGACATTTCCTTAAAGTAATGATGCTTTTAACTTACTCTTAACCCATGGTAAGCACTGAATGGACTATGAGGTTTTTCGCCTAGTAAGTATCTGTTAGATTAAGTTTACCATTAACCCATTGTAAACAATAACACCTAGGAGACACCTAACTGCTTTAGCACCAGTTAACTAAGGCGGTAGATGGTGTTACATTATCACTGAATTAATTACCGGGGAGAAATCACCTAAAATAAGTCAAGTCACACTACTATCAGTTATATATGAAAGCTAACATGAATATATATGTTATAAAAGATATCAACTTACCCCGAGATGATGAGAATAGGCGACACAATCTAGTTTTGTTGTGCCCACATCTGCCTTTGTCACATCTGGTCATCTACGGGCAGGAAATATTTACGAGTGTGTTTGACTGAGTAAAACTATCTAGATTTATAGTCTACCAGAGATGCTAACTCCTGCCACCTGGCATCGCGTGTTCCCATGGATGTTCAGCGTATAACATAATCATGAGTAAGACAAATGTTATTCTAGAGTCTACATCAGAGACAACAACCGCGAGAAAGTTTCATAGATAGGACATAATATTATTCTAGCGCTACCTGCGGCAATCAAGGGCCACAACAAAATCTCAGAACGAATGTGAGTTTTGTCTCTCCTTTGCTCCCGCTACCGACTGTAGTAGGCTAGCGGTTCGTTTCTTCAAAGAAACTATTTCTCGCTCGAGATCAATGCTGTTACGAGCGACAAGCGTTTCCTAGTCAGACAAACACCAGGTGCAGCTTAGGTAATGTTATCGTAAACTGACCACTACTGACCAAGTGTTGAATTTATAATGAAGGCCAGAACAAAATCAAAGCCACGGGGTGGGGTCTGAGAGGGGAATAATGGGCTACGTAGGTAAGAATCCGAAAGAAAGAAACCGCAAGTGCAAAAAATCGAGGAAACCAGAAACATAAAAAGAGTAAGAAAATGGGACGTGTTGGTAAAATAAAATTATCAGTCAATCCGTGACAACTAACTCAACTCTTCCAACGAGTACAGTATTTATACGTTACCAGTTGGTCATGCTGTATTGACCCATCTTCCATTGTTACTGAGCCCATTGTCATTTGCTAGAACATCATCATCATATGCCAAAGAAACGGCCCACATCATACTCGCACGATTTAGAAATATGTCGGCCACATTTTGTAAGCCCGACAGACCAGACAACACCACTGATAATATAAGACATGAAAACACACCGGTAACACTGGAGTTATCCTTATATGGCAACCAGCTATGCACAATGCTACAATATACATATGTGGAAGTGAACCTTTGTCTGTGAGGCTAATTACACCCTCATTGACTCTTGAAATCATCCACACACTTCCAGTGATTCCCCCTGTGGTGAAACGTGTAGAGAACCCAGCATTGCACACTAAGTTTGGAGAAGTCACTTGAGCCCCAGACATAATTCTTTGGCTTTGACCTGGTTGATTGCATGCAGGAGGATCTCACTATGGACCCAGTGATAGGCAGTGGGAGCTGAAAAGCGGCTCTGTGCAGGACATGACAATTCCTTGGGAGAGCCCAGAACCAGAGCACAGTATTTTAGTTCTGCATAGTTGGAGAGCCCCCTTGGATCAGGGAATGGACAGTATATCACATGCTTCTTACTCCTGCTTGGGATCAGATGTGATAATCCTTTAAATGCAAGCCAAGCTGGAGAAACTCGAGCTCATGACTTCAACTTAGCACATTTTGGAATGACAGAAAAGCCACAGGAAAACCATAGATCTACAGTGTAGATAATTCCAAGAACTCTTCAACTTGGTATTGGCTGCAAATGAGTGAGAAGCTTAGCAGCCCTATTTAAACAACAAGAACAACAACAAACCTTCGACATTTGTGGAGAGAGATTGAGCACCTATGGATTTGCTTGGAGTTCAGTGATGTTGATTCTGATCAACAATAAATGACACAAACCATTTGATCTTTCTCTGACACTGCTAAGTTAAGTCTTTCTCCAGTACAACACAGTGATTTCTTTTATAAAGGCAGCATAGATAAGACATTCTTTGTTTTAAAAAAAAATCTGTATTTTTAATATTTAAAAAAAAAAAAAAATAGATGTCAGTCACATTTTTCACTGACATCTTTTATCTGACAATGTGTAGTTACAGTTTTCCCCAACACAGCATGGTTAAATTTTTCAAGGCATACTCATTCAACATTTCTATACTCTGTCAATGATGAAAATATATAATTTAATATGTCTACTCTGATAATATAATGAACGTTGCTAAAAGGCTTTAAAAAAAAAGGTTATTAAAACTGTTTTGCCTCTTGACCACAAAAGTCAGCACGATAACAAATATGTACTGTCAAAGT
Organism: Oreohelix idahoensis; assembly: GCA_024509875.1. Taxonomy (NCBI): domain Eukaryota; kingdom Metazoa; phylum Mollusca; class Gastropoda; order Stylommatophora; family Oreohelicidae; genus Oreohelix; species Oreohelix idahoensis. The sequence goes on along the minus strand of JAMPIV010008218.1, from coordinate 412,753 downwards.
ATTTGGCATAAAATAAAATTCTGCTTAAAAGAGTCTAAATTTGAGTTGGCACATCACAGGCAGCTAGACTTATCTCAAAATTCTAGTTTCATAGAGTTAACCAGATTTTTGGGACAAAGGCAAAGGAGACTATTGGCAGGGACAACAAGAACTGCTTTAAATTAAGCAGAAATCAACTTAAGCAAGTTCAAGTTAAGAGGACTGCACTGTATATTCAAGTGATCTGAGCATGATGAACTCTCCTCTAGTAAAAGAGTAAAAACGCTGTATGTGATTAAACCTGCAACACAGATGATAAATACATCTTACCTAAGTAAGAAAAGACCATTCTCTTCCATACTGGCTTCAAGCAAGGGCCAACATTTCTTTAAGTATTCTGAAGCTTTTGCATTTTCTTTGGTGCCTGAAACAAATAGGTTTGGAGGGGAGAAGACAACTTTAAATGTAACTGGAACATCATTGCACTCCCTTTGTAAATATTACCTTTGACCTTTTGTAATATTCTGAAGCTTTTGCATTTTCTTTGGTGCCTGAAACAAATAGGTTTGGAGGGGAGAAGACAACTTAAAATGTAACTGGAACATCATTGCACTCCCTTTGTAAATATTACCTTTGACCCTTTGTAATTTTCTGAAGCTTTTGCATTTTCTTTGGTGCCTGAAACAAATAGGTTTGGAAGAGAGAAGACAACTTTAAATGTAACTGAAACATCATTGCACTCCCTTTGTAAATATTACCTTTGACCCTTTGTAATATTAAGTTTCTGATAAATAGCTCCCCTGATTTGTAAAATTTATATGTCAATGAAAAGAACAAACAAAATAAATGTGATCTACATTTTTGATTGTTATATAGTTGACACCTGTATAGTTCCAGGGTCTTTAAAGAGACAAAGACAAAATAAGACTACTGCACCCCGAAGCATGCCGTACCAGGTGACTAATATGAGGTTGTGCATGGGTTAGATAACCTCATTATGTAAAAAAGAATTGCCATAGAAACCACCGCTGCAAGTGCATGTGACTGCTTGGTGCAGACTTCACATAATGGGACTAGCTGCAGCATAAGGAGCGCAAACAGAAATGATTATGATATATATTTGTTTAGGCTTTTGTGATTCTCTTTTCTCAGGTCAGCAAAATCATTACCCTTTAGCTCCCCAAGGAGCATAGGCTTTCAACAAAAATGCACCAAGTCCCTCCTGTCCTGTGCCATCAGTTCAAGGTCTGTCCATGTCTTCCTCATCTTTGTTATTTCTGTTTCCAGTTCTCTTCTCTTCTCCAGTTCTCTTCTCTTCTCCAGTTCTGTTCTCTTCTCCAGTTCTGTTCTCTTCTCCAGTTCTCTTCTCTTTCTCCAGTTCTCTTCTCCAGTTCTCTTCTCTTTCTCCAGTTCTCTTCTCTAGTTCTGTTCTCTTCTCCAGTTCTGTTCTCCAGTTCTCTTCTCCATGTATTCTTCAGTCTTCCTCTACTTCTCCTACCCTGTGGATTCCAGAAAAAATGACTGCCTTATTGAGCTGAGTTTCCTGCAGAGAATGTTCTCTAAGATGTGTTTCTGGTCCATTAGAACTGAGGATATTGCGCCGACCTCATTCCCCTTTAAAATTGTTCTGGTAATTATATGGCAGTCTCAAATATTGATGGAAATGTTAACTGTCCTGAGTTGTCATGTATGGATGTTTTTTTTTTTTTTTTTAGCACAGAATTCTGGAAATTCTTCTATAATAAAACAACTTAACAAATTTCCACAAGCAAATACTTTAATACTCTTACAGAACTCACTAAGCAAGAAATATATGGACACGTTTGCTCAACTCACAAACAATAAAAATCTAGGCATTCTAACTTAACCCATAAAACAAATTACTAGACACATTTACCAAACTGGACTAACATTTAAAGAACATGTGTGCAATGCTGTGGCCTGAAAGGAGAGCAAAGAATAGTAACACTGTAACCTGCCAGTAAGACGTGACAAAAGAGGGTTGACATGGGGGCGGGCTTCCCAATCCTGCAGAAACTTTAAGCCACAAACACTTCAACAACAACATGCATAAGTTCAATCTATCAATCAATACCCTTTAGCTCCCCAAGGAGCATAGGCCTTCAACAAACACATGCCAAATCTTCCTGTCCTGTGCCATCCGCTCAAGTTCTTTCCATGTTTTCCTCATCATTTTCACCTCTGTATCCAGTTCTTTTCTCCATGTGTTTTTGGTCTACCTCTGCCTCTCTTTCCCTGTGGATTCCAGAACAAGGACTGCCTTGTAATGCTATCAACAGGTTTCCTCAATGTGTGTCCTATCCATCGCCAGCGTTGTCTTCTCAACTCTTGTTCCACTGGCACTTGTCTGGTTCTTGTCATCAATTCCACATTTGTGACTTTGTCATACCATTTCAGTCCTTCTATTCTACGCAAGCACCCATTTATAATAGTCTGTAGCTTTTTGGGTGTTGTTTTTGTTGCTCTCCATGTCTGAGAGCCATACAATAGGACTGACTTCACATTTGAGTTGAAAATTCTTATTTTCATGTTGGACTTAATTTCTCTTGTTCTCCATATGTTTCCTAATGCAATGAAAGCTCCTCTTGCTTTTTGTATTCTTATTTTGATATCACTGTCTGTCCCTCCAACTTTGTCTATATTACTTCCAAGATATGTGTACGATTCTACATCTTTTAGTGGTGTTTCTTCAAGTTCAACCTTGTTACCATTTCTTGCATTTATTCTCACAATCTTTGTTTTTTCCCCTGTGTATTTTTAGGCCCACTTGTTGTGACCTCTCATCAAGAATTTTCATTTTCTCTTGCATCTGATTATGGTTATGGGACAGAAGAGCCAAGTCATCTGCAAAATCCAGATCATCAAGCTGTTTAGTCAGATTCAGCTGAATTCCATTTCAGTTGTGTGATGTCAATGTTTTCATAATCCAGTCTATTGCTAGTAAGAAAGGAAATGGAGACAAGAGGCATCCCTGTCTCACTCTTGTTCTAATCCTAAACGGTTCTGTAAGTTGTCCTTCATGAAGAACTCTGCATGTCATGTCTTCATAAGTCTTCTTTATTAAGTTAATGATCTTCATGGGAACTCCATAATGCCTCATCAATTTCCAAAGTGATTTTCTGTCTACATTGTCAAATGCCTTTTCAAAGTCCACGAATCCGATGTATAGCAGTGAATTCCATTCCAGACTTTGTTCAACTATTATTCTCAATGTGGCTATCTGGTCTGTACAGGATCTGTTGTGTCGAAAACCTGCTTGTTCATCTCTCAGTTGCTTGTCTATGGACTCTTTTAATCTCTCAAGGATGATTCTGTTTAATACTTTTCCTGGCACTGATAGTAACATTATTCCTCTATAATTTGTGCACTCTTGTAAATTTCCCTTCTTAGGCAACTTGATCACATAACCTTCCTTCCATTCTGCTGTATCTTCCAGCTGTTGGAGTACTTGGTATTTGTTGGATACTGTGATTGAAAATTTTTCTCTTTTTTCCTGATTTCTTAGATATCCCACATTATACTGTTGTCTATAGCTATATACTGTCATAAATTTCTTGAGTTTTAATTTTGTTTTAGCCAACAGAAGATGGTGGCCTGATACCACATCTGCTCCTCTACATACTTTTACATCATGCAATGATGACCTAAACTTCTTACTTATGCACATTTGATCACTCTGATTCTCAGTTCTGTGGTCTGGTGATATCCATGTTGCTTTATGTATTCTTTTATGTGGAAATATGCTTCCTCCTATAGCTAGTTGATTTGAAGCACTGAAGTTAGTTAATAGTTCCCCATTCTCATTCATCATACCTAATCCATGCTTTCCCATGACTTCTTCAAAGCAGGTGTTGTCTGTTCCTATTTTCGCATTTAGGTCCCCCATCAAAATTGTGATGTCCTTTCTTTTCTTTTTGTCCAAGACATTTTGTAGTCTGGTGTAAAAGTCTTCTTTCTCCGATTCTTCTTCATCACTTATTGGTGCATAACACTGGATGATGTTTGTATTTACTTTCTTTTTGGCTGATTTAAATTTTGCTGTTATAATTCGGGGTCCCATTGCTTCCCATTCTATAAGTGCCTTCTGTGCTTCCCATGACAGCATTAGAGCCACCCCTTCACTGTGGTGGGCTCTTTCCTCCTCATGTCCTGAGGACAACACCATTTCTCCTGTGATCAATCTCCTCCTCTCTATGCCTTTCCACTGTGTCTCACAGAGACCCATGATAGCAATCCTGTAATTTGTCATTTCTGCTGCTACCTGTGCAGTTTTCCCTTGTTCACACAGACTGCGAACATTCCAGGTGTCAATCCTTTCGACTTTCTCTGGGTCACTTCATGCGACTCCTTTCCAGAGGACCTTCTTCCGTCTTGGGTGGCCGAGTTGATCTATATTCTGTATTTTACTTGTCCATGTTTGTTGAATTTTTTTAGTAAAAAATTTTTATGGGATGGTATAACCATCCCCATGCCCAACCCTCCTTAGTTGCTTTTTATGACATGCATGGTAGGGTACACTGTTACTATTCTTTGCTCATCCATTTGGGCCCCGGTAACACATGGGTGCTTGCATAAGTTCACTAAAGAAATTAATTCAATTCAGCCATCCAAAACAGAAGGTCCTCTGGTAAAGAGGCTTATGACGTAGCTCAGAGAAAGCTGAAATGAGTCTCATTTGCTGACTCACCTTTTTTTCTTCTAGGCAGAGAGGTATAGATTGACAGAAAAACATATGGAGAAGAGAACTGGAGACAGAACTGAGGACAACAAGGAAAGGGTTTGAGTCTGTGACATGCAAGAGGACTTGGAGTGAGTCGTATTGAAGGATTCTGCTCCTTGGGAGCCAAAAGGTAATGGCGATAACACGTAAGGAACTCCTAAAGAAGGAAATGTCTGACACATTTACTGTATCCAGTAGAACCATCATTTTAATTTTACATTTCACTCCCTATGGAACAGAGCCACCACTCAATGGCCTCCTTTGCAAGAATCCTGCACAAAACATTCACATGCTCTTGCAGCCGTGGTTTCTGTAATTATTTGTTTTACATGATGAGGTTGCCAACTCCATGCACAACTGTGACAGTCGCTGTGTTAACAGACAGATGGCACTAGACATGCTTGTTGCTTGTACCTGGGGCCGGAGAATGTGGTTAGTGGTCAACAGGTTCATCTTCTGATTAATGGCGCCCTCAATATGTTTTTCTGTCTAGATTTAAATTCTCCCATAGTTTATTAATTTTTCTTTGAGTTTTTCAATGTTTCTTCGATTTTTAATATCTCCCACTTGTAAATCAAAATTAGTGAAAGTAGGCCTATCATTCCATTATGATCAATACATGTAAACACGGACAATATTCCATGAAGCAGAAACCCTTGTACGACATCAAAAACAGAATGGAACATGTGAGTCTCATGGAGGAAACAAGCTCGAAAAGCCAACAGCACCTTCAGCAGGAGGTGTTGGTTTTCTTTTTCTCTTCTTTATTTTATTCAAGTCCTAATTAAAAATGATTTGTGATCTGAGACGCCGTCATGATCGTCACGAAGCATTGTAAACATTTATGAGTCAATGTCACATTTTCTGATTATAATCTTATAAGCAGCAATCCTCGTTTTCTTTTAAAGAAATTGATGGTACGAGCAGTCATTTGTGTCAATAATATTCATCGTAGCTGATATGAGATGGTTGCTTCAATTCTAGAATCATTGCTAATATTTGTCTCTGTCTTAACCCAGGTAGCTGCGATTATAAGTGGTGATATAAACATTCTCTACTTTACTGAAACAATGGCTGCCATTGCAGACCTGAGAGATTTTGCTCCCTACTCACATGTACAAATTGCTCCTAGTCCCAGGTCTATCGGTATCAGAGAATTCTCATCGTTGTTTGCAGTTAGCATACATATAGTTTCTTCACATTAATTGTTATTCTGCCACTATTCAGAGACCGACCAACATAATAGTCTGCTTTACTGATGTTTCCATACAATCAGTGAAGCTGCTGCTCTCTCGGAGATGTTGGCAAGAAGTTAAATTGCCCGCAAGTTTTGTTGCATGGTAACACAAAACGCCCCAGAACTACGTATTATTATTATTATTTTTTTATATTTAGGTTGCGTCATCTAGTAACCACTGTTGCCAATTAAAACCTATGACCTGCCGGTGTATAGGCTTTGAGGCTATCATCTAATATTTCTCTATGACGTCATAGCGAGCGCCAATCTTAAATGGTGGCAGAGTTTCACCGCCACACAACCTCATGTTAGTTGCCTTGTATGACATGATCCAAAGAATGCCACAACATTTTCATGAACTTCTAAAGAAAAATATACAGGGCACATTTCTTAAGTTCAATATAATACCTTGATTCGTTTAATGAACTCAAAAAGGAGAAAATTACTGGCACATATACTGAGTTTAAAAAAAAAAAAAATTCACCAACATTCAATGAAACTCAAAACAAGGAAATACCTGGTGTTCTAGCTGCTTTGACACTTCGGACATAATAGCCCCTCCATACTTTTTGTATCTTGATAGCAGCCACCATTTCATTAACAGTGCAAAGCCTGTGATTTGCAATGATATGTGAGTATAAAACCCAAACATGTCAACCTCCTGAGATTAAAAACCTGTACGCTATACCAATAAAACTTGAGCAAATTTTTGAAAACCTGTATACACTATCAATAAAAAGCTTACAAAGTTAAAAAAAAAAAACCTACATCTTTGTAATACAGAAGATCGTTTAAACATTTTTTAGCTAAAATTAACTTTAATTTTGGTTGTGCTGCATTATATACAATACAGAACCTTTTGTAAATTTAAAAATGTCAACAGATGGTTTAAAATCTTTGCAGCAGATATGTGTGTTTATCTTGCATGTAATTGTGAAAAAAGAACCTGTACAAACTGCTTGTGCGCCTGTACACCGACAAAAATATACAAATGCTATACAGATTATCCCTTTCTTGTACAAGTTGACAGGTATGAAAACCAAACTGTGAAATTACTTTTCAGATGCAAAGAAGCAACAATGCAATTACTGACTTTGTGTATGCAGTTATATGTACTGAAAATGAATGTTGCATCAGTCTCTTTCTGTGTTTGTATGTGTATATGTGATTTTTTTTTTTGGTAGCTGGTCCTAGAAAACCAAGTAATGAAAAGAAAATTAATGAAGGAGATCACAATTAGACTGCTAAAATATTTGGGGGAGCCACGTAGCGCAGTGGTTAGTGCACTGGCTTCCTAGCTCGGTGGTCCATGGTTCGATCCCCAGTTGAGGCGGGATTTTTTAGACCGCAAACGGCTCCGGGGTTGACCCAGCCTCATGATCTGGGTACCAGAGCAACTCTGGGAAGGTTAAGGTGGCCGGCCTGATGCTGACCACGTCACCCCTAGTGTGCCCATGGTCAAGAAAATATGGGCCTAAACACCATATTCCTAATATGCCTCAATGGGCATGTAACGAGATCCTTAAAATATTTTGGCCACATAAAAAGACAATACTATACTAAAGATCATAATTGAAGCAAGATTTGAAAGCAAAAAAAAAAAACCTCAGACCTAAGGGTCTTTTATATTTGGACATGCTCCCTAATATAACTGACTAGGTTGAACGGAACGCGCCTCGCCAAAACGAGGCAAAACTTTAAAAAAAAAGAAAGCAAACAAACAAGAGGAAGAGAGCGCTATAAGTGGAAAGATAACATCGAGAGATGGTTAGAGAAGAGTCTGTCAGAGTGCATCATCAAGACAAGAGACAGAAGACGTTGGTGATCCATTGCAGCTGACCTTTGATGTGGAAATGGCAGCTGATGATGATGAAAGAGATGAAGAGATCATATACAATTCTTCACTCAGATACACCTATTTCAGCCACCAATATGATTTTTGATACTGTTTGTACGGGGACCCAAAGATGCAGCAATAGTGAATGCAGTCAGCAACCCATAGCTTGACTCCTTGCATCAGGACCAGCGAACCAGAGCTGGTCAAGACCGTACTCCACCTCCACGTGGTGGTCCTGGAAACAATCTGCAGCAGTGCAGTCTGGCTGAGCGAGTACGGATCGAAATGGGAAGGCAAACCCAGTCCCTAAAATATGCCGTGCTGAAGTCGGATGTGTCGACCGAAAGGTGCAGATATCACAGCTACGGCGTAAACAGACACAACACAACCACCGTCCTTTTCAGGGCAAACGAGGAAGAAGAAGAAGATACTGTTTGTACATGTGCAGCGAGAAAGTTCCAGTGTGACAAAGATAACTTCTTGTATAAACTGTTCACATCTGCTACAAGTTTTTAACTCATTCTATCCCATGAATCATATGCTGTACCACAATGTGGTACATTTTTCTGCCAAGGGAGACCTTGTACGCACATTTGGTCTTATTCAGATTTTCTCATCAATGTCATTTCACATAATATAAAGCAGACTTATTTGTTGCATAAAAAGACTTACAACACTTCAAAAAATTCTATAGTCAATTCCCAACTTGTTTATATACATAAAGAGATATTGTCTCATAAATATAAATGTTGACTGGTATTTTTGAAACATCTCCTGTGGAAGAAATTGGCATACATTTTTGTGTCTGGCTAAAATCTGAACACTTGATTGCATGGAAAGAGTTCAAACATATTATGTATTTTTATGATGTTTGTGTATCTTCCTCTTCATGTACATTATTTTAATTTTATTTCTTGACCTTTTTTTTTTCTGTGCCTGATGAATCCATGGATTCTTCTTGTGCATATATTAAAAAACTTAGGGGGTTTTTCAATACCACTGTTGATGTAGTCTTTATGTATATAATGTTTCGATGTTTAGTTTGTTTCCCACTAGAGTTACTTGCCCTTATGCTAACTCTTCTGTTTCCCTTCTTACTACTTCCTGTTTCTAAGATGGTCGATTAAACATGTCGTTATGTATGCAGTGTGTTCGCCTTCGTGATTATGCTTCGTAACGTGAGTATGTATGACAGCCAGCTGTGATGCTACACTGTAATTCTGACTTTTAACAGGCCCGATTCTGTGGTTCTATTTTGAATTTTCACCAGTTTTAATTTCTTCTGATCACGCGATTTTCCGTTGTTTACGGAAATCGCTATTTTCGGGCACGCTTTTTCACCATTTTATTTCTTCTCATTTGAATATATATTGTGTTTGGTATTTTTTTTGAGTAGATAAATTAAATGGGTTCGTTTATGATGGTAGGTTTATTTTATTCTAGCATCAGTTTTACTTTCTTCTGATTTTTCGCGATTCCCGTAGATTTCATTGTTTACGAAAATCGTCATTTTCGGGCACTCCTGTATGACGCGTCAGAAACACGCGGCCATCACGTAATGTGACGCAATTTTCGGACACGCGCAGCTTGGGATATGCGTGGGAGAGGAATTCGCGTGGGTGTTTTCTCTTGTATATAATGAGGGAGGAAACCGCGGGCAATTGTCTCTGAAGAAATAATTGCCTGGCCGTAGGACGTCGTAATTATCGTCTCCATTGCGGGGAAGAAAAACGATAATCGCGAGTCGTGGCAAGAATAGTGGGGGAGCGTAAATTTGCCCATGTGCAAAATTACCCACGGCAACAGGACCTATCTTAAGGGTCATACTCTACGGTCTCTGGCAGTGAAGCCCCTATGCTTCAGCTGGAACGGGGTTTATTTATCATACAGCCCGGAGCATTGCTATTATAGTCTCTAGCAACGGCAGGTGGCCGTGAGACTGAGTTACACTGCCTACAGCCAGAACTTTAGGCCGTGTTTATTTTCTTCTAACTCCGGAGCGGGTTATCAGGGAAAAGTTATAGAGAGAAGGAGGGAGAAAATAGACAGGACCAGTAGGATCTGTTCAGTATCCACTTGACGGATAGATACTGAGCCATTGTGTTACTCCAAGTCTATTATTTGTAGCATTTCCAGTGGTGTTAGTTAGCGGCGCATATCGCCTAACAAGAGGAGAGCGGTGTAGACGGTTCGTTGAGGAAGAGTCAACAGGACTGAGATAGTAGCAATCTTAGTGGTATTAGAGAGTGGAGGCTAAAGTTGACAGCCCCACCAGATCAGAGTACTTTAAAGCACTAACCATTTTTATTGTTCCTCAGCAGGGTGACAGGAAGAGTGAATGTGATTGAGGTTTTTTTTTTTTGAGGGTCTTGCTATTTAATCGTTACTTGTTTTCAGGCCGTGCAACAGTGCACGCTATCGACTGACTTGATGACGTAATATGCCATTTTATGTTTTTCTTGTATGTAAATAAATATATACATATATTATTTACTGGATCAGCTTCTATTCTATACTATACCTACATGTGGTCTGTATAGTGGTGTCTGTGGTCGTTTATACACCTTATCTCCTTGTATTTAAAGGAAGTCAGAGGAGGGTGAGATTATAGCCAGTTGGACGTCACGAAGCGGCAAGGGTGAGTCAAAACCTGGTTCTATCCCTTGAGCCAATAGTCTCACCTGTCCACAGGCATGTCATTTTCCATCTAAATTCCATCTTCTCAGACTTTCTCATACTAGGGTCTTGTTTTCATTCAGGCAAACTCTATAAACTTAAAACCACTTCGTGACAAGTGGGCGGCAATCGTCCGGTGGATCATTCTGGTGAGATCAATTCTGTGATCTATATTCATAGATTGTCTCTATAGAAAGTTTTCTGAGTATAGATTTTTCTTTAAATATCCCCTAGACTTGAGCTATTAGAACTGATCCAGTTATAGGTTTTTCCACAGGTTACAGTCAAGTAGATTTTTGGGGTATTTCGATGTATATGACGTAGAGGTAATTGATGGCATACCGACATATTTTTCTTTAACAGGAAGGTAATTTCGGGTTTTGGTAACTTCTTAACACAATTTTTTAGGTTTTTCAGACTTGGTGCTAGTCTGAGTTCTGGTTGGGACAGCGGTTATAGAGGGAATATTTCCTATTACGTAACAGGTTGTTACTTCTCTTTTCTTTTCTGTCATTTCTCTGTATTTGTGAACTTACAGCAGTTTACAGGTAAGATGGCGGATATGGCCAAGTTACGAGCTGCCTGGCGCGACGCAGCCCAAGACATGGGAATGCATAAAGAGGAAACTAAAGCCTACATGATCAGAGAAAATGATAGGCATAATCAGAGCGAGAAAGAGGAAAGGCAAAGGATAGCCGCCGCAGAAGTAGCAAAAGAAGAGAGGGCAGCCGCCGCAGAAGCAGCGGAGAGGCAGGCAGAGATGGAACTTCGGAAATTGGAAGCACAGGAGAGGGAGAAAGCAGCAGAAAGGGAAGCACAAGAGAGGGAGAAGGCAGCAGAAAGACAGCACGAACTTGCCCTGCGTTCTCTGGAACTGCAGTACCGAGCTTCGGAAGGCAGTTCAGCTAATGGAGATTCACCCGGAGTAGGAGCAACAGACACCTCAGGAAACGGAGGGCCCCGGATGGCAGCCATGAGCTTCCCATTTGACTCGTTCCCTAACGGGAATGAGAAGATTGACGTGTTTTTGGAAAAATTTCAAAGGATGGCAAAGGCATACGGGTTGGATGAGAGTCTTTGGTGCCTGAAATTATCGCAATCTTTGAAAGGTCATGCTTATGAAGTCTACAACAAGATGCTCCTAGATGACCAGAACAACTTTGAGGCACTGCGAAACGCTTTATTGCAAAGATTTCAGTGGACTCCACGGAAATGCCAAACCATGTTCAGGGAGAGCAGGCCGGAGAAGGGAGAGAGTTTCGCACAGTTTGCCGAGCGGGTGAGAAATTACCTTACCCGGTGGAGGGAACTGTCAGGACTGGCGAAAACTTTTGAAGGGTTGGAAGAGTTAGTTCTGTGTGAGCAGATAAAGGCTAACATGTCTCCTGACTTGAGGCGGTATCTGGCGGAGCAGGGAGCCCAGCAACTCGATCAGATTATCGTGTTCGCCGAAAGGTTCCAGACAGCACAGGCTGAAGTACTGGGACAGAAACGGAAAAACCCAGACCTGCCAGCCCTAGACAAAGGAGCTTCGTCATCGCAGTCGGCTACTTCACTAGCTCATCAGCAACCAGGACCTTCTCGCAAGGAGCCTCATTCTGGTTATAACTTGCGCCCCCAGCAGCATAACAGAGCACCGACAACAACCTCTCAGGAACCCGATAGGAACAGAGGAGATAATGAGAGGTATTGTCAGAATTGTAGAACCACTTCCCACTGGACATCCCGGTGCATGAACAAACCCCCAGCTCATCATGCAGCTTGTTTAAGGCTGGTGAGATGGACTAAAGGGAATAAATGGGAACCAGTCAAGGCAGAGAATTTGTTCTCTAACAGTGGACCAGCCGTAGTGAATGGGACGGCCACTACGTGTTTGTTTGACAGCGAGCTTATTTATCCCAGTATCATCACTCGTCATTTGGTGAAACCAGGGCAGTGGACCGGAGAAATAGTTGAGATTGGTGGCATTTTGAGAAGAGGTATCTCACAGCGTCTGCCTGTAGCCAATATTGAGGTGAAATGCAAGTTTGTGTCTGGCACCATCAAGGCAGCTGTAATGGCACAGCCAGCACATGATTTCATCCTGGGAAGCCCATACTTAGTTTTGGGAAACCCAACCACACCGATCCTTGCTAATGCAAGGGGGCCTACTGCAGGCCAGAGAAGTGAAAGGGGAAAGCCCCAAATTCACGGAGCCCCACGGGAGCTCAAACATCCTTGTCTTGCGATGAGGAGGAGAGAAGCCTCTAAAGACAGTGGAATGTTATTTACAGAGGCGTATTCGCCTGTCAGCCCTATTCCGCCTAAAGGTCAAACAGTGGTGATGCCTCTAATTTCGGAAGTATCTTCTTTGTCGTCGGGAATTAGGCCCCCGATGGTATTACATCTCTCAAGGGAGGGAAATACTGACAAGAAGGAACATGTGCACGGTTCTTCAGTCAACCGCAAACAGTTACGCCCTGTTACGGTGATGTCTGGCCAAGCCAGTCAGACTATTTCCAAACACTGGGAGGCCGCACCATATGGTAATCATTATTTACCACGCGCCGCCAGGAAAATTCGTGGGCGAAGGAAACACATGAGAGGGAGGAGGAAGGGCGACCAGTCAAGTTGCAGTCGCCAGGAGGAAATCACCAGGCGTGACCATCACAATCCAGTGCTGGCACCGATTTTCAAGGATATGGAAATGGGCCTGTACGACAATCCTAATTATGATAGTGATTAGATCGGGATGTAGATCTAGATACGGGCCAGCATGAAACCCAGAGATTTCAGTGATTTAGCACGGTTCCCGTACTTGAAAGGGGGGACTTATGTGATGCTACACTGTAATTCTGACTTTTAACAGGCCCGATTCTGTGGTTCTATTTTGAATTTTCACCAGTTTTATTTTCTTCTGATCACGCGATTTTCCGTTGTTTACGGAAATCGCTATTTTCGGGCACGCTTTTTCACCATTTTATTTCTTCTCATTTGAATATATATCGTGTTTGGTATTTTTTTTTGAGTAGATAAATTAAATGGGTTCGTTTATGATGGTAGGTTTATTTTATTCTAGCATCAGTTTTACTTTCTTCTGATTTTTCGCGATTCCCGTAGATTTCATTGTTTACGAAAATCGTCATTTTCGGGCACTCCTGTATGACGCGTCAGAAACACGCGGCCATCACGTAATGTGACGCAATTTTCGGACACGCGCAGCTTGGGATATGCGTGGGAGAGGAATTCGCGTGGGTGTTTTCTCTTGTATATAATGAGGGAGGAAACCGCGGGCAATTGTCTCTGAAGAAATAATTGCCTGGCCGTAGGACGTCGTAATTATCGTCTCCATTGCGGGGAAGAAAAACGATAATCGCGAGTCGCGGCAAGAATAGTGGGGGAGCGTAAATTTGCCCATGTGCAAAATTACCCACGGCAACAGGACCTATCTTAAGGGTCATACTCTACGGTCTCTGGCAGTGAAGCCCCTATGCTTCAGCTGGAACGGGGTTTATTTATCATACAGCCCGGAGCATCGCTATTATAGTCTCTAGCAACAGCAGGTGGCCGTGAGACTGAGTTACATTGCCTACAGCCAGAACTTTAGGCCGTGTTTATTTTCCTCTAACTCCGGAGCGGGTTATCAGGGAAAAGTTATAGAAGCTAATCAGCAGCAGAGAAGTTTGTCAACAATTAATCGAGTACCTCATGCTTGACGCCAGAACTTCATTCAGGAACAGGTGACAGGGTTACCATGCCTGGTCTTGAAAGGAACGAGAGGAGAGCGTAACGGAGACGCAGCATCATCAGTCGGCGAGTGTTGGAGAGACACTGAGACCAAGAGCAATAGAGAGAGAGAGAGAGAGAGAGAGAGAGAGAGAGAGAGAAGGAGGGAGAAAATAGACAGGACCAGTAGGGTCTGTTCAGTATCCACTTGACGGATAGATACTGAGCCATTGTGTTACTCCAAGTCTATTATTTGTAGCAATTCCAGTGGTGTTAGTTAGCGGCGCATATCGCCTAACAAGAGGAGAGCGGTGTAGACGGTTCGTTGAGGAAGAGTCAACAGGACTGAGACAGTAGCAATCTTAGTGGTATTAGAGAGTGGAGGCTAAAGTTGACAGCCCCACCAGATCAGAGTACTTTAAAGCACTAACCATTTTTATTGTTCCTCAGCAGGGTGACAGGAAGAGTGAATGTGATTGAGGTTTTTTTTTTTGAGGGTCTTGCTATTTAATTGTTACTTGTTTTCAGGCCGTGCAACAGTGCACGCTATCGACTGACTTGATGACGTAATATGCCATTTTATGTTTTTCTTGTATGTAAATAAATATATACATATATTATTTACTGGATCAGCTTTTATTCTATACTATACCTACATGTGGTCTGTATAGTGGTGTCTATGGTCGTTTATACACCTTATCTCCTTGTATTTAAAGGAAGTCAGAGGAGGGTGAGATTATAGCCAGTTGGACGTCACGAAGCGGCAAGAGCGAGTCAAAACCTGGTTCTATCCCTTGAGCCAATAGTCTCACCTGTCCACAGGCATGTCATTTTCCATCTAAATTCTATCTTCTCAGACTTTCTCATACTAGGGTCTTGTTTTCATTCAGGCAAACTCTATAAACTTAAAACCACTTCGTGACACCAGCCACGTCTCGTTATAATTAACAATATTTACTACACACAACAATAATTATCAACATGGTGGCAGCGGTGTTTATTTCTACAGAATTCAAACTATTCTGCTGAAGATCTTGTAACACATGTGCTGACTCATAGACTGGTAGGTTATTGCTTGCATACCATTATTAGACATTTCATCATGGCAGAACGGCCCTTATTTCAGTTACCACCCTGCCTAGACATAAATAACGTCGAACCAGACACATTTCGTAAATGGAGACGACAGTTAGAACTATACATGCATGCATCAGAGGTGGCGTCTAAACCTGATTCTGTTCGGGCGGCCATTATTCTACACTGTGCTGGACCTCAAGCTGTTGAAGTTTTTGATCAACTGGCAGAGGAAGGAGACCACTCTAATCCTACTAAAATTCTCGATTTGGTCCAGAACCATTGTAGCTCACGAAGCAATGAAGTATTACATACGTTCAGATTCTGGAACACACCTCTTCAAGATCCTTTTAATTCTTTTTTGACTGAGCTGAGAACTAAGGCAGATTTGTGCAACTTTAATGACAAGGATCGTATGATAAGAGACAAAATTGTCTTTACTGTCAACAAAAGGTTACAAGAGAAGCTCTTGAGAGAAGCTGACCTCGATCTAAAGAAAGCCATCCACATATGCAGAGTCTTCGAGCAAATTGGAAACGACATAAGAGAGATGAGTAATACAGTACAACCTTCTGAAGCAAGGGTTGAAAAGGTACAGAAAAAAATCACTCAACCATAAACCTCCCAAGAGAGACACTGGGCATGCTGCTGGTAAAGCCTGTCAAAGTAACACTGACAGTGGGTACTTTGAACCTAGAAAGGAGTGTCATTACTGCGGACAGAAACATCTATTAATTAAGAAAAAGTGTCCTGCATGGGGGAAGTTTTGTTCAAATTGTGGGGGAAGAAACCATTTCAAAGTTAAATGCAAGAAAGTTCATACTGTTCACACAGAGTCAGTGGAAGATTCTGAAGTTTTTCTTAATTGTGTGAAGTCTAGCAAAGCTTGTACATCTGCACAACTCATTGTCAATGGAAAAATGGTAAAATTTCAGTTAGACACAGCAGCTGATGTGAATACAATCTGTCAACGCTTTGTGATGCAAGAACAACTGTTACCCACTAAACAGAGGCTTGTTATGTGGAATGGTACTAAGATGACTCCACTGGGAGAAGTTCTATTAACTGCTGAGAATCCTAAGACTGGGACAAAACACAATATAAGGTTTACTGTTGTGAAAAATAGATTCACATGTTTGCTGGGCAACAACACACTGCAGGATCTACAGTTTGTGACAGTCAACACAAACAAATTTATTGCTAAGGTGGCTACTGACAGTTCAGATAATGATCATAACTCTAATAACCATCTAGGTGTCCTGGGTGAAGCTGTGTTGCATATTGATCCTAATATTCATCCAAAGGCACTGCCGTGCAGAAAAATACCATTTTCACTTAAGAGCAAGGTAAAGTCAGAGCTTCAAAATCTAATGAACAGAGGTATATTAATACCAGTAGAGGAACCGACTGAATGGGTTAACCAAATGGCTGTTGTTGAAAAGTCTGATGGTTCTTTAAGAATATGCATTGATCCTAGACCCCTGAATGAGGCTTTGCAGAGAGATCATTACAGATTACCAACTTTGGATGATGTATTGCCTGAACTCAATAATGCCAAGATTTTCACAAAGCTGGATATCAAGGAAGCATTCTGGCATATCAAACTTGATGAGAAGTCTAGTAAACTTACAACAATGATCACACCTTATGGTAGGTTCAGATGGTCTAGATTACCATTTGGCTTGAATGTAAGCAGTGAAATTTTCTAGAGGCATCTAGCACAAGCTCTTGAAGGTCTTCATGGTTGCATCAATGTTGCTGATGACATAGTTATTGCAGGTTGTGGATCAAACAGACAGCAAGCAATTAAGGACCATGATCTGAAGCTCAAAGCACTGAAACATAGGTGTAAAGAGAAAGGCATTAAACTGAATGACGCTAAAGCTCAAGAGAAGAAAGAAGAAATTACCTTCATGGGTCACCTTATTACTGCTCGAGGTGTTGAACCAGACAAGAAAAAGGTTGAGACAATACTAAACATGCCTGTTCCCAAGGACTGTCATGAGGTTCGCAGATTTTGCGGCATGATACAGTATCTAGCAAAGTTTCTCAACAATCTTTCAGAAGTTCTTCATCCAATAAGAGAACTTACATGTAAGGATACTCCCTTTATCTGGTCTGCTGAATGTGAACAAGCTTTCAAGAGAGTCAAGAAACTGATTACTTCTACTCCAGTACTCGCATACTATGATCCTGATGAATCTTTGTGTATTCAAGTATTTAAATTTTCTATATTTAAAACGTTAAGGTATATTATAATTTTATTAAGATATTATTGATTAATATTATATTATAATTTAATACAAATTATAAAATTTTATACATGGGTAATATTGATTTTATGAATAAATTATAACGCTAGATTTGTTTGAGATTTTTTAAAATATTTTGTTAATACATTATAGATTTCGGCATTTTAGTAATTTAAAATATTATTTTTTTATATTAATTTAAAGCCGCTAGTTATTGACAATAATTTTATTTTAAATTTAATATAATTAAATATTTTAGAGGTTTTTTATTAGATTAAATTTTTATTTTGTATAAAATTGTAAAAATATATTTTTAAATTATAATTTATGTAAACCGGGTTTTTATTGAGTATCAAAATATTAAAAATTTAAACCATTCATTTTGGAATTTGTTGTGGGAAAATGTAATAAGGTTGTTTTTTTGATTTATGCAAATAAATTTATGTGTAGCGGATTTGATTTTTTTTTTATATTTAGGTGAGGCCTGTTTATATTTTGAATTTTATTAAATTTTTAAATTATAAGATTATTTTTATTTTCAAAATTTTAATAATATCTAAAATTTTTTTTTTAAATTAGAAAATCCAATTTATAAATTTTTTGTAGTATGTAAAATTTATAATTATTTGAAATTAAATTTTTTTTATATCAGTATATTTAATATTTATAATATTTTGTTATATTATATAATATTAAAATATTTTTTATAATTGTAATTTTATTTAATATTAATATTATTAAATGTATAAATTTGATTTATAATATAAAATATAATATATTATTTAATTATTTAAATTATTTATAATTAATATATATGATTTTATTTAAAATGGGCCAATAAAAATTTAGAAAAATGAATTATTAAAAATATTATATAAAATAATTTTTAATAAAATATTAATTTTTATAATATATTTATAAATAAAATTTTAAGATTATATTTAAATATATGAATATATATAAATTTTTTGTATTAATTTAGATTATAAATTTAAATAAAATATTTAGTTATATATATATTATTATTTAATATATTTAGTAATTATTTTTTTTTTATTATAATTATTTTTATATAATTTGTAAATTTATTATAAAAAATATTAAATAATTTTATATTTTAATAAAAATAAATATTTTTATTTATGAATTTTTGTTTTTAATAGTATTTATATAATTTAAATTAAAAAAATTTTATTAATTATTATATGGGATTTTTTAATATAAATTTAATAAATAAAAGAAAATAAATTTATATTTTTAAATAAAAAAATAAATTTATTAAATAATTTTTATAAATTTTGGGGGTTTTTTTATTTTTTAAATTAAATTTTATTTTGGTTTTTATTTATAAATTTTTAAAAAATTTAAATATATTTTTTTAAATTTAAAAGTATATAAATATTATATAAATTTTTTTAATATTGGTTTTTTTTATTATTTTTAAAATTTATATTATTAGATATATTTATTATAATAGTAATTATATAAATATAATTTTATTTTTATATAGATAATAATATATATAATAATAAAAATTTATATATAAATATAATTGATATTAAATAAAATAATTTTTATATATTAATTTATTTTAAATATTTTATGTATTATTATTAATATAATATTTATAATATAGTATAAGGCTAAGTAAATAAAATTTAAATCAGAGGTTTTTTCAATAAGAAGTTGGTGGTGATTGTTTTATTTTAGATGGCTAAACATGTTTATTTAAAAGTGAACAAAGCTGGAGCAAGAGCTTTGCCTTAAGTCTTAAAAGACATTCGAAGTCAATTATTGAGAAGTCAGGAATTAGAACACTCTTAGACACGAAATAATTATTGTTTATAAACGAGCATTGAATCATCTATTGAAAAACTACAACATAATTCAACCACAGTGTTATGAGGGTATTAAAGGAATTTATCTGCATAGTCCACTTTAAGGATTTGCTAAATTCATGAAATTCTTATTTGCGTACAAATTGACCAAAAAAAACCAGGATTTTGTGCAACCTCTAATATGAGTTTTGTCGGTTTTTAATGAAATCAAAGAAAGCTAATTTCAGATATAGTGGAAGAGCATTAAATAATATCCGTCTAAAGCATTTGCCAGATTTTCACCATCAAGCGGTACTTACAAGATGCTGATCTTGCATTGTGACAGATTGAAATATCAAAGCATAATACTTAAAGGAATTGTCCTTTTTGGATCATGCATGACGGCTGAGATTCGACAGATAGCTGGACAGTTGATCCAGAAATGTTCAAGGAAACGAAGGCAAACATCAATAGAATACTAAAGAACCTTTTAAACCAACACTCAAGAGGTTTATCACCCTGGGAGAAAGTTGGCACTGAAGAAATCTTGATTAGAGAAGGCCGATATTATTTAGTCCTGATTGACTACTTCTCCAACTTCATTGAAGTAGACTTTCTACCTACAATGACAGCACAGTTAGTCATCAGGAAATTGAAGTCTCATTTTGTTTGTTATGGTGTCCCTAAAGTTATTGTATCTGACCAAGGTACTCAGTTTACGTCTGCACAGTTCAGATCATTTACTGCTAGATGGGGAATACTTCATGTTAAATCAGCACCAGGTCACCATAAAGCCAATGGATTAGCTGAATCTGCTGTGAAACTCATGAAGGGTATGATGAGAAAGACTGTTCAAAAATTAATACAGATGCGTATGAGGCACTACTTGAACTTCGTAATAACGCCGAGACAAGGGTTTGATCAAAGTCCAGCAAAAAATATACTGTTTCAACAGGAAACTGCGTACACTGATACCTTCTGCAGTGAAACCCGTTGCATCTCACAGTAGAGTTATTGAAAGTAGAGGCAAGAGAGACAGATCAGTGAAGAAGTATTATGATAAAACTGCTCATGATCTGCCCAAGTTGTCTCACCAGCCAGTCTACTATCAAGACCCTGAACAACCAAACTGGCAACCTGGAAGGATTGATAAGAGGCTCTCTGAAAGATCTTATCTCGTTGAAGAGGAGAATGGAGGTCAATATGTCAGAAACAGAATTCATCTAAGACCTAAAACAACACCTTTCACACCTGATACCGAGGACCTGGAAAATGATGTCTCCTCTCCAGTTCTACCCGAGCAACAGGTTGTTTTGCCAGACATGGAGAACACTAGTGAAGTGAACATTTCCAATCCTCCAGAAGTTGATCCTTCAACTCCAGCTACTTCTAGTCCTGGGAAGGCTGGCAAAGAACAGAAACATTCTCTCCTACCATCTTGCCCTAAGAGACCCCAAAGAGATCGCAAGAAACCCTCGTGGATGAATGACTTTGTTCACTCATAAAGAAGGGGGGGATGTTGATATAGTCTTTATGTATATAATGTTTCGATGTTTAGTTTGTTTCCCACTAGAGTTACTTACCCTTATGCTAACTCTTCTGTTTCCCTTCTTACTACTTCCTGTTTCTAAGATGGTCGATTAAACATGTCGTTATGTATGCAGTGTGTTCGCCTTCGTGATTATGCTTCGTAACGTGAGTATGTATGACAGCCAGCCACGTCTCGTTATAATTAACAATATTTACTACACACAACAATAATTATCAACAACCACTGACCAACACTCTTGAAATTTTGTTCACTTTGTTAAATGTTGCCTACCTCCTGTATTGTAATTAGGTGAACAGAGGCTCAAAGAAGAAGCAGAAGTGAAAAAACATGTCAAAAGGAACACCAGGAAAAAAAGGAGCTGAGGGTTACCACCTTAAGGAGCATCATTCCCAAAGGGATGAGGAAACTCTATACTTCTTCTCAGATCGCTCTGTATAGAGTTTCCTATCATCATGACTGGAAGAGGCTACTTCCACTTCCTTTAGGACATTCTGTAGGTCTAGTTTTTGTAATGTTATGATGTATGTATATAAGCATTACCTCGTCATCTACACAAGCACACACATGTTTCAGAGAGCACTCAGTAAAAGCATGTTCAGTTCGTAGCCATGTTTATTTACAGAATATCGTACATGTGAAGATTCGCATATTATTACAATGTGTGGTTCGTATTATTAATGTATCATATTATATTACATCCCCCCTTTTTTGAAAAAAAAAAATGTGTGCAAACATTTCCAACAAAATGTTTCATGTGAGAAAGGATAAGTATGTGTAATGCTCAGTGTGAGTATATATATGTCACTGTCTGTATCGGCTGGGAGGTGTCACTGTACGGCCAGAACGAGTGGTGTAAAGTGCTGGTGGTTCTGCGGAAGTCCCTGGTTTAGCTTGAGTTGGTTGTGATTTCGGCCTTGGCGCTTGTTGGTTTTGTGGGGCACCAAGGTCTGGAGTTACTGCGTTGTCTGTTGAAAGCATGGGAATTCTCTGTTCTGTTGTATTCTGTGGGATTTCTCTTATGTCCACTCTGTTTCGCCTCAGGAGGTTGCTGCTGCTGTCTGGTCTTAAAGTATAGCTCCTGGGTTCAGGGTTTCTGGAAATGATTGTTGCTTTTGACCATGTGTCATTGTTGTGGTTGTAGGTAGTCACATGCTGACCAGGATATAATGGTGGTAAGTCTTTAGCACATTTGTCATAGTTGGATTTCTGAACTTGCTGACGATGCTGAAGTTGATCGTATGTGCTGTCTCTATGTTGTGGACGGAAGTGGACCTTAGATGGTAGAAGGTCTTTAATTCTTCTATCAAACATAAGTTCTGCTGGACTGTCGATCTTACTGTCTACCGGTGTTGTTCTCCATCTCAAGAGTGCTAGGTGTACATCCTCTGTTCTTGTTTTCTTCATGATTGACTTGATAGTTTGTATCTGTCTCTCAATGAAACCATTAGATTTAGGGTATCTAGGTGATGATGTTGTGTGTTTGATCTTCCAGTCCTTAGTGAAGTTTCTGTATGCTTGACCTGAGAAATGTGGACCGTTGTCTGATCTAATTTCATCTGGGATGCCAAACATGCTGCAATACTTCTTTGTAATGTCTGCAATAACAGCTGACGGTGAGGGTTGTGGAAGTTTCTCAATGATGGGAAATTTGCTGTAGTAATCAGCAATAATAAGATAGTCATTATTGTCGATTGAGAAAATATCAGTTCCTATAATGTTCCAAGGGCTCAATGGTATGTCTGATGGTATGAGAGGTTCTCTGCACTGCCTATTTGCATGTTCTTGGCAAATTGAACAGTTTTTACATAGTGTTTCTATGTCCTTGTTTATCTGTGGCCAGTAAACATCTTTCTTTGCTCTCAGTTGTGTCTTCACAATACCAAGGTGACTATTATGGAGCTGTTTAAGGATGATATCGCGTTGTGTTTCTGGTACAACAATGCGATCTCCTTTAAGGATCAGACCATCTTCGATGCTTAACTCGTCCCTCATCGAGTAGTATGGACGGATGTGTGTTGGAACTTCCCTGATAGAGCTTGGCCATCCATGGTATATCAGTTCTTTGAGAGAGTTAAGGATAGGATCTCTCATTGTGTCTTCTCTGATGTGTTCAAGCCGATTATCGCTAAACTTGACAAAATCAACTTTGATGTTTGGGGTAAGATCTGCTGTCTTGTTGGGGTTTGGTAGTCTGCTGAGAGCATCTGCAAGACCTATATCCTCTCCTGGGATATACTGAATATT
Organism: Oreohelix idahoensis; assembly: GCA_024509875.1. Classification (NCBI taxonomy): domain Eukaryota; kingdom Metazoa; phylum Mollusca; class Gastropoda; order Stylommatophora; family Oreohelicidae; genus Oreohelix; species Oreohelix idahoensis. The sequence goes on along the minus strand of JAMPIV010008218.1, from coordinate 389,639 downwards.
AAAATCATAACCTTGTGTTTCCAATAACAGAGCTTGTAGTCGTGGTGGTGCTGAAGCTATTGGTTTTTTATGAATCATCTCAAGTGGCTTGTGATCTGAGAGAATTGTAAATGGGCGGTTGAAAAGAAATGTGTGGAAGCGTTTGATTCCAAAACGTACAGCTAGCATTTCTCTTTCAATGTTTGCAAGTTTCTTTTCGCCAGAACTTAATGATTTGCTTGCGTAAGCTACAGGACGAAGTTCTTTGGCATAGTGTCCTTCAGGATTTTTGTCTGGTTGCAAAAGTGCTGCTCCTAGGCCTTTCAGACTGGAATCAACCATGAGAAAAGTGGGTGCTTGCATGTCATAGTATTTCAAGCATGCATCAGATGATATGAGGGTCTTCAAGTGGTTGAATATGTGTTGGTAGTCTTCTGACCATTCATACGGAGTTTCATTCTGTAGTAGAGATCGCAAAGGTTCTGCAGCAGCTGACAAATTTGGTATGAATTGTGCTAGGAAATTGACAGCACCTAAGAATTGTTGCAGTTCCTTCTTTGTAGCTGGTGTTGGCATGTCATGAATATCTTCAACCTTTTTAGGGTCTGGTTTTACACCATTCTGGGTGTACAGCAATCCAAAAAATTGTATCTCCGTTGCCTTAATTGTACACTTTTTGCTGTTGAATGTTAGCCCATTGGCCTGTGCTACATGCATCAAGTTAATCAAGTTACGGTCGTGTTCTTGTTCTGACCTGCCGCAGACTACAATGTCATCCGCAATAGCCACTGTACCAGAACATTGCTCAACAATGTTGTCAATCTTCTGTTGAAAGATGTCTTGTGATACATTCAAACCAAATGGGAGTCTCTTGAAACAATATCTGCCGAATGGTGTTCGAAAAGTTGTAAGGAGTTGACTTTCCTCTGCTATCTCAACACTCCAGTATCCGTGTACAGCATCTAGTTTAGAAAAATATTTGGCATTGTGGAATCTGTGAGTTATCTCTTCCACTGTATGCATTTTGTGTGGACAGCGCTTTAGACTGTTGTTTAAGTGTTTTGGGTCAAGGCAAACCCGAAGAGAACCATCCTGCTTCAGAACGGTTGTGATACTACTACACCAATCAGAATGCTCTTCAACCTTTCTAATAACATCATTCTGCACCATCTTTTCTAGTTCTGTGGCAAGTTTCTGTTTAACATGTATAGGATACTTTCTAGGTGGGTCTATCTTTGGCTCAGCGTTGTCTTTTAAAAAGAATCTTGCCTTTCCTGGAAGTTTGCCTATTCTGTCGAACTGTTCTGGGAATCGCTGTTTAAGGTCATCTACTCCAGTGACGTGTAGTGTAAGATGTTCTTTTTTGTCAGCTTTAATGTTGTTAATAGTTACCACACTCAGCTTTTCGCACATTGGTAAACCCAAAATTGCAGGTCCTTCAACATCTACCAAGTAAAATGTTGACAATGTCCATTCAGAGCCTCTGTATGAACATTCAAGTGTTACTGCTCCAAAACAGTCTATACTTGTTCCATTGTAAGCTCTTAGCTTTGTCCTGCCACTCCTACTTTTTACATCCCTTGTGGGAAATCCTTGCTCATCCACCTTGTCAGGCATGATCTGTCTGAATATTCTTAAGGGTAGAGTGTTACCTTGGGCACCTGTGTCTATCTTGAACTGAATATATCTTTCTTTGTGCCTTTTAATTCCTGGTATTCGGAATTGTACCTTGCAGAAAGCCTGCGTTCTCTTTGGTTCATTGCTGAAAGTTAGTATCTTCACAGTATCAAAACTGGAAGGATCACTTTCTTCACTGGAGTCAAGGTCCTCAGTCATCATAGAGTGTGTTTGTTTTGGTGACTTTCTGCTGTGAAGTTTGTGTTGAGCACTGTCTTGTTTCCTCTTGAAACATAATTTTATCCAGTGGCCCCTCTTTCTGCAGTAATGACATGTAGAGTCTTTAGCTGGACAGTGGTTTTGTATGTGGTTTAAGCCACAACATTTACACATAGCACCTCTGCTTGTGTTGTGTTTTTCTTGTTGCTTCGAACCAGTTGCTTTGTTTTGTTTGGGTTTATAGCTTTTTACTGCATCCACCTGGGCTGTTACTGTACCTTGCTGAATTTGTTTAATGTTTAGTGCTTGTGCCTCGTGTTTCCTGCCTTCATCCAGAAGTTGTTGTAAATTTAGTGTATCACTCTGGCTCAGTATCCATTTCTGGAACTCTGGCATTGGTGTGCTGAGAAGGATCTGTTCGATAATTCGCTCTTTTTCTTCTTCTTTGTTAAATTTACATACACTTGTTTTCTCCTTGATGCGAGTGAAAAAATCATCTAAACTTTCATCAGGTTTCTGTCGCAGGTGGTGAAGTTCTAATCTTGCCGCTCTAAAGTTCGTGTGCTTTATTATCAGACGTTTTTCAAATTCGTCCAATATGGCTACGGGGTCGGTCGCTGACTCAACAGGCATGGCGGTAGCAAAACTGTTGTAAATTTTCAAACCTTCATCGTCCAATGCTTCTAGGATATATGGAGTTAGGGTTTGTCCTTCCAGACCAGTGGTCTTGGAATATAGATCTATGCGTTGGCGCCATAACAAGAAAGCTTCACTCTTATCGTCTTGACCGGCGAATCTCATTTGCGGTGCGTTGCGATATTGTTTCGCCGCCATGGCTGACTTCGATGACGAAAATTAGCCGAATACTGTACTCACGTGTTATCGTGTAGCTGTTTTGCGTCAGTCCGGTATCGACCGCTGCCACCATGTAATGTTATGATGTATGTATATAAGCATTACCTCGTCATCTACACAAGCACACACATATTTCAGAGAGCACTCAGTAAAAGCATGTTCAGTTCGTAGCCATGTTTATTTACAGAATATCGTACATGTGAAGATTCGCATATTATTACAATGTGTGGTTCGTATTATTAATGTATCATATTATATTACAGTTTTTGTGACTGCTCAACATAGAATCTTTTCTCATGTAGCATGTAGAATATTTATAACATAAATGAGCAACTGGCTGGTTGCATGAATACAGTGAGGTAAAACTGTAGGACTTATTTCCTCCTGACAAGATATTTAAACATAAGCTAAATTAATTAAAAACACATTACAAGAGGGACCACTGATTTTTTTTCCCGCTCACATTGCTTCTATATAACACACAGGGACACTGTATAAAACAAAAGATTATATCCACTACACACCTATTAGTCCAGGAATGCTCTTGCTTGTCTGTCTCACCTGAAGCAGACCAAAATACACATCTGGCATTATTTTCATAAATTAATTTAAAATGGCACCACATTCATATGTTGAAAACAAGCATGTCCAATGAAATAAAAAGGATAAAAATACATCTGGTGAAACATCGTTACTGGCCGTTTGGTTTTCATGCCATTTAAGCCTATGCCGGCAACAGAAGTTACTAGGTGTTATAACCTGACACAGAAACTACAATTTAAATTTAAACTTATTTAAAACCTGTTAATACATCCACTCATAAATAGAGCTGCCCCTTGCACAATAAAATAACATATTTTATCTAAGGAAAGATACCATGTTGATGAAGTTTTTACTTCTTGCTAACAAAAATTAAGATAGATAAATATAATGCATGCTGTTGTTCAGCGAAAGTGTTGATAATTTGCAGCAAAGTGACACCAATAAGTTTTTTTTTTTTTTTTTTTTTTCTATAACCAGCGGCACTCGAGCTTTCCAGCTCTTTCGGCCCAATGAGTTGCGAGGCTGGGGGGTCAGTGGACTTTCCTTCCAACCCGGTCAGGAGCTTCGCTCCTTCCCATCCACACGGGATTTATGTGCAGGAGCCGTTCAAGTTATTCAGTCAAATTTCCGGTCGTAAACATTTCTTCAAACGCCGACGGCCGGGTTTGAATTATGAACACCTGGTCGCCAGTACAACGTTGTAGCCATTACACCAGCGCGGCTCCCGACACCAATAAGTAAAAGAAATAGCAAAAAAGTTCAGATTTCAATTGAAAAAAATGACTTTGGGGTAAGTGACATTCAGAATACTGATCTAAGAATACAGTATGTGGTTTCTAATTTCAGGTAGTATTTGTTTAGATACTGTTGTTACAGTACTCAGCAACAGCATGTGAACATTTGCAATTGTACATGTTTTTTTTGGTTCTGCTTATATATTGCTTACTTTGCCATGTATCTTCCTTGGCATAACTGCAATGAATTTTTTCTCTGCACGAATGAATGAGATGTATTTCATTACTGGCATTCTTTGTTCCTCATGCTTCTTACAGTGAAACATAATGTAAGCAATGAAGTTTAGTTTCAAACAATCTTTGTTCCTCATGCTTCTTACAGTGAAAGTTCATGTAAACAATGAAGATTAGTTCCAAAAATTCTTTGTTCCTCATGCTTCTTACAGTGAAACATAATGTAAGCACTGAAGTTTAGTTTCAAAAATTCTTTGAAGCAGGGTTATCATAGCATGAAGTAGTCTCTCCCAGTCTTAGGCTTAGCATACTTCTGTTAATGGGATTGTGTAGCTGCAAGAAGATCTGACATTTCTTATCTGACTTCTTATACAGCCCACAGCTTTTCTACCTCTGAGATGCTTTATGGCTCTATTTATTTCTTCCTTATTTGGTTTTTCAAAGTTAACTTGTAACTCCTTTCCTTCTTGCTGGATGCCTCTGGGGTCATGAAAGGGCAGGTCTATTTAGAAGTTCCTCAAATATGGCATCCTTCTTTCAATTGCTCTTTTGTGTTATCAAGCAATTTTTATTCTTGTCCTTGATAAGGCCATTTGATTGGGTACAGGTCCCTCATATTTCCTTTTGCTGCAGCTTTTTCTGCATCTCTTACTAACTTGTCAACATATTTCCTCTTGCCTATTCTGATACTGTTTCCTACTTCTGTATATATTTCTATGTACTTCAAGAGCTTCTGTTTAATCTATTTTCTTACTTTTTCTTTCTTCTGTCTTATGGATGGTTTCTGTTATCATCCAGTATTTTTCCAAGAACTTTTCCACATGCGTTGATCCATATATTTTTTATCTGTTGCTATTGGTTTTCTGTTTTTGCTTTTGTCTACTAGTTGTAGAAAGACTTCATACTTATTGGATACTGTGACCTAGAAATTTTCTTTTGTTTCATGATTTCTAAAGCATCCTACATTTAACTGCTGTCATGGCTATGTGTTGCTTCATATCTTCTGAGTGTCTGTTTTAATTTGGATAATGGAAGATGGCGATATGATGCCACAACTGTTTCTCTATAAAATTTTACGTCATATAATGATGGTCTGAACTTCTGGTTTTTGTATATTTCTTCTTCTTCTTCGATCCTTAACCACCGACCGTCAAAGCAGTCAGTGGCCATCACGCCTAGTGGCGTCTTGTAGGGCAACAACAAATTGATTCCACTTTGCACGGTCGGTGGCCATCCTTCGTACAGTGCCCCAACTCTGGTTCATTCTTTGCATCTCAGCCTCCACAGTCCTCCGCCAAGTTGTTTTTGGTCGGCCTCTCTTTCGCTTTCCTTCAGGGGTCCAAAGCATAGCTGTTCTTGTGATGGCATCGGGGTCTCTTCTGAGGACATGACCAACCCAGCTCCAGCGTCTGCCAGCTATGATGGTGTGCATGTCCTCTTGCTTGCTACGAGTAAGCAGATCTTGATTGGTGATGGTATTCGGCCAAAAAATGCGGTGAATTTTTCTTAGGCATGTTGTGTGAAAAGAGGACAATTTTGACATTTCCTTCTCTGTGACTCTCCAGCATTCCGCACCATAGAGAAGCACAGAAAGCACGCAGCTCTGGTATAATCTTAATTTTGTGCTTGTGCTGTATTGGGAGGACTTCCAGATGTTATTTAGGCTAAAGAAGGCTGTTCTTGCCTTATTCATTCTGATGTTGATGTCTTTGCCTGCCCCACCGTCTGTTTGTATATTTAGTCAATCTAATTTTGTGTGTGTTGTGGCCTGGCAATATCCATGCTGTTTTATTTATTCATTTATGTAGAAACATGCTTTCTCCTGTAACAGGTTCATCTGAAGCATTCAAGTTTATGAATATTTCTCAAGGTCTTTGTTTATGTCTCTATCTTCACATTTAGGTTATTCATCACATTTGTAATGTCTTTACTCCTCTTTTTATTCATGATATTTTAAAGTCTGATGTAAAATTCGTCTTCCACACAATCTTCTTTGTCATTGGTTGGTACAGACCATTGGATTACATTCATTTTAATTTTGGTAGTTTTGAATGTTGCTGATCTTGGTTGCTTCCCATTCTATAACTGCATTCTGCCCTTCTTTTGACAGAATTAGATCCATACCTACACTATGGCATTTACTGCTTCTTAATAGAAAATCTCCTTCCTTCTGGGAGGGTTAAGTTGAAGTACTTGCTTTGGATGACACACTCAAGTTTTTGACTGAAATTATGTGGCTTTAAATTTCTACAGGATGGGGCAGTTAACCCCCTGCCCAACACTCCATAGTTGCCTATTTGGACATACAGGGTAGGTTACAGTTTTAATATTTTTTCACTACCCCTTTAGACTCTGGTAACTCATGGGCGAATGTCAAGCACCATCTAAAGCAGGCAACAGGAAGTTTACAACATGTTATTTCAGATCTCTAAAACAGGTTGCAAATGTCTCTATAAAAGACAGAAGAAGATATTAAGAAGATGATGAAAACAATACCATGCATCAGCTACTGAACAGGTCTGAGCATAAAATGGTAAAGATACCTCATCTTGAAGGCAGCCTAATAAAAAAGGTAAAGGACCCCTTTACACGCCCATTGAGGCATATTGGGAATATGGTGTTAGGCCAATATTTTCTTGACCATCGGTACACTAGGGGTGATGTAGGTCATCACCACGCCGCCCGCTTAACCTTCCCAGAGTTGTTCTGGTACCCAATTCATGAGGCTGGGTCAACCCCGGAGCCGTTGGAGGTCTAAAAAATCCCACCTCAACTGGGGATCAAACCATGGACCACTGAGCTAGGAAGCCAGTGCACTAACCACTGCTCTATCACGGCTCCCAGCCTCATAAGCTACTAGTATAATCCTTCACCAGGAGATCTGGCTACTGGACATGAGAATGCCTGATAGGAAGGAAGACTGACAATGTTGATACAATCCTAAAACAGGAAGGAGGTTAGAAAATGTTGAAAAAAATCCTTAAAAAACAGGATACAATGTTGGCTGAAGCATAAAACCTCATGCAAGAAAGTGTTACTTCTCTCAGTGATGGTTAATGGCTCAAGTGGGAGAGAAAAAGTAAATAGTAAGTGACAAGAATCCTTGAATCTTGATTATTATTGTTGATCAGAATCGATCTCATTGCACTCTGGGCAAACCCATAGATGCTTAGTCTCCCTCAACAAATCCTGACTTCCCCCCAAAGAAACTCTAACCCAGACACTGTGGGGCTTGATTATAATATACGCACCTGCATCTGTTTGAGATTCTTTTGATGGATTGACAGAACACAGCACCACAGCGATGAGAACATTCAAATGAGCATACAAAGAAAAGATGTCATACCATTAGTAAAAGCTATATATACATTTTAATCAATGGAAGCTCATTACTAGAAACATTCAATCAAGCAAATGCCTTTTTATAAATTAATAATACTAAAGAATGCACCTATGTCATTGCCTTCAATCTTAATTCAAGGATGACTACACAATCTGTTATATTTTATCATATCAAATATAACCAACTAATCCTGTGTCTAGGCTGAACAGGGTGCGCCATGCCAAAACGAGGCAAAATTTTATTTAAACAAAAATGCTCATTTTGAGCACCCTAATACAAGTACATTATATAGAAAGGTATAAGTAGGGCAATTTTGTAATGATTTCATTTTACAAATATAATATTGTAATAGTAATATAAACAAGTAAAATGTTTGTAAGGTTTCAGTATGCTGAAGCAGATTTGAAAACACTATCAAACATCTTAAATACAACACCAATCCATTGAATAAAATTTTGCCTTGCAACAATAAGGTTAAAATATCATATTTGTGAGAAAAAGTCTTTAAAAACTGCATAGGTAACATTTGAAACCTCACAAGTTGTCCCAGTTGGGCACACACACAAAAAATGTACTGATAAGTGCTTTTTTCCTCACTCTCAACCAATATTCCTTCTACCTTTTCTCCCCTTCCTTCTTCCATCTTCTATTTCTAATTTCTTTCCTTAAAATCTACATAAGCAAACATAAATTCTGATGGAATCATTAACAGCTTTCTTCGCAAACCCTCAACCAGCAGATTTTCAAACAAATTTAGTATGAGCAGCCTTTGATGAAGCTTTTAATCACAGGCAATGAACAATTCCGAGCTGCTTCTCTCAATGGTTAATGGTTCAAGTGGAGAGAAAATGTAAATAGTAAGTGAAAAGAATCTTGAACCGTGACTCCCAAATACGCTTACAGAACTAAGGACTATTACATTTGAAACAATCACTTTTCTTGTCTTTTCCATGCTTCTTTAATTTATTATCGTAAAAATATCCAGTTTTAGTCTGTCTCCCACATGTGCATGTACACAATGGAAATATAAATAGTGATGGGTCTTGCAGTGTGCTAAATTTGCCTTTCAGTGTGTGACAGGCGGCAGTGTTTGTTCTCAACCATCCTACCTGACAACGCAGATTGCGATCCTGCTTACTGGCTGGTTTATCCGAGTCAGGGCTGATGAAAGTGCTAGTGGTTTTATTCTGATGAAATACCTATTTTTCATATCTTTTCAATATAAGGTTTACAGGTACTTTGTTGACAAAAGCAGAACCAAATTCATACATCAACACGAAGTTCAGAAGAACACCACACAATCAAGAAGTGATAGTTTCAACACAAACCTCTGAAAGTGACGTTTCTTTATTTCTTTTTCTTTTCCTCCATCTTCATACAAAAATAGGTTGTTTTTTTTTGTTGGGTTGGCAATGAAACAAGGTGATGGATGGTGATTTCTTTAAAAAATGGAGTTATGTCAAAAAGAATCACATTATACAAATCGATATAACCATCCTCTTCCAATTAGTCGTTTTGATTAATAAAGTTTAGCAGGTTTAAGGCCCATTAGAATAAAAAAAAACATCTAGCGCGAAAAGCTGTCATTTTGTTTATACTGTACCTGGATGCGACAACTACAATTTTTCTTTCTAAAGAGTTTTCTTTTCGTTTACATAGTTTCTACTTACATATTCCCAGCTGTTGGATATTTATCATATTTTCTGCAGCAATCCTTCTGCATATCAATTCAAAGATTCGAGCCTTCCTATGAAAGAATTACTTGAATTCCCGCACATGGTTCTGCAAGGAGGGCGTTTTGCTTTTCATGTAGTTTTTCTTTATTCTTCTTCATATTAAAGGGCCTGAGGCATAACAAATCTTGTCCACACAACACAGAGAGACTAATATTTTTTAGAATGCAGTCTCTATGGTTCATGGAATTTACACATCATGCTGTTTTTTTATTTTATTTATTGTTTACATGTCACCTAGAAATGCCTAAAAAAAAAAAAAAACGCCACTTCCGCATTTCTTCTACTTTCAGAATTTCCTAGTGGAGGTTTCTTATGATGTCATATGGAAAAGCCCTTCACTTACAACCAAGTATCCTCCTCTTCCCATGACAAGTGAATGTGCACTGTATTATATGGCATTCAAAAAGATGAAAGCAAAGCAGTCTTTTTAGATGGTTCTGCAGGAACTTGGAAAACCTGCAATTTACTTTAACCGATTCCTGAGTCCTGAGTGATAGCATGCACTATTCACACGAGATCACCACTGTAGCTAACTCCTATAAAGGAAGCCTACACCACACTATTTAATGTGCCATTTCATTTCTGAGGGTCTCAAAATCACAAGAAAAACTTACGTTTCTTTATGCTAAGCCTTGCAGAGCTTCTGTGACTTGCAGTGGCTGGGAAAAAAAAATCCAAAAACAGAACATGAATGGCAGAGTTTAGCAGACTGAAATTCATTTAATAATACTAAAATAACATAACTGATAGCTGGCCAGGCCCTTGAGTGATCCCATACAGAAAAAAGGGGATAGGCCAGCTGAAGAAAACAGTAAAGTAAAAACATATCTTGAAACAAATGAAAATGACAGTACAGAACAAAGGTGTGCTGTAGTGTGTTGCACAGACCCTTTGTTCCAAGGCATATGATTAAAACTATGAAGAAGATTACTTTTCATAGAATATTCTTCTCATTTATGATCTCAGATAAATCTTCTGATCATGGTAACATATTACTGAACACTATTACTATCTCACATTTCCTTTGCTGCATCACGTTTCACACAAATGGTAATCTGATGATTGTAAAATAATCAACACTTTTTTACATTTGTAATGTTTCACTAAACTATTTAGTAAATTATAAAAGTGATATAATATTGGATAGCTTGAGCTAGAATATAACTATCAGTAAAGTAATCTGAAAATGTATCTACTGTAATTGTACTTGAATATGCTAAGTAAATAGTTAATAATACATTAACACATACACATATACATAAACAAAGGAAAACATAATGGCTCAATTTAAAGTAAATGGAAATTTGTTACATTAAACCAAGAAACATGTAGGAAAACCCTTACAGTACCAGCTAAAAAAAATCAGTAAATAAAGAGTGAATGGCACTAGCAAAACAATATTCAGGAAAATCAGAAATTTGACAAACAAGCTCCTAGCAACAGAAACAAGATAAAAATGTTCTGTAGTGTTTTCTTAATCATTTTTTTGGTGCCCATTTTTGCTTGTTAAGGCCAACACAGTAGTGGGCAGGAAACCTGTACCAAACAACACATATTCTTTAAGTGGTAGTTTGACCCCCATTTGCAGGGTAGAGAACCATCCTTCTCGTGATATTGCACATACACTAATTAGTGGGTCTGGTGTGACCTCCACCAGTTATAGCCAGCTGAGTCGGCGTAGTTCTCTGGGGTTGCAAGAAAGCCCAAAACCAATACCCCAAATTTTGTTGCAAGGGTAAAATAGTGGACAATTCGAACCTTAGGGGATCATAACGCACGAACGAACAAAGTGGTAGTTTCTGTAGTAATTTGTTTTACATGATAATGTTGCTAATCCCATGCATCACCCTCTTTAGTCACGCTTTACTTTGTTTCTTTTTACATACAAATACTTCCCAGTGCAATGGAAGCCCCTCATACTTTTTGTATTCTTATTTTGATATTACTGTCTCTTCCTCCACACAAAAAGAATGGAGAATGCAGTGACAACTAGGCAAACTGATGGCACAAGGACCATAGGTAGACAGAGATGAAAGAAATGGGCTGCATGAATTTGTTTATTGGAAAACAGATGACACAATGTTTCAAGATTAGCATATGTGGAGGGATATGACTGTTTCACCATACGACATCCCCTTCACGACACCTTTTATAAAGAAGCAGAATTTAATGACATGACTGGCCTCACTTCTTGCCTAAAAATATATAAAGTGTGATTTGGCCAAATCGTAGAAATAAAGTTTGGTCAACAAAAGCTGCACAGATGGTTTAAATTCTCATACAATATTTTGTCCATACACTCATGTTTTACTAATTAATTATAACCTAATGACTAAATTAAGACTCATATAAACTATTATATATTATTTATCTTATTTATTATACTTGGAACACAAGTTCTGATGAAGCTACTATTAAAAATATATTTATCTTACTGTACTGTAGTATGACTTGTTTTTGTATTCATACAGTAACTAATGTGTTTATCTCATTGAATTACATTTAATTTACTGGATATTTTAATACAATGGCAGTAAACCTGTTTAATACAATGTATTAAACTTGACAAATGTCCTAATTATTTTTAAAAAAATTATACTTTCTATGCATTCATGGCTTCTCAGGCTTTAAGAATGTTTGAATAATAAAAAAGTGAGCTTTCCAAACAATAAAAACATCACATTTTGATAATGAAGTAATAAATTTAAATCAACCTGAAGTTAATATTGTCATCTTTTGTGCTAAATTTAGTTATACTTTTTAGCTATAACAAATGCTCTAAGAATTAATATGCTGACTATCAGCTCACAGACTAACTTTTTAATATTTTCACTACTTCACAAGAGAAGGATTTCATGCTCGTGGATACTTTGTTAGAATTAACCTTTAAACAAAATTAAATAATTTTGAAAACAAAATAATAAAAACAACAAAGTGGGGCTGACAGGCAATGTCGTTAAATAATTTGACCAAAACAAACTCGAGAATTAAAAAAAAAAAAAAAAAAAAAGATAAAGCGAGTAAACCTTTGAGATCTGAAAGTTTTTCATCCACTGTAAATTTGGAATCTGTCATTTAGATGAATGAAAAATAAAGTTTGATGAGTGAAAACAATGAAATAAGGGATAATACAGCTATTAATACTGGTTATATATGAGTGCATGTAATTTGTTTATTTCTTGATCTGATCTTCTGTAAACTGCGTCAGTAATTACAAATTACCCCTCCCCCCCAAAAAAAAAAATAAAATTATATTTAAAAAAAATAAGTGCCAGTTAGTTGTAATGCGCTTGTCTCTCGTGGCAAGGGTGCCGGGTTCAATTCATGGTATTGACATACTCCATTCTACCCATCAGTTAATGGGTACCTGACTTTGCTCTCGAGTTAGGGAAGGAAAAGGCAGTGAGGAAGGGAACTGGTCACCCTACCTCTTGGTTCTGAACATAGTATATGAAGTCTCTAACACTTAAGTCCCCTATAGCAGTATCTGCTATAGGACTAACTTTACCTTTATGAGTTAGATATAAGCATTATTCCACTAAATATGTATGTTGGGTATTCCTAAGATGTGGTACACATAAACTCAACAACATTATACCTTCTGGTCTAGGGACAGTCTACAATTACTTGATCCTCATACATAAATCCGTATTTTCTATGGCATTATATAATTGTATTGAACACATCATGGCAGATGGCAAAAGAACAGTTTAGCAACTGCAGCTGAGGTTCAAAGGTGTGTGCAAAAGATACATGGAAGCACTAGATATAAACCCAGCATCCTGGAAGAATGAGGCTGCTAATCGCACCAAGCAGAGATGCTCTCTATGTCTCCACCTCAGATTGGACAAAAAAGAAGCTCTTAGTCTTATAACAAGCAGAAGAGAAATGAACACGTCGTAGGGAACACCAGGCAAAACATAGCAGAAGATTATCACTCCAAGGGCACATCATGGTGACTAAGCCATGGTTGGTTTTGTGACTATCTGATCTCGAGACAGTCTAAAATTATTTGATATAAATTACTTGCATATACAAATTATCACTAACTGCTTTCGGACAGCAAACCCAAGCCAAGTTATCCAACGCCTTTTCCAGCCTTACTTAGACAAATGCCTCAGATTCCCTTTTGATCAAGTACTTCCATTTACCCAGCATCTGGTACATTTCTTGAACAAAGGGGAAATTTATGTTGTGGGAGTTAAGGGAGGGGGATCTGAGGTATGCAGACCATTATGTTGCATGCTGATCATCAGAAGTAAGTAAATAATAGTTTGCAAATGTGTTCAAGATTACATAAGCAAAATGCATCAAACTCATAGGAACATAAGGGAAACATTTTTAAAGTTACAAACATTTATAACGAATTAGTCTTCTTTCTTCTTCGTCGTTCGCTCTCAAATAACTACATCTATCTCTTATAAAGCTGACAGTCCATCTCAGGCTTCTCTCATCAACATTCAGTTTCTCCCTCAACGGAGTTGGAGAAGGCCACAGTGCCACCCTGCTCCTCTCATGGCACCGACAGTTTTGGTGTACATGTTCTACATGTTCTGTTTGTCTTCTCCGCAAAAGAATTAGTGATTCCTCTAACAAGCAACTACATCATCATCCAATATACAAAAAATATTTGATCAAATAACAAATATAACATTTATGTGTTCTTAGGAGCTCAAGCTCAACAGTTTTCATGAGATAAATACAGAAAGATGAATGAAAACATCTTAATAATTTGTCAAGAAGAGACGGGGTCGGAGTGGCTAAGAGGTTTGGCACCCGCTTCGAATTCTAGAGGTACCAGGTTCAATTCCCAGTAGAGGGAATATAATTTATGGACATTTTTTTCAGAACCACTGGTCCTAATAATGTCATATCCCCCCAGTCTCATGGGTAATGAGATTAGATGCCTAGCCTTTTTGGATAAGGGTGAAAAAATTGGAGGTCCCATGTGCAAGTTGCGCACGTTAAAAATCTCACGGAAGTTGGAAATCGTAAAGCCATAAGGCCGCTGCCCTGGCTAAATTTAAAAATTAGAAACCTACCCACTAAACATATTTATAGAATGTGTGATTCCTATATACACAATGGGATTCTCGCTGGTGCTACAGACTTCGTGCACTGTGCTGAGCTCCTTCTTGTGTGATCTAAGGAAGGAGATCGGAGCACTGATGGAGTTGTCAGTGTGCAATGAAGATAGTCCTTAAAGCCAAAGCAAACCAGGAAGAGAAACACGTTCAACAATAGCTGAAAGTGCTGACTGATTGTCTGTTGTCTGTAAGTGGCCAGGAAAACAACTCTTGTGCCGAGCTCCCCTGTCCACTTTTATTTTTCTATACAAGCACTCACTTATGAAAACTTGTAACAGTCTTAAGTTTACAAACATTACAAAATTGATCTTTATTCACAAGAGATTACTGTATTCATTTTTACAATATAGTTTGAAACCACTTTATTCTTCTTCATTGCTCTTTTTGCCTCCTCACTCAAGTAATAGAATACAAAAATAAGCTTCAGTCAAATATAATCAAATGTACAACAAACAATCAACATATCATGTACAGTAACATAACTAATCTGAAGCAATGCAAGGTTTTACCACTTGTTGAAAAAGATTCTTTTGGCATCTTCTGGGCAACGTTCTGATTAGTCTTAGAGCTGGGACTAATAAAGTCTGCAGAATCTTATTCAGAGAAAAACGGAGGGTTTCATAAACAATATTCCTTTGTTTAAAAAAAAAAGAAAGAGAGAGAGAGAATTTCAGAATGAATCTATTAACTGCATGCAGTTTAACAGTAAGTAAGATGACTTGAACATTTAAAACATAAAATTTTGTTAAATGTTATGTTCAAAGGACAAGTGAAGCCTCTTTTCTACTACAATCTCATAAACTAATGATGTTAAATCAAATTTCTGGTATTATGTGAGCAAGATATGAGAAACTCTTGACCTGTTCAATTCCTTCTTCCAAATGTTTTTGAATAATCATCATCATCACCATTTTTCAGCTCCCCAAAGGAGGATAGGCCTTCAACAAACTTATGCCAAGTCTTCTAGTCCCATGCCATCAGCTCAAGATCTTTCTAGATCATCTTCATGTCTGTCTCCAGTTCTCTTCTCCATGTGTTCTTTGGTTTTCCTCCATCTCTCTTATCCTGGGGGATTCCAGAATAAGTACTTCTTGATAATGCTATTAACTCCACCTAGGTCGGTCCCAAGCGAGCCACGATAGCACAGTAGTTAGTGCACTGGCTTCCTAGCTCAGTGGTCCATGGTTCAATCCCCAATTGATGTGGCATTTTTTAGACCGCAAACGGCTCCGGGGTTGACCCAGCCTCATGAATTAGGTACCAGAGCAACTCTGGGAAGGTTAAGGCAGCAGCGTGATGCTGACCACATCACCCCTAGTGTGCCGATGGTCAAGAAAATATGGGCTTAATACCATATTCACAATATGCCTCAATGGGCGTGTAACGGGATCTTTTACCTTAGGCCAGCCCCAAGCTCGGCTGAAAATGTGAGGAGGGACGTCATGCATGGAGGCCGTAACAAGGCAGCCCCTTCACCTTGCAAAGGCACAATAGGCCAATCACCTGTTTGCATTAAAAACTGATTACAAGAAATGACAGAGAGAAAACCGGACTGATCTTAAAGGCGACGAACTGGCATGGACCGAGGACTAGGTTGGAAGCAGGCCAGGAGGAAGACAGCTGAAAGGATAATATGTCACTCTCTCTGGCAAACTCTAAAGCCTGGGGTAGAAGATGAACTACTAAGTAAGTAAGTAAGCTAATGCTATCAAGTTTCCTCAATGCATGTCCTATCTATTTCCAGCTCCTTCTGCTCATGTCTTGTACCACTGGAACTTGTCTGGTGCTTGTCATCAGTTCCACATTAGTGATACTGTCATCAGTTCCACATTAGTGATACTGTCATCAGTTCCACATTACTGATCTTGTCATACCACTTCAATCCTTCTATTTTACCCAAGCACCCATTTATGAATGTCTGTAGCTTTTTGTTTATTTTTTTTCATGCTCTCCATGTTTAAGAGCCATACAGTACGACTGACTTGACATTTGAATAGAATATTACGATTTTTGAGTTGAATTCATTTCTTTTCATCTCCATATGTTTCTCAGTGCTATGAAAGTTCCTCTGGCCTTTTGCATTTTTACTTTGATATCACTGTCTGTCCCTTTAACAGTGTCTATATTGCTGCTTTTTAATAATATATGTGTGTATTATACTAAATATTAGCAGTGTTTCAGCACTAATAACATATACAGTAGAACTTCGATTATCCATCAGTCTCTGTTAACTGTCAGGACAATGTTGTGACAATTCATATGTCGCACATGCGGCCACACATAAAGGCAACATTTGTCACTCAGTCTTTGTTTACAATTCACTCAATACGGTTGGTCTCTAGCTCTTGTTTCACATTTTAATCATTTTTTTGGGTAAGCCCATTGAAATGGCACAGAAACGTAAGTGAGTAGTGTTGGGATTATCCCAAAAAAATTGAGATAGCAAATCATTTAAGAAAAGGTGAAAGTGCTACAAGTATAGAATCGGTTTATGGAATAATAACAGTAAATGTAAAGTGCTGTTTATGTCCTTTTATTTTATTTCCATTAATTTCTTTATGTTATGTATTATGTGTTGTGTTATATATTTAGGTTATGAATAATATAATAAAAAAAACAAGTCAAAAGACTCAGTCTATTGTATGTTTACAGGTCTGTAATGTTTTAAATACACATATTCTATTATCCATTTACTCGATTATCCGTCATGGTCTCGGTCACATACCCTAATGGATAATCTAAGTTCTACTGTACGTACTTTCAATAAACAACATGGGTTTGCAAGAACTAGGAAGACAGATAAACTGTTTAAAAAAAAACAACAACAAACAAAATTAAGACCAGATATCAGGGGCTTATTGCTGCAGCGGTGAGCAACACAGAAGAACAACCTGATGGCTTGGAAACCCTCTGGCTTAAATTCAAGGACATCATAAAGACAGCTGCTGCAGAAGCACATGGTGAAGTCCGACTTGGGAACAAGAGAAAGAGGACACCTTGGTGGACAGAGGAAGTCAAAGAGAAAATAAGAGAGAAGAAAATGGCATGGAAACAATACTTAGGAGCTAAAAACACAACAGGACAAATGGAGAAATATAGAGAATATGTGACACTCAGAACAGAAGCAAAGAACAAAGTGCTAGCAGCAAAACAGAGGTCCTGGGAAGAATTTGGAGAAAAGCTAGAAAAAGATGCGCAAGAAAACCAGAAATTGTTCTATAAGACCCTAAAGAACACGAGGAAGGAAAAACAATGCCCTGTAAAATTTATAAAGAACAAGCAAGCCAAATTGCTTACTGCTCCGAAGGAAGTCTCAGAACTCCTGGATGGTGAGCAGGGTGAAGCATCATAAATGATAACCACTAGAACAGAAGAGAAAACCAATGATGGTGAAGATGACATAAAGATGGAAGAACTGAAAGCAGCACTGGAGAAAATCAAGATGGGCAAAGCAGCAGGGCATGATGGTATAGCACAGAAATGGTTAAGTACATGGGAGCATCAGGCGACAGATTGCTCTTAAGGGTCCTACAGGCAGCGTGGTGCAACAAGACCATACCAAAGGATTGGGAGATTGCCATCATAACACCAATTTTCAAAAAGTGTGACAATCGACAATGTGGAAACCATAGAGGCATATCCCTTCTCAGTGTCCCTGGTAAAATCTACTCTAGAATCCTAGAGCAGAGACTCCAACGCCTAGCTGAGCCACAATTGGATGAGGTCCAGTGCGGATTTTGAGCAAACTGAAGTACTCAAGACCTAATCTTGAAATGGCCCTTGAGTATAAGAGTGAGATCCATCTTTGTTTCATAGATCTGGAAAAGGCGTTTGACAGGGTTCCCTGGAGCAAACTTTGGGACTGGGGACTGTTTGGCAAGGAAGAACATTCCAGCACTTCTGATTCAAGCTATACAGACCATCTACAAGTCTTGCAGAAATTATGTGAGGACAGCAAACCATAAGTCAGAAGAGTTCAAGACCACCACTGGTGTAAGATAAGGTGATATCACCTTATCTTTTCATACTCCTCATGGACGATGTCATCAAGGCATGTAAGGAGACAACAAGAAAGTATTCAGTGGGGTATTGGAAGATGAGACAGGTCTGTATTTCAGAGCTGGCATTGCTGATTATGTTGCCCTGATTGCTAAATCAGAGGCATATCTTCAATCAAACCTGCAAGTCTGGAAGGAAGAGCTGGAGAAGAGAGGGATGGTCATAAGCAGCTCTAAAACAAAATCCATGGTGATATCACGAGAAGAAAGAAGACATCAGATTAAGCTGGGAGAACAGGTCCTGGAGCAGGTTGACCACTTTAAATACCTCAGAGCTATTATAGTCTGAAAGGGAGGCATCAAAGAAGAGTTGGCCACTCGAAAAGCAGCAGCTGGGAGACTTTTTCAGGCCATAAATTGAGGCTTCCTCAGCAAGAGAGAGGTAGGTAAGAAAACGAAGATGGCTGTATACCACTCCACCTATGTTCCAATCTTGACATATGGATGCGAGTCATGGGCAATGACTACAACCCACAAAAGCCAGATCCAAACCACAGAAATGAGGTATCTGAGGAAGGTGGTTGAAGTAACAAGAAGAGACATGGTACGCAACCAGATGATACACCAAGGCCTAAAATCCCACCCCCTGCAGACCCAAGTAGAACAGTCCCAACTAAGATGGTTTGGCCATGACTGCAGAATGGGAGAAGATCAGCTACCATGACAAGCATGGGAAACAAAGAGCCAGGGATCCAGACCCCCAGGACGACCCAGAGTCCGCTGGGAGGACAACATCAGACAATCTTTGAAGGACCGAGGACTAGAATGGAACCAGGCCAGGAGGAAGACAGCCGATAGGATAATCTGGTGCTCTCTCTTCCAAACCAAACCTCTACACCTCACAGTAGAAGGGGAATGTCTAAGTAAGTAAGTAAGTAAGTAAGTAATGTCAATTTTCCACTCTGGCCATGATGACTACAATGCAGGATGAATACATGCCCATGCCGCCCTTACAACATTTTAATGTTGGCAGAATTCTGGCTAACTTTGCTTATAAAATTAAAGCAGTGTTGATGGAATTCATGCCACCTTAAAAAACAAAACATATAAGTCTAATTCAGAAAGATAAATCACAAATTACCACGAGTTCTGTGAGATTGCATACCCATATCCTGTAGCTTTATATTCTCCATATTATGTGAAGAATGAATAGATTCGCTGATTTTTCTTGTTATATCATCTTAGGAGAAAATCACAAATTCAATCTTGAGTTTGCTCATACAACATTAAGTGACCTCATTTGACTCTCACAAAACACAAGTATGTTACTGTAATGAACACAACAAATTGACACACATTAGTGTGTCAGTGAAATTTAACATACTACATTTAAACATAGATTAGATGGCTATTATTCTACTTGTAAAAGGAAGATAGAGGTGAATTTTTATTTTAATGAGAACCAAATTTTGAGTCATAATCATGAAGTAGACTAATCCAACAAAATTAATATGAGGCAGAGAAAGATTGCAGTCAAAATTAGAGTATTTAACAGAAGAAACAAACTGACAAAAGAACGCAAAATAGGTTAATTTGGAACAAGAGAGCCAATCAGGCAATATAAGATATTAATGACATTGAAGAATCATGATGGAAGATATAGAAACCAGGTTCATCATTCCCCCTTCCCCTTTTAAATCCTTATGGAGCATGGAGCCACCACGTCAACTCATCTACTAGTAGAAAACCTGTACCAAAGCATTCTTGCGTTCTTGCAATGATGGTTGCTATTGCAATTTGTTTTACATGATGAGGTTGCCAGTTCCATGCAGAAACCAAGATACAGGCTAGTAATAACATTCTATTATGTCCTGGCATGGCATTATGAAAACACATCACACAGCAAGGACAGGGACATATGTACAGCTCTAAACACACATGTGCTACTAGAAGCAAGATTCAGATATCTGGAAGACAGCAGTTTGAGATATAACACAAGTACAACATTCTGAGGTAAAAAAGACTTAAGTGGGTTACAGGCCACATGTGAAAAAATATAAAAAATTATTCATGCATTTTTATTGTTCAAAACTGATATCATTGCACTCAGGGCAAACTTTCAGGTGCTCAGTTTCCCTCAGCAAATGTTGAAGGGTATCAATGCTTACTGCTCCTAAAATGCATTTGTTGTATACAAGCCTAAAGCATCCTCTCATACATTCGTGCCTGAATTCCTTACACTTCAAATCATTTTCTAGGAGCTGTGTTGATTCATTAATTGCAGTGCTATTCTCTAACAGGTGATTGTAATTGTCCTTAGTATCTTTCCCTTATCCATATCCAATAAACCCACTATGGGTGCTGTGGAGGCTAGTCTGTCAGCTCTCTCATTGCCGCTGACCCTCTATGATCAGGACAGTAGATACTAATCAGTTCCTGAAGGTATGAGGCCTCTGTGTATATTCTTCATTCATGTCAAAGCCATCCATTCACAAATCTCCTAAAGCATGACCTGACACAATAACTATCCTGTTTAATAGGATTTCAGACATCTATTAACCCGGTGACCGTGGTACAAAATTATTCACCACTGTCCTTAAATTAAAAATAATAAATAAATAAAAACCACATCTGTATGTGTTTGTATGCATACATCTGTCTGTGTGTTCCAGATTAACAAATGGTATAGACTTTTTCCCTCCTTGTGCAATTCTTATTCTGTCTGTTCTAAACGCTCATTAAGGCATTGTCAACAAAACGTTCACTATTTATTCTGGTTAACACATTAACTACCGAATTGAAAAACACACTGTGGCCGAATTAAATTTTTTTCCCATTTTCATCCTGTAGGTGTTTGCACAAAGTAAGCAGTAGTTTTCGTAATTGTTTACAGATTTTTATGAATTACACGTCATTTTAAAGATAAATGAATGTACTATTACAATAAACACCGGTTGTAACTCTAATAGAGGTTGTTGCTATTTAATGGCCCTCCAATGGCCGAGGACTTGCAATATTTTCACAATTATAACTGCTTGCGCCCCATCTCTATCAAAATCACAATTTCAATCAATGTGCACACCGTTTTCACTCTTGTCCTCGTTGCTAGATCTATCAGTCAATTGTTGAAACACGTTTCTATCCTATTCAGCCGTTAGACGAGATGTACACGCATTTTTTGTAGTCCTATCACTAGTTGCCACGGTAAACAGTTTTTCACGATTTGGTAACTAACCCAAAACGCTGAAAAATATGAACATAATATCAATTTTCCAGTGTTCTACAACAACCATGCTTTGGGAATTTGTTTTCCGGTGGCAACTTAAAATCTCGAACCAGATCAGAGAGTGTTTCAGTACATTTTTCATTCGTTTTATTACTAAAATTAGACTGGCGCTCTGAGCCGCTTGCGGTCCAAATGTGATTATTTTATGAGCCGCTGACAGCGGCTTGCAGTAGTTAATGTGTTAAGCTTGAAAAATGGACATAATGTTATCTTGATCTTTCTTTCCCATTCATAAGTTAAAGTGTATGAAGTTTCAGCAGACATTCACAGCTGAGAGCTAATCTGTATAAAAAATGCAAAGACAATCAGAAAGGTTCTGATGGCATGATAAATAGGTACATAATTCAAGCCAAACACATTCAAACAAAAACATTCTGTTTACACAGAAAAAATAAAAACTGGCCAAGATTGTGCAAACCAACAGTACTGAGGAGACAGAAAACATAAAGCTTGGAATATAAGCTTAGAACTAAATGGGTGCGAATGTTTATAGTTTAGTATATGGTGCTGAAACATAGTATTCTAAAAGAGTATGCGCCAGTAGTTCAAAGATAAAAATAATCATACCAGAAGTGGCAGACTGCTGCGTATCTGATTAGGAAAATTGCAAAAATGTAATGCAACACAGCTAATGCAATAACACAGAGAAGACAAAATCACTAAAGATGACAACTGTAGGTGAGGTGTCATCTAATGTGTTACAGCTCTAATGTATTCTTCTTCTTCTTTGGTCTTGGCCACTGACTGACAAAGCAATCAGTGACCATCATGCCTGGGTCATCTTGCAGGGCAGCAACAAACAGTCTCCACTTTGCTTGGTCAGTAGCCATCCTTTGTGTGGTATCCCATTTCTGGTTCTTGCTTCGCATCTCGGTTTCTACTAGTTCTCTGCCAGGTCGCTTTAACCGGCCTCTCTTTTGCTTTCCTTCTGGAGTCCATAGCATGGCAGTTCTGGTGATAGTGTCATGGTCTCTTCTGAAGATATGGCCAACCCAATTCCAGCGTCTGCCTGCCATCATCATGAGTATGTCTTTTTGTTGACTCAGAGTTAGCCGTTCTTGGCTGGTGATGGTGTTCGGCAGAAAATTTGAGGAATAATTTGAAGAATAGGAGTATGGAAAGAGAACAGTTTGGACATTTTCTTTTCTGTTACTCCTCAGCATTCTGCACTTTACAGAAATTACACAACTCTAATTTAGTGTTTGTACTGTGCTAGGGAGATTTCCATTTGTTGTTTAGATTGGCAAAGGATATCGTGGTTTTATTCATTCAGTTACAGATGTCTTTGCTAGTTCACCATCAACTGTTACTATAGTTCCTAAGTATGTAAATGTGTTTGTATTTTCTAGCTCTTGTCCCTTATTTTTATGGCTGCAGGATTTCTCCAACTGAGTGCATGGTGAAAACAAAAAGGACAGCTCTAGATGATGACTGATCTAGTGTTCTACAACTCTGGTGTGTGAGAAAAATAAAGAGGGAAACTGCAGTAAATTATAAAATGATTAACACTGAAATAAAAGCACCGAAATGGTTGATTTTTTTAACTGGTATTTAACATTATGTGCTTATGTTTCAAACAGCTTATTTCTGCATTCTACAACAGGTTATATATATATATATATATATATATATATCGGGGAGGGAGGAGGGTAAAGGATCCCGTTACACGCCCATTGAGGCATATTGGGAATATGGTGTTAGGCCCATATTTTCTTGACCATCGGCACACTAGGGGTGATGTGGTCAGCATCATGCCGGCCGCCTTAACCTTCCCAGAGTTGCTCTGGTACCCAATTGGGGCTGGGTCGACCCAGCCAGGAGCCTTTTGCGGCCTAAAAAAATCCCACCTCATCTGGGGATCGAACCATAGACCACTGAGCTAGGAAGCACTATGCTACCGCGGCTCCCATATATATACAGTATATCTTTCCTTTTTTAATCTTTTTTCATACTTTCATATTTATTTTGTCCTAAGGAAATCCTTGTTAGCTTCTTCTTCTTCTTCTTGCGATCGCATCTTTGATGATTACACCGTCAGACGAGTTCTCATGATGAATTCGACTGTTGTTTGAAGTTCCTCTTTAACTCCATATAGCTTTGAGTTTAGTGTTGAGTCATTGGGCCAGTATATCTTTCTTAACTGGTCATACAGAGGACAGTCCTGTAGAACATGCTCAGCAGTTTGTTCGTTTAATCCACATGTGCACAGTGGTGAAGCAGACAATCGTAGCTTGTGCATGTGTTTATTCAGTTTGTTATGCCCTGTCCTGAGTCGAAAAATAGTTGTCTGTCCCTGCCGGTCGAGAGTGTGATAGTCGTCTTTGGGTTGGTTCTGTTCTCTTCTGATAGTCTGGATAGCTCTCTTTTTCTCAAAGTATGTGACTTCATTATCTTCTTGTTCACATTCTCCTCCCTTTTTTGCAAGTTTATCTGCCTTTTCATTTCCGGGTACACCACAATGAGATGGTACCCACTGAAGTATGGTTCTCTTTTTGGCAGCTACCTTGTTTAGTTCATTTCTCAGATGCGGGAGTTTACCACCCTTGAGAGCTTGCAGGACAGACAGTGCATCTGTGAGGATGACTACCTGGTGGCAGTCAGAGTTGGTGTTATAAATCATATTTGCAGCTTGCTCTAGAGCTTGAACCTCAGCTGTATAGTTGGAACAGAATTTACCAGTGGGAATGTGCCTAGTCTCATAGTGGTTGTCAGGATATGAGATAAAGATACCGGCACCTCCATTCCTAACAGCATTAGTTGCTGATCCATCTGTATAGGCATGTATCCATGATTGATCGGGATAGCTTTCTTGGATCATACTCAATGTAGCAGTTCGTTTTTGCAGATCATTATACTCACATCCACTTGTGAGACCACTGACTGTTGTATTAATTTGGAGGGCACTGCTGGCCTGCTCCCATGGTACAGGGTATAGGGTGGGCTTCAGTGGTGTTGTCTTCATGGATAGGTCTTCTTGATGCTGTCTTATAAGTCTTTTCCCCCGATGCACAAAGCTGCTACGCTTTAGACGTCCCAATGCCAGATCATCTAGTCTTGCCTTCATTGGGTGCATTGGCATACTGTTGTACTTTTCCATCTGGATCATGGTTTTTGTGTCTCTCTTCTATGGGACAATGTCTGTAATCCAGCAACCTTCTGCATCTCTGTTATTGGTGTAGTTTTCATGGCTCCTGTAATGAGCCTGAGAGCTTGATTTTGCACCTTGTCCAAAGACTGCAGATGTGAGTTAGCAGCTGATGACCATGCTGCTGAGCTAAACTCTAAGTGTGGTCTTATTACTCCATTATAAATCTTCTTTAGATTTCGTTCATTTGCTCCCCAGTTGGTACCTGCTAATTTTCTGAGTATGCCTAGTCGTCTTCGGGCCTTTCCTTCTGCATTTTCAATATGCTTATTCCATGTAAGCCTTTGGTCAAATGTCACCCCAAGATAGGTGGGGTAGCTTTCTTCCTTGATCACGGTTGTCCCTAGGTGTATGTTAGCTGATTTGTCCTTGGGGGCGAGGGAGAACAGTGTTGTGGAGGTTTTGTCTGTGTTTATTGTGATAAGCCATTTCTCTGCCCATGACACTAGCATGTCTGCTGCCCGCTGCATTCTATAATTTGCTGTGGTGACATTTTCATCAGCGCACCAGAGTACTAGGTCATCTGCATATAAGGCAGCTTTAACTCCTGCAGGGAGATCTTTCACCAGGTCATTGATGTAAACAAGGAAGAGTGTTGGGGAAATTACTCCTCCTTGAGGTACCCCCTGATGGAGCAACACTTTTCTGCTCTGCAGACCGTCAAGAGTGACTCTAGTTCTCCTGTTATGCAAGTATGACTGGATCCATTTCATCATGTTGCCTTGGATTCCACTTCTCCTAAGTTTTTGCAATGAGGCCATCTTTCCACACCTTGTCAAAGGCCTGCTTGAAGTCGACCCAGATCGTTAGGACCTTTTTCTTCTCCTGGAAGGCATCTTCTATTGCTTGAGACAAGTAAGTAACTTGGTCTTCTATACTGTAGCATTCTCTAAATCCAGCTTGTTCCGGCACTAGGATCTGCTCAGACTCTAAATACCATTTCAATCTGTGGTTGACTATTCGCTCCATAGTCTTCCCAACACAGCTTGTGAGACTGATTGGCCGGTAACTTGCAGCCTCGGTCTTACATTTCCCTTTCTTTAGTATGGGTATTGTGATGGCTTCTCTCCATACTTGGGGTACCGTTCCTTTCAACCAGCTGTGGTTGAATATCTCAAGCAGTTTTGTCTTTGCTGCTGAGCTCAGATTTACTAGCATTTCGTTGCTGATTTTGTCTGGGCCGGGTGACTTTTGAAACTTAAGCTTGGAAATAGCCTTCTGTAGTTCTCCTAGTGTGATGGGTTCCCTCATTGGGGCAGGAGTATCTGTCTGTCCCATGGTTGCCAGTATTTCTTTTCTTATCTCTCTCTGATGGTCTATGTTAATGGGTAAGTTGCTTTCTGAACTGTATCTTCTAGCAAACAAGTCTGCAGCTTGTTTTCCTCTGAAAAGTTTGCCACCTTCATCCAATGTGATAGTCTGCCTTGGTGAGGAATGCTCTTCATTTAGAGACTTGACTAATCTCCAAAGTTTCCTGCCGTCTTTCTCAAGGTTCAGCGATGCCGTTTTAGTTCTCCAGCTTTTCCGCTTTTCTTCTAGCTTTGTTCTCTGAAACTCTGCTACAGCCTTTTTCCATTTGTTGTGAGTTTCAAGTGAAGGCTGAGACTCTGCGTCCTTTCTAGCCTTGTCCATAGCTTCCTGACGTTCTTGGAGTGTGCTGGACCAGTATGGTATGTAGTTACGCCGGCATCCTTTGGGAATGGTTTCTTTTGCAGCTTGTAGTATGCATCTGTTGAAGTCTTTTACCACTTCATTAATGTCTCTGTTCTGTACCTTGAGGGTAGACAGCAGCGTGTTCACCTGATGCCTGAATAAACCCCAGTTGGCTTTTTTGTAGTTCCATCTTGTAATGGCTGGGCCTGTACTGAGAGTTGCACTCTGGACAGTAAGAAAGATTGGGCGATGGTCGCTTCCCCCTAGTTGGTCTCCTACTTCTCTACTAATAGATCCAGCTATATCTGGTGTGGAGAAGGCAAGATCTGGTGTTGAGGTTGTGTGCCATCCTCTGGAGTAGAAGGTAGGAGTATCTGTGGCATTATTGACTAGGATTAGGGAGTGATCATCTTGCCAAGTTTCAACCTCTTCACCTCTGTGATCCAGATGGTTATAGCCCCAGCTCTGGGAGTGGCTATTAAAGTCTCCAACTGCTATAAAGTTGGTGGCTGGTACCTGTATAGAGCTGAGACTCAGGGGTTTGTTGTTCGGACAGTAATAGTTCAGGAGTTCTATTTCCATCTTGTCTACCTTTATCTGCAGCAGCTGATATTCTGCTCCATCCATGAAGGTTTTCCTTTCGTGTGCAGGAATGTTATTCCTTACAAGAGTAAGTACTCCTCCTTTTCGTCTATCTTGTCTGTCGGATCTGAAGCATTGATATCCCCTTATTTTAAAGGTTTGATCTGCTTTCAAGTGAGTCTCTTGGATACAGCAAACACTGACTTGCTTCTCATACAAGATGTTTTCCAGCTCTGTCTTTTTGCTGTATCCAGCCTGCTTGCTGTTCACTCCCTCTGCATTCCAGTGCATCATGACAAGTGGCACTCTGGGTTTCTCTTTTTCTGTTTTGTTTTGGTCAGTAGTTCTCCTCCGCCGTCTGTTGACTCCACAAGACGGTCTAGAGGGTCCTCCAGTAGCTGAGGGTGGGCTCTGTCGAGGCTCAGAGCCCGGCACTGCACCTGCCTGGTGGAGCTCCACAGGGCGAGCACCAGAACGAGATTTATTTGACGGTGTACTCTCCATAGAAAAAAAAAAAGCGAGTTGCATGATACTGTGGTTTCCGGTGCGCCTTCTGGCCCAGTATCTACGACTTTAGCACCTGTTCAACGGGAGAGTGGGCTCATCCCTAATCTGTTTATGTTCCCAGTAGTAGACTATTCGCAAGCAGCCTGGGGGTGTCACTGCTCTGCGCGGACCTTGTTTACCGAGGCGGCGTCCGAGCTCGTATGGTGAAAATATGGTTGCGTTATCTTCAAAATAGCCCTGTCTTTCCCGTGGCTTTTCTGCCATCCTGCAACTTTGAGTTAGGGAGTTCTGAGCTCCAGTCTCTTTCCCAGGCATTTTATCCTGGCCTGGCACGCATACAGAGGACCCCACTTCTGGTTCTAAGTTAGCAGTTGGGGATAGGTGGGGTAGCACACTGTGCATTCCCCGTCATCCAGGGGGCTCTCCAACTATGCAGAGCTTGCACAATGCTGTGCTCTGGTTCGGGGCTCTCCCAAGGAATCCTCACGTCCTGCACAGAGCCACTTCCCGATACCCACCACCTGCCAACCCTCCATTGTAGAAATCTCCTGCATGCGGCCATCCAGTCAAGAGCCAGTATTAAGTCTGGTGCCCAAGTGATCCCCCCAAGCTCAGTGTGCAATGCTGGGTTCTCATCATGCTGCAACACAGGAGGGATTGTGATGCTCAGCCATCTCTCTCAATTCTGCACCGATAAGTGACATCGGGGACTTAACTTTGCCTCAGTACTGGGAGGCCCCGTTTCCGGGTACACCACACACAGCCAATTGAGGCAACGGTCGCCATGGGCGTGATAGACGACAAACAGTGAAGAATGAGGCAAGAAAGCATTTAACCCATGAAGTGGGGGTGGATTGGTGCAGACCAGAGCATGTACCACTCGCCGGTGGGTTCTGCATCTACACCTATAGGGTTCCACCCACTCCTCAGCCCATTTAGTCTGGCCCCTCACCCAGGACCTGTCCGGCTTGGGTGACCCTGCCAGGAGTAAAACTCCCGCCGGCATAGCTCCCGGGATCATTGAGGCGCTCAAGCTCTCCAACCACGGCAAGGTAGGCTTACATGTGGAGAGCCTTGTTAGCTGACATTCAGCATTGTTTTTCTACTTGACCGTGTAAAACTGCTGATGGTAACTGTCAGTAAAAATGTAAAAGAAAGGATGGAAGGACATATAGTGAACAATTTTTGTTCATAATAACGTTTCCCACATTGGATGTTTGATAAAGTGATCAAAAATAATTAGTTTTGGAACATTAAATGGACAATGAATAAAATAATTCATCACAGACCAGGAGTAGTAAAATATTAGCAGTCAGGCTATTGTAAATGTAATCATAATCAATAACAGAATTTTAATTAGAAAATTGGGTCCGATATGAAAAATGTAAGATCGGCAATATGTACATCATCCAGATAGATGTGGGCATCCCTCAGATGTGGTACATAGGGACTCATAATTATAATAATATACAATATGCTACCTGCTATTTGGCATACATCATTTACTGGTCCCTGTGTTTCTGTACATAATTTCTTCTCTATAGTTTAACAAAAATATTTTTTGGTGAATCTCTCATGCACGCACGCACGCATGCACACACACACACACACACACATATATATAGTCGGCGTCTGTGGCCTAATGGATATGAAAACAGTTTCATAATCCAGATATACCAGGTTCGAAACCTGCTGCAGGCGGTTTGGTAGCAGATCGCTTTGTGTGGATTTTTAACAATGGTATAAGCGCTGTACCGTTATGATTCTCAGTTTTAATTTATGAGATAACTGTTTGGATGTCAGTATATGTTTCATGTTGTTGAATGTAGCTTTGGCCATTCCTATTCTCTTCTTGATTTCTGTTTCACATCTGCCATCTTCTGTTATTATATGACCAAGATATACGTAGCTCTTGACTTGTTCCAGGATTTTCCCATTTACGCTTATCTTTAATGTGGGTTTATCGTCTGTTTTGCTAATTATCATAGTTTTAGTTTTCTCAATATTAATGTAAGGAAATAGAAGACTTGGAAGCGAAGCACATGACAAGAGATATGCATGAAGAAATAAAGAAATTATCAAATCGGTCGCGGTTTGCACAAGGAGGAAGCTGTATCAAGAACAAAAATGGTGTAATATTACTTGATGAGAAAGACATATCAAACAGATGGGCAGAATACGTAAAAGAACTATTCGAGGACAACAGAGGTAAAAAACCATCACCAGATTCTAATGAAGGCCCACACATTCTCAGATCAGAAGTAGAGAATGCCATTCATATGATACAAAAAGGAAGATCAGCAGGCATGGATAACATAAACATTGAAATGATAGAAGCTCTGGAGAGCTTTGGTATAGATACAATCACAGAAATATGCAATGATATATACAATACAGGATATTTACCACACGACATGAAGACATCAGTTTTTATAACATTGCCCAAAAAACCAAATGCAACAGAATGTTCAGACTTCAGAACAATCAGCCTGATGAGTCATGCAATTAAGATACTGCTCAAAATCATACAGGAAAGAATAAAAAGTAAAGTAGACAGCGAAATCCAAGAAGAACAGTTTGGTTTTAGACGGAACAGTGGAACAAGAGAGGCAATATTTTGCCTAAGAAGATTAGCAGAAAAATATACAGAGGTCCAAAAAAGTATGTATATGTGCTTCACTGACTATAAGAAGGCTTTTGACAGAATCCATCATGAGAAAATAATTGAATGCCTCAAAGACATAGGTATTGATGGAAAAGATATAAGAATACTCAGTAACCTTTATTGGGAGCAAACTGCCACAGTAAGATCGGGAAGGAATTATTCACCATACATAGACATAAAAAGAGGTGTCAGACAAGGTTGTGTGCTGTCCCCCTGCCTATTTAATTTATACACCGAAAAAATTTTCAAACAGATACAGGAAATACCAGGACTGAACATCAGTGGAAGATCAATAAACAACCTTAGATATGCAGATGATACCGTGTTGTTAGCTGAAAGCGAACAGGAGTTACAAGAACTAGTGAAGCAAGTGAACAGTATAAGTCATGAATATGGACTCGACATCAATATTGGCAAACTACTGAATGAAAAAATTGCCTAGAAAAATCACAAACAGCCAATAAAAGCTGGGTTTGATTGCCACGTCCTGTAAGGGATAAGCAACTAACTTTATATATATATATAAATAACTAAATAACCCTAATTTTGAAGACAGAATGTGTTACACGAAAATGTGGCTTTCATTGATTTCATGTATGATGTTTCAAATTATTAAAAAAAAAAAAAAAAAAAAAAATCACATTTTGAAAACTAAAAGTCCAAACATTCTAGACAGTAGGTGGCATAGTTTATACATATAAACAAATATATACTGTATACATATAAAACCAGAAATGACAAAATCTAGGCTAGTTATAGTCAAAGTCTTAGCATCTGAAACACCTGTAAGCAAACAAGGAACAATGGAAACAGTAATGAAGTGATTGCATGAAACAAACATGGATTCTGCTTCTAACTTGAAAACAAACAGTTTCACTAAATGAAAAAAAAAACAACTTACAAAAACTGACATACACAACATTTATAGTATGAGCCAGTGTGGGGGGGGGGGGGGGCTAGAAGAATCAGTGGAAAGGCAATCGCCACTTATTATCACCTTCGTCGATTTTCAAAAAGCCTTTGATAGTCTACACCGCCCATCATTGTGGAAGATACTTCCAATCTATGGTTTTCCAACAAAATATGTGAATATAATCAAAGCGCTATATGACAATGCAAGATGTTGTGTTAGAACAAATAAAGGGAATACAGAATGGTTTACAGTAGAAACAGGGGTGAAACAAGGCTGTATTATGTCACCACTACTTTTTGGAATAGCTATTGATTGGGTTATGAGAAACTATACCCACAATGAACAATGGGGTATAAAATGGACAAATGGAAAATTCCTGGGGGACCTGGATTTCGCAGATGATGTAGCATTCTTAAGTTCAACACCAAGACAAACCCAAGAAGCAATAAATAATTTGTGTCATCTCTCGGTTAAAATTGGTCTCCAAATAAATGCCTCTAAAACTAAAGCTATGAACTTTTCTAACGAGACCTTTGAATGCCAGGATATTAGGTGTTGTAACATCAAATGTAAATGCACGCCAAGCAAAGGCAACCTCAGGAATTATGATATCTTTGATACTTTTGCAAAGCATGTGGTACAGAGCATCATTGAAGATCTGTAAATAAGGTCAAATACTATTTCAAACTTGATAGTAAGGGCATTGTACTTTTGGTAAATGTGGCGAGATGGAAAATTTAGATGGACAATAGATAAAGTCAAGGCATTCTTGCCCTATTGAAATACCCCAGTCTCGGAAATGAGCTCTGGTGTATGGATGGCACAGGATATAGTCAGAGTGTTAAGTACTCTTGTCCAGATGGTAAAGTGATGTAAGTATTGGTTATATTTCAGTTAGGAGTTATCTGAGACAATAGACTGAAGTTATAGTAGACAATAGATTGAAGTATGAGTCCTATTAGTCTTCGTCTATTCAATCACATTAGGAAATACAATCATTATACCTAATACCCTTAAGATACAATCAGTAACCTGATACGTTCATATTGAAACAATTTATATAAAATATATACAGGTGTAGGTAGTATAATGACACACAACAAATACCAACATTATATACCTGCTGAAGGCCTATTTTCCTAAAGGTTATCGTAAATATATTTACCCTCTAAGATTCAAACAGGCCAGTTTTTGACTCGACTTAGCGAAGCAGGCTGCAGGTCGATGCCCTCAGGTAAGCTATAAATCAAAGCTGACAGCTCCTCTCTTCAGTCGGTCGTCTCTGGCTTCGTGTTCGGGGTTGCGTGTTTAGCATAAAATCTCGCCCGATTATATAGGCAGGTAAAATAACTTCTACTGGTAAAAGAAAGCGTTTGGTTGGTTCCTGGCGGAGCAAGCTGATTGGTTTCCTGCAGTTTCGTCTTTTGCTCGTACAGCCTAATTTTATTCAGTTTTCTTCCGCAATCTTGCGTGAACAAGATGGCCACGACCCACATCCGAAAAAAACAGGGCTTAAGTTTTTCCTGGCGTAACTTCAGGTAATTTATTCCGGCTCAGCAACTGTGCGTTGATTGGCTGGGGCAAATTTGTATCCCGACATAATGATTTAACAAAGTAGTGGGGTTACACACATTCGTTTCACGACAAGCTGTTTCCAGAAAAATGCCTTATGGCCTGTGTTCCAAGCTTGGTATTCTAGATCCTTGGGTCAAAGCCTGGCCCATACAAACTTTTAGGTGTGAATGTCATACTATGGAAAGATGAACCTTAAGTTTTTAATACTTCTCCTATAAGGATTACATCTTCAAAACTGAGGTTGAATGAATGTTTCAAAGCCAAATGTGAAAACAGATGGTTTTTTTTTTTTTTTAAAATTTTCTCCCACTTACAATTTGTCGTTTTATTGCTACCTTCTGAGTTCAACAACTATCTTACCCTGGACAACTGATTTTACAATGTTTTAATCACGTAAATTCCCACCTGGAAATGATGAGTCTTGGACATCTGCTTATCATTCAGATAAGGACAGTGGCTTTTGACAAAATCTTCCCAAGCTATCTTTAATTGTTCTGAGTTTAAAAATCCCAAAATGCATTTGCCGAGGTTGGCGATCAATCGAGTTGCATACTCTCGGAAACGAAGGCTCTCCTGCAAAGTTGAAAAAAATAAAATCATAGCTGAACTAATTCAGGAAAGGTGCATTCAAAGTACATAAGTGATGTGGGGAGATGACACAGTCAGGAATGAATTAACAATAATGCTGGCTTACAGTTCCGTGACAATATACTTGTTGTTAGGGCTGCTGTGTTCCTTGCTCTTTTGCAGCCAGTACCAAGTCAAAGACTCTTTGTTATTATCAACACTGTAGATCTAGACTTTTCCTGTGGCATTTTTGCCATTCCAAAAAATGTTGAGTTGAAGTCATGAACTCCAGTATCTCCAGCTTGGCTTGCATTTAAAAGATCACCACAGCTGGTTCCAAGCTAGAAGGAAGAAGCAGATGGCATACAAGGGGGCTCTCCAAATATGCAAAGCTAAACTACTGTGCTGGGCTCTCTCAAGGAATTGTCACGTTCTTCGCAGAACCACTTCTCAGCTCCCCCTGCCTGTAATGGGTCCACAGTTAGATCCTCCCACAAGCAGTCAACCAGGTAGAAGCCAGAGTTACATCTGGGGCTTAAGTGACTCCTTCAAGCTTTGTGTGAAATGCTGGTTTCTTAACATGTTTCACTAGAGGGAGAATCCCTGGAAGTGTGTGGATGATTTCAAGAGTCAATGAGGGTGTAATTAGCCTCACAGACAGAGGTTCACTTCCACATCTGTATACTATAGCATTGTGCTTAGCTGGTGGTCATGTAAAGATGACTCCAAATACGCCTCCATGCATGAAGATATACTTAAACAGGTAGTCCTGAAAATCAGTTACAATCTCTAATTTGCTGGCAAACATAATCAGGCTAACACTGGCTATAAGAAACAACACTAAATACAGTGTTCACGTATTGGCTCCTCTGACACACACTGACCATACACTAGTCCCTAAATGTCCCTCTGTGCTGCATGCAACCTTGCACCTATAAATTCACATACGTAGATACACCACAGTTAAAAGGCAGAATGAACACTCACCTACATAAATCCCATATAATGACTTCTCAGGCAAAATTAAACCATTGCCTTTATATAAATCTTGTATAATCAATTCCTAGGAGTTATTCCCTCTTTGCCCATAAAAACTCATATAAATCTCATATAATCAGTTCCTGGGCGGTATTCCATCTTCTCCTATATAAACTCTAAGTAAAAACTTCATGGTAGCATGTACAATTGCCTATTTGACAAAACATGTAGGTCTTACATCAAGTCACTTCTGGCATTATAAAATATGCACCTTCAAAAGGGTCACAGATCACAATACAATTGTCCAATTAAAAATCCCATCACAGACCCTGTACACCCGGATACTTTTCAGTCACTCTATTGTGTTCACAACACACACTTCCCACAGGCTCACAAAGACATCTCTAAAAACTTATATTCATACAAGCTTCATGACATTAATTCAATCAAACTCACATGTCAACAACTTAAAATGCACTCAAGCAAAACTGCCACTCCATTATTCACCCATGTAAATCTGATATGTGTCAGTGTTGTAAGTGTGTTATAACATCAGCTGGGATCCTTAAATCCCTAAGCATTTAGATCTAAATATCAAACAAAGCTGTAACATGTTTGTTGTTTTTAAACCAAGAATTTGGAGACGTATGTGGTAGTGAAAAGAACAGCCAAGGAAAAAAAAGCAGCTTCCACATTGAGGAACCATGTTGAAAGCATTCCCAGGCAGTCCTTGTGCTGGAATTCCCAGGGGAAGAGAGATAGAGGGAGACCAAGGTACACATAAACAAGTTTGTTGAAGGCCTATGCTCCTCAGGGAGCTGCGAATGAGAATAAAATTACTTTGGGTCTCTGAAGTGACAAAGAAAGTAAAGGACTCCTGCATCCTCAGGCATTGACAAATATGAGATTTTATCAGTCCCCATTATCATGACATGGCCAAAAAACTTAATTTTCTGTCTCTCTATGTACTTGGTGCAAGATGTAGTTCCAACTTGCTTCTCTGATATTATCATTGCTCATCCTGTCTCCCCTGGTAACATTAATGGCTTTTCGCACCTCATCTCACAGGATGGAATTTTTCTCTTTTGTGCTTTGGTCAGGGCCCTTGTTTGACATGATAACAAATTTTTGTAAGTCACTGCACTGGCTTCTGAACATCCTATCTTTTGACTTACAACTGTAAAATAGTACAAATGAAATCATTATTTGCTTAGATGTCTTTTCCTTTAGTTAAAAGGAAAAATATTTTATTTTCTGCTGCTAAAACAAATTGCTAATGTTAGATAGAGCTTCTTCCACATGAAATATTTGATGAATCTGCAGGGGGTAAAAAAATGAAAGAATGAAAAAATACAAAACCAAAAGAAAAGAAAGACAGAACAGATGAACACAATGCTTACACTTGTCAGCTGAGGCATTACAGTTTCTTCATCTCCTAGAAGGAAGTTGGCTGTTGAGCACATGTGAACATGATGGCCCAGGGGAGAGGTCACAAGGAACCTCAACACATGGCGCCTGAGAATGAAGGCAATACAAACAACACAGTAGAAAAACTTATAACACAAAACATTGATAACGGATAACGAGTATCTAGGAGTAAAAACACAAGAATATGAATTACTTGGAATAAAATGCATGATTATCTTAAATTCTTAGAGTGCTGCATGATGAAAAACTTTGTCTCGATGATTTCAGTGTGATATCTTTGTTTACTCAAAAAAGAAAATTATTACACAGTTGATTACATGGCATTAATTCCCTTCCATCTATGGTGTCTATGCCACATCCTTGGTATTTCATGGAGGGACAAAATGACTAACGTTGAGGTGCTGTCACGTGCTGACCTTCACAGCATGTATACTCTGATTAGATAGTGCAGATTACAGTGACTTGACTGTGTATAGGGGAAGACAAAGAGAGCAAATACTGGACAGTTTGACATCGTGGCATGGAAAGAAGTCAACAGTAGA
The DNA here is from genome assembly GCA_024509875.1 of Oreohelix idahoensis. Taxonomy (NCBI): domain Eukaryota; kingdom Metazoa; phylum Mollusca; class Gastropoda; order Stylommatophora; family Oreohelicidae; genus Oreohelix; species Oreohelix idahoensis. The sequence continues at coordinate 353,453 of JAMPIV010008218.1, read as the reverse complement.
ATTTATAAATTGTACTGGAGACAGGGAGTTGTGGAGACATGATCTCCTAAACCACTAGGCATGGTACTTGAAGAAGAAGAAGACTATGTTCACCACATGAAAGATGGTCGTATTCCCAAAGATATTTTCTACAGACAACTGGAAAATGGCACAACAGCCAGACAACCACAGCTTAGATTCATGCAAGAGAGACATAAACGAATTGGACATAAATCCAGTATCCTGGGAGAACAATGCTGCTGATCGCACCAAGTGGAAAATCTCCCCATGGGGCCACCTAAGATTGGATGAAAATAAGCTGAAGAGACAAGAACAAGTCACTTCCCAGGTGCATTATCCCCATAGTTAATTATAACAGGATGAGGTTACTACTACTAAATCTTACTTAGTCATTCCCCTTCTACCGTGAGGTGTAGAGGTTTGGAAGAGAGAGCGCCAGACTATTCTATCGGCTGTTTTCCTCCTGGCCTGGTTCCATTCTAGTCCTCGGTCCTTCAAAGATTGTCTTAGTTGGGACTGTTCTACTTGGGTCTGCAGGGGGTGGGATTTTAGGCCTTGGCGTATTGTCTGGTTGCGGACCATGTCTCTTCTTGCTACTTCAACCACCTTCCTCAGATACCTCATTTCTGAGGTTTTGATCTGGCTTTTATGGGTTGTAGTCATTGCCCATGACTCGCATCCATATGTCAAGACTGGGACATAGGTGGCGCGGTATACAGCCATCTTCATTTTCTTACCAACCTCTCTTTCTCCTGTCAATGATTCTGATTGATGGATTGTAAAATTAGCTTATACAAATTGAAATACAAAAAAAAAAAGTCATTCACCTAACAACTATTTATCATCTACATCCATAAAGACACATCATTAATAGAAAACAGTCTAGTTATTCACATGACTGCATCTTTTAAAACTGGTGATCAGGGCTCAAGTGAATGTCCATTACCTATGCTAATTTTTTTTTTAAATCAGTGTCCTTAGCTCCTATGTGTGCTGGCCTGTACCTGTAATAACATACTTTAATTAATCTCATCTTTCTGCCATTTTCTCAGTCTCTATCAGAGAAATCAAATTCTCAGTCCTTCAGTTCTATTATAGTGTCTCTTAGTGTGTTCTCTGATCATCCCCTTGCCTGCTGATTTAGGTTACGGGTTCCACTTTGTATGTCTAAATTATCTCCACATGAGTTTCCTCAACTGATGCTGGGTGGGCTCTCACCTGATTCTGCCCAAAATTTCTTCATTTCTGACTCTTGGGAAGTCTAAATTCAGGATCCTTCTATTTTTTTTTTCATTAAATCCAGTAACCAGCGCCACCTTAGGAGACAAAGAATACAAACAGTGCTACCCTTGACAAGTCATCAGAGGCAGATGATGTGAGGCTCACCATGAGGCTAGCAACCTCATAATTTGTTTGTAGCACTTTGTATATTACACGATGAGGTTGCCAGCCACAACTCTTATATCATACTCCTCATTAATCTCCACTTGTGAGCTTTTCAAATTGGTTTCTATCACTCACCTACCACCTACTCATGATTACAATAACAGTCATATAAGACAAGATGTATGCGGCCAATAATTTGTCCTCACAGTATATCTATGAAAGGGAAAAATAAGACGTGAAATAACCTTGAACAAATAGTACAGGATAGAATTACCGGTGTACATTTGCTGAAAGCCTGTTCTCCACTGTTATGAAGGAACTGAACAGTGTATTTATGCCTATTTGAAAATTTACTATGAAGATTTCTTTCTCTTTCTTTTGGACCCTTCAGTTAACAAGATAGCATGAGTAGTTAAATCCCCCAGACATCCAGCCAGCAGAAGAGGAGCTACAAATCAGCTGTGAACGACCAAGTAGAGAAGAAATAAAGAAAGCCATAAAGCTTCTGAAAGATGGAAAAGCAGCTGGTCCAGATTGCGTTCCAGCAGAGGCCATCAAAACAGATATTGATACCTCTACAGAGATATTATACAAACTACTTGGCAAAATCTGGGAGAGAGGAAATACAAGCAGAATGGAAGGAAGGTTATCTGGTCAGGTTGCCTAAGAAGGGAAATTTACAAGAGTGCACAAATTATAGAGGAATAATGTTACTATCAGTGCCAGGAAAGGTATTAAACAGAATCATCCTTGAGAGATTAAAAGAGTCTATAGACAAGCAACTGAGAGATGAACAAGCAGGTTTTTGACAAAATAGATCCTGTACAGACCAGATAGCCACATTGAGAATAATAGTTGAACAAAGTCTGGAATGGAACTCACCGCTATACATCGGATTCGTGGACTATGAAAAGGCATTTGACAGTGTAGACAGAGAATCGCTTTGGAAATTGATGAGGCATTATGGATTTCCCATGAAGATCATTCTTAATAAAGAAGACCCATGAAGACATGACATGCAGAGTTCTTCATGAAGGACAACTTACAGAACCGTTTAGGATTAGAATGGGAGTGAGACAGGGATGCCTCCTTGTCTCCATTTCTGTTCTTACTAGCAATATACTGGGTTATGAAAACATCGACATCACACAACAGAAATGGAATCCAGTGGAATCTGACTAAACAGCTTGATGATCTGGATTTTGCAGATGACTTGGCTCTTCTGTCCCATAACCATAATCAGATGCAAGAGAAAATGAGAATTCTCGATGAGAAGTCACAACAAGTGGGCCTGAAAATACACAGGGAAAAGACAAAGATTATGAGAATAAATGCAAGAAATTATAACAAGGTTGAACTTGAAGAAACACCACTAAAAGATGTAGAATCGTACACATATCTTGGAAGTAATATAGACAAAGTTGGAGGGACAGACAGCGATATCAAAATAAGAATGCAAAAAGCAAGAGGAGCTTTCATTGCACTGGGAAACATATGGAGAACAAGAGAAATCAAGTCCCACACAAAAATAAGAATCTTCAACTCAAATGTGAAGTTAGTCCTATTGTATGGCTCTGAGACATGTGGAACAACAAAAACAACAACCAAAAAGCTAAAGACTTTTATAAACAGGTGCTTGCGTAGAATAGAAGGACTGAAATGGTATGACAAAGTCACTAATGTGGAATTGATGACAAGAACCAGACAAGTGCCAGTGGAACAAGAGTTGAGAAGAAGACGCTGGTGATGGGTAATACACTTACTTACTTAGTCGTTCCCCTTCTACCGTGAGGTGTATAGGTTTGGAAGAGAGAGCACCAGACTATCCTATCGGCTGTCTTCCTCCTGGCCTGGTTCCATTCTAGTCCTCGGTCCTTCAAAGATTGCCTAAAGTTGTCCTCCCAGCGGACTCTGGGTCATCCTTGAGCGGCTGGCACAAAACAGGAAGACTTGGCATGCATTTGTTGAAGCCCTATGCTCCTTGGGGAGCTAAAGGGTATTGACTGATTGATTGATGAGTAGTTAACAGCTTATTGGCTTTTCTTTTGCCGCATTAAAATTTCATTGCTTGTTTTTTTTAAACCAGTTGCCATTCTAATTTTTATATTGTTTACTGCTTGTTTTATCTCTGTTTATAATTTCTTTCCCTTCATAATTATTATTCTGATTCTATTTCTTCTTGGATCCTTAGCTCTTGACTAAAGCAGTCAGTGGCCATCACACCTAGTGGCGTCTTGTAGGGCAGCAACAAACTGTCCCCATTTTGCTAGGTCGGAGGCCATCCTTCGTGTCATGTCCCAACTCTGGTTCATGCTTTGCATCTACGCCTCCACTGTTCTCCACCAGGCTGTCTTTGGTCTGCCTCTCTTTCACTATCCTTCTGGGGTCCATAGCATAGCAGTTCTGGTGATGGCGTCTGGGTCCCTTCTGTGGACATGGCCAACCCAGCTCCAAAGTATGCTTGCAATGATCGTGTGCATGCCTTTTTGACATTTTTTAAAGCAGTTCCTGGTTGACTACTCTAAATGGTAACTCTCTATTACCCTGAAAAAACAATTCTTGGGCAGAATCTTAAATCCTTTTTTTTAAAAGTCTAGCTTGAAATTTAATGTGCTTTTCTGCCTTCTGGGCATCACAGTTGAAAGTGGGTCTTCAAAGTTACATTCACAAAATTATAAGAGATTAAAACATCACATACAAATAAAATAAATCAGCAGTTAAAAAAAAAGAAAATCAAAATATTTTGACAATACCAAAAAAAAAAAAATATTAGTCAGCAATGCAACCAAAAGAAGAAATAAAAAACAATTTTGACCCCAAAAAAAATAAATATTGCTGTATGACAGCAAGGACAATTCTGAGTTGGCATGAATGAACATAAGAGTGACACATGATAGTGAGGAAAATCTCTCACACTAATACTTTAAATGCAAAGCCTTTGATGACAAAGCTATAGATAAAAATACACAAGTAAAATAAAACAGAAATAAAACAAAATGAAAAGTAAAAAACACAGAAAAACCAGTGAAAACAAACATGATCAGAAGGAGAATGTCATATTAAAAACATGTAAAGACATTAGATAAAACTTACTGTCATCAGCATTGAGCACTATGTTTGCAAGCTCCTTATCTAAATCCTTGTCCTTGCTTTGTCTTAAATGCAAACTGGATTTTCTATCTCTTTCATCAATAGAGGGAGATGGTGGGTCAAACCACTTAGCCATGACAGAGTAGGACACCAAAATATCAGTTGGTGCCAGGTTGTCCACAACTGAACAAGGAGTCAAGGATAGGAACTGAATCTGTGGTTTAACCTAAACATTTTTTTTGGCCCAGAAATTAAATGATGACAAAAATGTGGTGAAAATTGCAGTAGTTAAATAACACTAGTCAACAAATTTTCAAAAGTTATTTGTACCAGAAATTAAATATATCATTTCTTATTGATTTTGACATGCTGATTTCAAATATCATAATGAAATTCCCCAATTGGCTCTGGTTTTTAAAAAAATGATGAATTTACATTACAGTAATACAAATAATGTATGCTTGTTTAATTCTCTGGGGTGAACAGCTAGTCTTTCTACTTTAGCATTATAAAAATTGTGGTTACATACTCAATTAATTGATATTTCAACATAAAATGATAGAAAAAATAAAAACATTATTTAAAGTTCACATATCATGTTTTAAAAAGGCACATTTGAACCCATTCCGTCATTATTCAGTCGCTGTTCGAGCTCTCTTTGCTTGCTTCTTGTAGTCAATTGATAAGGTGTCTCTTGTCACAGTCCAACAGTAATCAGCAAGCATTGAAGGGCTCCAATTGCCTTGATACCTTGTCTCCATAGCAGCAATGTCCTGGTGAAATCGTTCACCATGCTCATCACTGATTGCTCCACAGTTTGACTTAAAGAAATCCAGATGAGAATCCAGAAAATGAATTTTCAAAGACATGTTGCAGCCAAGACTCTTATACTTCAGAAGGAGATTTTCTACAATTTCATTGTAATTATCAGATCTGTTGTTTCCAAGAAAATTGTCCACCACTGACTTAAATGCTAGCCATGCTGCTTTTTCCTTGTCATGCAACACGCAAAGAAACTCGTCATCGTGAAGAAGTTTTCGAATTTGCGGACCAACAAATACTCCCTCTCTTATTTTAGCTTCACTCAGTCTTGGAAATTTTCTGATGAGGTATTTGAAAGCCTCATCTGTTTTCTCCATTGCATTGACAAAGTTTTTCATGAGACCCAGCTTAATGTGCAAGGGTGGCAACAAAATCATGCTGGTGTCAACAAGTGCTGGGTTCTCAACGTTCTTACTGCCAGGCTGCAATGACTGCCTGATTGGCCAATGTCTTCTGATGTAATGGTCACTTCATGCACGGCTATCCCACTCACAGAGAAAGCAACAGTACTTGGTGTATCCACCCTGTAGTCCAAGCAAAAGAGCGACCACTTTTAAGTCACCGCCAAGTGACCAATGATGATGATCGTAGTTTATACACTTCAAAAGCTGCTTAATGTTTTCATAAGTTTCTTTCATATGAACTGCGTGACCAACTGGAATTGACGGTAACACATTACCATTATTCAACAAAACAGCTTTAAGACTCGTCTTGGATGAATCAATGAAAAGCCTCCACTCTTCCGGTATGTAATTGATTTCGAGGGCTGCCATTAAACCAGAAATGTTGTGGCACGCAGAAAGGTCACCCTCTATGAAAAAGAATGTAATAAGCGGCTTCTGGCGGTTCCTATACACAGAAATTGTAACATCTTCTGCCAGGAGATTCCACTGTTGCAATCTGGAACCCAAAAGCTCCACCTTGTTCTTCGGTAAATTCAGATTTCTTACAAGATCATTCAGTCCACCTTGGGTTATTAAGTGTGGTTTAGTGGATGTAGTTTGCTCAAAATCTGGGTCGCTTGAGGTTGATGGTTCAGGACCACCAATGTCCTCTTCTTCATCAGTGGAAGCAGCTGAAAATGATTCTGGCACTTTGGGAACTGGTAGGTCATTGCCATGTGGAACCGGACGTATTGCGGAGGGGATGTTTGGATATTCCAGAGTCCATTTTTTCTTTTTTGATATGCCTTTCCCAATTGGAGGGACCAAGCAAAAGTAACAGTTGTTGAGGTGATCAGTGGGCTCTCTCCAAATCATTGGGACTGCAAAAGGCATAGCTTGCCTTTTGCCAGTCAACCACAGTTTAAGATGTGCTGCACATGTATTGCAGCATATGTGTGGCGCCCAGCTCTTATCTTGATCTCCTATTCTGCAGCCAAAATACAAACTGTACGCCTTCTTAATCACTTTAGTTATATTTCGTTTTTGTGATAGAAATGTCACCTCACCACATATATAACAGAAATTATTAGCACTGTTCACACATGTCCTAGGCATTTCTAACTATGATACTTTTGATAGGGACAAATGCACTAACTAATGGCAAAATTTTATCAGAGATAAGATATTTATACACAAAGGTGATGTAATCATAGGTAGGATTGCATCATCAACTTCTAGTTACATTTTTATTGGTCATTAGAAAAAATTATGCAATCGCCCACAACAGTTGCGTCATATATATAAATTGACTGTAATTAAATAAACTAGTAGCATATATCTTGAAAACTAGAGCCAATCAACATTTTTTTAATGTCATTTTCGTTTTCAGCACACCAAAATTAGTTAAGATCAGCTATTTTCATTTCTGGTACATTTTGGTTGTTGACTAGTGTAATTCATGGCAACGGACAATTAAAATGGCATTTATGTCTGCTATGCAGAGAATGATAAACTAAGATAAAATTTATTTGTTTTCTCATTAACTTCACTGGGTCCAAACAGACCTTTTCTAATAGTAAATAAATATTTGACAAACATAAAGGTATGTTTTCACGCACTCGTAAGAAATAAAGAAGTAGAAAACTAGGCAACAGAAAAACAACAGACGTGACTGGCTTACCCAGGACTCGAACCCAGGACCTTCCATGCGACAACCCCACCTAGCTATGCAAGCGAATCACACTATCCTCCCTGCTATCTAGGCATCACCAAAAAATGATGCTTCAATGACGTGTCATTAGTGTGACTCGCAACACATAACACCGGAAATTTACCATGGGCAGTCCAGCCTATTAACTCTTTCATTCCAGAGTTATTTTGCACGCTGTGCCAGACTTTCTTGTGGGCAGAATTTTATAGAGTGAAGTGTTCATCTTTCAGTCTACATTTTTTTGTGAATTTTCCTTTGAACATGTACTTATTATATACCAAACTGTAGGGAAATGGATAGAGAATTGTAATATATAATGTCTATGGTAGTATTAACACAAGTATGTTCGGTATAATTTAATCATTTTGCATGTAAAATTGAAAAACACTAAAAAGTTGACTGTAGAATACGATCTTACCAAAGACAAATTACTGTCGTAGACAATAAAACTTTCTTTTTAGTCTTCAAACGTCAAGTTAATCCATATACAAAGTAAAAAAAACCCTGCTTATGGCCAAAATTAGTACATTTAGTGTTATTCGCACCAGTTTTTCCGTGGTTCTTTGTAAGAAAAAAATAAATTATGCAATCGTGCATTACGTAATTTTCAAACAAATAAATAAGAATAACGTCATATAAATACTTTTTTACTCTTGTTTAATGTTTTAATAGTATCCCTAGCTTTATCTTCTACCAAGAACTAGTGATTAGATGTTACGGTAGGTCTAGTTTTGTTGCTTTTTGATCAGCCAGAATATGACTACGCCCACTCATCAACTAAATCTAGAGTGTCTAGCTTTTCTGCATATATTCCGTATTTTGACAACAAACTGTGACTACCAAACAATCATCATCAATGTCAGCAATGTTTCAAAGTAGTTTGACACAATTATTTGCTTAGGAGACTTAGAAAATGTAAATATAAAGCGTGACATATTTCTCTAGCAAAAACAACGAAAAACGTAAACACGCGAATCTTCAAAAAAATTGTGATAATAACATCAAAACACGCACATGTGCTGATTAACTAAAGTCAAATTAGTTGTTTAAATAGTAGCGGAAGTCATTCTACGAGTTTTAATATATGAACTGCATTAAACGGACGATTTTTAGGGTTTATTCGTGATAAACTAAAAACCACGCTCTGAGCGTTGCTCTGGCACGGCGTGTTGAATTTTGCAACGCTCAGAGCGTTGGTCTGGAGTCAAAGAGTTAATGATGCAATCACTTCTGTTGTTATCCTATTATACAGTATAGGTCAGACTACACAGACAAAGACCTTAATACTGTGTCTAGTAAATGATAGAAGACTAAGAACAGTAAGTACAGGACAGAGGGTAGGTTTTTGGTATTGTATAAACATTTATAACACATAAGGAAGGGAAACCCGAGGCCTGTAAACAGTAAATAAATATTAGACAAACATAAAGGTATATATATATATATAGACCTTTTCTAATCCACAAAGTATTACCATATCATGAAGCATTCTTCATGATATGCTTCATGAAGGGTGTCTCCGAAGAGATGAAGCAAGAACAGAATCAATGTGCTCCTTCAAACATGCCATAACAAAATCTAATGTGAGGTTGTACTTGGGGTTTGCAACTTCACTGTGTAAAACATATTAACACAGAAACCACCACTGACAAAGCATATCAAGTGCTTTAACATAGTCTTCTCATGTGGGGACAACTGCAGAATGGCTCAAGCTCTTTATGGTGCATACAAGGTGAAAAATAAATTATGAATACCGCAGACACAATTTATAAGGACAACAAGTAAGAAACATAATGATTGCACAGTTGTAGTTCTTGTTTAACTGGAGCTGCTGAACTTCTCGCTCTTTTGCAGCCAATACCAAGTTAAAGAATCCTGGGTATTATCTAAACTGTAGATCTAGGCTTTTCTGCCATTCTGAAACACGCTGAGTTGAAGTCATGAGCACATGTTTCTCCAGCTTGGCTTGCATTTAAAGGATCATCACATTTGGTCCCAAGCTAGAAGGAGGAAGCACGTGGCTTACAGTGCATTCCTGGCCATCTAAGGGGGATCTCCAAATATGCAGAGCCAAAATACTGTGCTCTGGTTCTGGGCTCTCCCAAGGAATTGTCACATTCTACCCAGAGTCCCTTCTCAGCTTCCCCTGTCTATCGTGAGTCCATAAAGACACTCCTTCTTTGTAAGATATAAGGTTTAATAACTTCTGAAGTCAAATTATGCATTTCTAAAGAATTTTCTATCCATGTGATCTGTAGCTTCATGTCACAAACAAACTGGGACTCAATTGTTACAACATCTTTCAACCAATTTCATAAGTCGATAGCAAACTGTTGTCAAGAAATGAAATATGATGAAACTGTCATAGCAGACATATATGTGATTATTAGAGGATATTTTTCTAAATGACATCATGGGAAAACCTCAATGATGTAGGCCAGTAGGGGAATTAATTGTGGAAATGATGGAGTTCATGTTTCTTAGTGTTCAGTAAAAAAAATGGTATGACTTGAGTATTAGTTTCTAGCGAAACTATAGGAACTTAGTGTCTTTGCGAAGTACATTTGACCAGATGTCACGAAAGGGAAGGACCTTGATCGGCCACACCTCGAAAATCAGCATAGTAACTAAAGGGCGCCTATCTATGCCATGGTAGCCCAAGCAAACTCTAGACCAGAAGTTACACTACGACTAAGTTTCACCTGTTTCCAACAATAAAGCCATGCATAGTCATGTACCTAAGTCACGGATGGTATAAACCACCTGGAAATAACTTTTGATTCTTGAGATCATGTGAATATATATTTCACTAGAAAACTTAAGGCTCGTGCAAAAAGGATTTTAGAAGATTTATTTTCTCAGAGTTAGTGATTCGAAGTCTGACTAATCATTTATTGGAGTTTATAATAAGGCAATAACACTACAATTAAGATTATTTTTTAGGAGAGAAAACTGTTTACCCCAAATTTGGCTTTTCAGAATTCCTAGCGACAATTTTAAATAACCAAACATCGATTTTATCATCATGCGACAAAAGAAGATGCAGGGCAACTTTTGCCTTTTGATACTAAGAAAGACATGCTGACTACAATGACCTTATGCAGTACAATGACAAGCATTATTGACATTTATTGATACTTGCTAAAAGAACAAGAATAAACTGACGTGAAAACAGAACCCTGTTTATGGACTTATCACTCATTTCCCATCAGATACATCTCATGATGATGTCATTTATTATGGAGAGAAATCATACAAAAATTTAAAAAACGTAAGACCTGACTTGAACGACATTATTTAAGAACAGTTATGAATTTTAATTTCAAAGTTCCGAATTTGCAGTTCTCCTAATTCAATTTTTATATTTTATAAATTGGAACTGTGTATTTTTAAAGATGAAATCCTTTTTTTTTAGGAATTACTGTTTGGTGGACTTACACCAAGAAAACTTTATCAGTTGCAGAAAACTTTATCAGTTGCAGAGAAAAGAAACAGAATTAAAATGACCCCACTTTACTGAATCACATGATAACGGCAATGAAAATTCCAACCAGCAAACTGGACAAGTGTCTGAGGCAGAAGAGGTGAATGGTTATTACAATACTGCCTCCTGTCACAAAACTCTATAAATAATCAAAATACAAGAATTTCTCAAAATTAATTCACAAGAAGTCAGTATGATTTCAAAAGCAGAGGATGGGAGCTGAAGATTCAGTTAGTTTGCATAGTGATCAGTCACTGGCTCATAGTAAAACTGATATTCACACTTTTAGAGATAACCATGAGTTGAACCATGTTCTCTATGACCTAATGTGATTCCTACACCATGTTCTTGTTCATTTAGTAAGTTCTTAAATAAATCATCTATATTAACGGTGTTGTACTGCAGATAGAGCACATGGAAATGTTTCAAATTCTCTAAAAAAATTAGAATATCATCTCTTTCCAGTTCACTATATGATTAGCCTAATATCATCAAACATAATACACATTACAAACATTTATTTTCCCTGACTAAATATTGGCTTCCCCTCATGCAAGTAATTTCCTGAGGATACACAGATAAAATGGAGCTGAGCTGTCAGTAGGAACCTGGAAGAGGAAAAACATAGTTAATACAAAAACATAATTTATCAGTAGACAATTCCACATAGTTAACACAAAAACATAATTTATCAGTAGACAATACCCCATAGTTAACACACAAAACATAATTTATCAGTAGACAATACCACATAGTTAACACAAAAACATAATTTATCAGTAGACAATACCACATAGTTAACACAAAAACATAATTTATCAGTAGACAATACCACATAGTTAACACAAAAACATAATTTATCAGTAGACAATCATCATCTCATCTCAACCGTAACCCATCATGGGTCGTAGGGGTGTCATGGTGGAAGCATCAGCAGACAGGGTCCTCCACTGCTCTCTATCCTCAGCAATGCATACAAGTGTGGAGAAACCGTGCCCTGTCCATTCTTTGATGTTATCAGCCCAGGATTTTCTTTGCCTTCCTCTTTTCCATTTACCTTCGACTGTTCCCTGGAGGATCGTTTTTGAAAGGGAGTCATGATGAGTTACATGCCCAAACCAGGCAAGCTTTTGACGTTTCACTACTGACAAAAGTGGTTCTTGATGGTCTGCATACGTGTTTATTTTCTCTCTAACATAGACATTTGTTTTGTGCTCTTTATAGCAAATGCGTTAAATTCTTCTATAACATTTATACTCGAAAGCCTGAATCCTTCACTCCTATCTGCAGTGAGTGTCCAGCCCTCACACCCATACAAGAGAATAGATAATACAAGTGATTTGTATAATTTGATCTTCACAGGAAAACTGATGTTACTTTTCCAGATCACATTCAGCCTTGTCATGGCAGCAAAGGCCATCTCAAGTCTTGTCTTGATTTCTTTACTTGATCTTCCATCACTACATATAGTGGACCCCAGATATTTAAAGGTGTTCACTTCTTCTAACTTTTGCCCATTTAACGTAATGTTGATCGGAATATGTTTCTTATGGCTATTCACCAATATCTTGCTTTTTTCTATATTAATTTCCAACCCATATGTTCTTGTTACTTTCTCCAGTCTAGAGGTAAGGTCTTGAAGTTCTGATTCTGTTCCAGCTATAAGATCGATATCATCAGAAAAACGTTGATTGCAAAGAGGTCGACCTCCAATCGATATGGTTGTTTTATAGTCGTAGAGAGTCTCCTGCATAATATGTTCTAGATATATATTAAAGAGCACTGAGGAGAGGATATCCCCACCAAACTCCTACAGTTGTTTTGAAAAATTCTCCAATGTCTTTGCTTGCAAAAACAGCACTGCTTGCATCTTTGTATAGTGCTTCAATGATATCTATGATGTTGGTATCAAAATTTAGTTTTCACATTATTTGCCATAAGCCTTCATGCCAGACTTGATTGAAGGCTTTTGTGACATCGATGAAGTTATGGTATAAATCGCGTTGATGCTGGAGATGTTTTTCGATCAGCAATCTAATATTAAAGATTTGTTCTGGGGTACTTCTTTTTGGTCTAAAGCCAGCCTGTTCATCGGACAAGATTTCTTCTGATTTCTGTTTTATTCTATTCAAAAGTATCTTTAACATCACTTTACTTGGATGACTAATAAGGCTAATGGTTCTGTAATTCTTGCACATTTTTAGATTTCCTTTCTTTGGAAGAGGTATTACTAATGACTGCGTCCAATCTTTCAGCCATTTTGTATTACTCCATATCTTCTGGCAAATTGTTGTCACGATTTTTACTATGTCCGGTCCTACATATTTCAAGAGCTCTGCTGGGATATTATCCACACCCAGTGACTTCCCTCCTTTCAGCGAACATATAGCCTCTTCCACTTCTTCCCATAATATTGCTGCAATAACACATAGTTAACACAAAAACATAATTAATCAGTAGAAAATACCACATAGTTAACACAAAAACATAATTTATCAGTAGACAATACCGCATAGTTAACACAAAAACTAATTTATCAGTAGACAATACTGCATAAAAAGGTAAAAGGTAAAGGAACCCGTTACACGCCCATTGAGGCATATTGGGAATATGGTGTTAGGCCCATATTATCTTGACCGTCGGCACACGAGGGGTGATGTGGTCGGCATCACGCCGGCCGCCTTAACCTTCCCAGAGTAGCTCTGGTACCCATTCGGGGCTGGGTCGACCCAGGAGCCGTTTGTGGCCTAAAAATTTTTCCGCCTCATCTGGGGATCGAACCATAGACCACTGCGCTAGGAAGCCAGTGCACTAACCACTATGCTACCGCGGCTCCTAATACTGCATAGTTAACACAAAAACATAACTTATCAGTGGACAATACCACATAGTTAACACAAAAACATAACTTATCAGTGGACAATACCACACAGTTAACACAAAAACATAATTTATCAGTACACAATACCACATAGTTAACACAAAAACATAATTTATCAGTAGACAATACCACATAGTTAACACAAAAACATAATTTATCAGTACACAATACCACATAGTTAACACAAAAACATAATTTATCAGTACACAATACCACATAGTTAACACAAAAACATAATTTATCAGTAGACAATACCAGAATTTTACTACTTATAAGTCATTTCACTGTTCATCATTTCATCACCCTCCATCTCCCCATGGAGCATAGGCCTTCAACAAATGTACGCCAGATCTTCCTGTCCTGTGCCATCAGGTCAAGGTCTTTCCATGTCTTCTTCATCCCCTTTCATGTCTTGTCTCCAGTTCTCTTCTCCGTGTGATCTTTGGTCTCCCTCAACCTCTCTTACCCTGGGGATTGTAGAACAAGTAATGCTATCCATAGGTTACCTCAATGTGTCCTATCCATCTCCAGCGCCTTCTTCTCATCTTTTGTTCCACAGGCACTTGTCTGGTTCCACATTAGTAATCTTGTCATACCATTTCAATACTACTATTCTATGCAAGCACTCATTTATGAAAGTTTTTTGATGTTCATTTTGATGCTCTTCATTTTTCAGAGCCATACAATAAGACTAACTGGACATTTTAGTTTAAAATTCTGATTTTCATGTTGAATTTATTTCTTTTGATCTCCATACATTTTCCAATGCAAAGCTCCTCTAGCCTTTTGCATTCTTATTTTGATATTGTCTGGCCTGTTGCCAGAACACCATGTGCAGTCTTTCGAGACAGCATCTGCCAGCACTTCTGTTTTACCTAAATCCTGTTTGTTAATTTTTCATTTGCTTATCTATGCATTCTTATTTTGATATTGTCTGTCCTTCCAACACTGTCTATATTGCTGCCATGTTATATGTATGATTCTGCATCTTATAGTGGTGTTTCTTCAAGTGCAATCCTCTTATCATTTGCTGAATTTATTCTCATTATCCTTGTTTTTTCTCTGCGTTTATCACACCCACTTGCTGTGAGTCTCTCATCAAGTACTTTAATTCAAGGCTTTGATTTACTATCATTATATTCCTGAACAACAAGAAAATTCCACAATTATCCCCCCCCCCCCCCCCCACCCCCCCCCCCCCCCCCCCCCAAAAAAAAATAAATAAATAAACAGTAAACAAAAACCAAGCAGGTCACTATATGAAATAAAAATAGTTATAATAAGATGCCCAAAACATGTCTTCAGGAATAGATGGAATGATAACAGAATTTTGCGATGAAATAGGAGCCAGATGGACAAAAAGAATATTTCAAATAGCATAAACTGAAAAAAAAGTCCCATAAGGCTGCACAAAGAAGTTAACAGGGAAATACAAGCAAACACATGACCTCATCAAAGACAAGAATGGAAAACTGCTTAGCAATATACAAGAGCAAATGAAGAGGTGAACAGAAAATTTTGAGAACTTTCTCAATAGACCAGCTCCACATAATCCCAACACATCCAATCAGCTGAAGTGGAGCTACAAGTCAACTGTGAAAGATCAACTAAGGAAGAAATAAAGAAAGCCATGAAGCTTCTAAAAGAGGGAAAAGGAACTAGTCCAGATAGCATTCCTGCAGACACCATCAAAGCAGAAGATAACACCACCACATAAATAGTTAAAGAAATTACTTGTTACAGTCTGGGAGAGAGAAGAAATATCAGCACAATGGAAGGAAGGTAATCTGGTCAAGTTGCCTAAAAAGGAAGATTTACAAGAGTGCCCAAATTACAGAGGAATAATGTTACTATCAGTGTCGGGAAAAGTATTAAATAAGATTATCTGTCAGGAAAAATATTATATAGGATCATCCTTGAGAGGTTAAAAGAGTCCATAGATAAGCAACTGAGAAATGAACAAACAGGATTTAGGTAAAACAGAAGTGCTGGCAGATGCTGTCTCGAAAGACTGCACGTGGTGTTCTGGCAACAGGCCCTCCTAGTAGCAAGGCAGTGGTTTCATATGTGTTTGGTTTGTGTGTCCATAACGCACAGCCCCGGTCGTGATGTAAGCAAGGCAGTTGCATCTCTGTATCATGGCTTGATCGAGGTCTTAAAGAAAGCCCCACTCTCGCAATGAGTCTACTTAGATAACTGAGGCAATTCTAGAGCTAATACATGCTTACTCCCAGCTCGGGTAGCAAGGCAGTCCTTCACATGACCATCCCCCTCCTGGCATTGCACATCTGCCAATTAGTGGGTTTGGTATGACCTCCACCAGCTGCATCCACTGAGCTGGGCAACTTGTCTGGAGTTGCAAGAAAGCCCATACAACATCCCCAAATTTCTACAAGGGTAAAATAGTGAAAACCTGATATCCCTGGGGTTCAAAAGAAAGAAAGTAAGAAAGAAAGGTAAAACAGATCCTGCACACGCTAGACAGACACTTTAAGAGTAATGATGGAACAGTTTGGAATGGAACTCACTTCCTTACTTTGGATTTGTAGACTAAAAAAGGATTTGACAGTGTAGACAGAGAATCACTTTGGAAACTTACTTATGGAGTCCCCCTTAAGATAATTAACTTAATTTAAAAAAAAACACATGAAGGCATAACATGTAGAGTTATTCATGAAGGAAAACTTACAGAACCGCTCGGGATAAGAACTGGAGCACGACAGAGTTGCCTCTTGTCACCATGTCTCCACACAGGTAAAAAACAAAGAATAAATGCAATAAACACAAACAATATTGCTTTTGAAGAAACACCACTACAAGATATATAATCACATATATACCTTGGCAGCAATATGGACACTATTACAGGGACAGACAACGATATCAAAATAAGAATATAAAAGGCTAGGGGAGCTTTCATTGCGTTTGGAAATATATGGAGATCAAAAGAAATCATCAAACAAATACTTCAGAATGGTCAACTCAAATGTTGAGTCAGTACTATTGTATGGCTCTGAAACATGAAGAACAACAAAAACAAAAACTAAAAAGCTACAAATGGGTGCTTGTGTAGAACGATTTAAGTGGTATGACAAGACCACTAATGTAGAACTGATGACAAGAAACAGACAAGTGTCAGTGGAGCAAGAAACGAGAAGGAGACGATGCAGGTTGATAAGATCCACAAAGAGGAAACCTGTTGATAGAATTAACAGGAAGTCCTTGTTCTGGAATCCCCAGGGTAAGAAAGGTAGCAGAAGACCAAGGAACAAATGGAGAAGAGAACTGGAGACACAAAAGGGGATGAAGAAGACAAGGAAAGGCCTTGAGATGACGGCACGGGACAGGAAGACTTGGCGTACGTTTGTTGAAGGCCTAAGCTTCTAGAGGAGCTGAAGGCCTAAGCTTCTAGAGGAGCTGAAGGCCTAAGCTTCTAGAGGAGTTGAAGGCCTAATCTCCTAGAGGAGCTGAAGGGGGCAATTGTTATTATTGATCAGAATCAATACCACTGCGCTAAAGGCAAACCCATAGGTGCTCAGTCTCCCTCAGCAAATGTCGAAGGGCATGAGTGCTAATTGTTCCTGTTGCGCGCTGGTTGTATACACGCTGGATGCATCCTCTCAAATGTCCATCTCTGCTAGCCTTGCATTTGATGCCGAATTCCAGCAATCTTAATCTTGATGATTCATCAATTGCAGTGTTATTCTCTAATAGGCGATCATTAAATGTCCTCAATATTGATACTTGTCGTAGATTTTTGATAGGAGAATTAAGACTTGGGTTGGTCCCTTCTGAATAGCTTAGAATGAGTGATAGATACAGTGAGAGCTGGTGAAAAGCAATAGAATTTCCACACGTGAGATGATAAAATGTGATATAGAGGCTGTCTTTGAGAATCGAGATAATCTTCTCTCTCTCACCTATCTTCTACGACCGCTTTTAAAGTGTCAGACAGTCTAAACCACAGATATATATTACATAAATCTCTATCTACTCACGGGCACGCACATATACGTGACGACAGTTAAACACACAGATGTGGGAAAACTATAACAATGATATATATATATATTTTAGAACGAGCTGACCAACACGATTATTAAGTTCAAGAGAGATTTTAATTATCATTTAAAATCTTCTCACAACACCAAAGAAATACATCAAGGAAAAACATATACAAATAGTCATAAATTCAAGAAAATGCTACAAGGATGATAGCCCGTTAGAATCTTACTCTAGGTTTAGCCCACAGCCCCGTTAAGAGAACAGATGATGGCCCTAGGAGTTATAGATACATAGGGTTGAGTCTAAGAGGTTTCTTTCTTTCTCATAAATGTATGAACAGAGTTGGATAATCTGATTTAGCCTAAGAAAAAGAAACTCTAGCAGTTGTAACAAATTCTGCAGATTAAAAAAGTTAAGACAGCAAATGGGTGACAATATACACCGGTAAAATAACACTCTGACCTGCGTACACTCATTCATTCAGCCATGGCCATGTGCTCCCATTTATACTTACAACTTTGCTCGCTGCCTCTGGGAACATAATAAATTTCTAGGACCTTCACACAGACCCGAAAATGCAGTCATCGACCAAGAAATCCCCAGTTCCAAAAGACGTACTGAACTCTCTGTCTCAGGGAACGATTCCTTGGGTGTTCTAATTTTTCAAATGTCTGATTAAGTCACATAAAATTTGTCCAGGCACGAAAGTTAGCAGAGCACAATGTCATTAGCTTTGGTTTCTAGAATTTAAGGAATGTCAGATCGGTGTCTACTTTCAGGAAGGTACTATATTTGGTCACCACAATACTAGTCAAAAACTCTGTCGGAATGTTAATGTTATTCTTGTAACTATTCTCGCCGCCAGACAGCATGTACATTTAAATTTGTGGAGCAATATGAACTGGCTCAAAGCTTAATATATATTTCTAGTCTTTAGAAACCGTTAGTGGGAGTCGTATTACTGTCTCTCTCTGATGGCATTGCACTGTCAGACCAGTGTTACTTGAAAATAAAACCCACGTGGTTAAAGATAGGAAATGTCTATGCTTCTCACAAATATGTCTCTCATGCTACTAAACGCTGGCCAGTTGGGATCACCCCAATAATCACTGAATGAAGAAAAACAACATATAATATAATATACAGAATATGTACTCGTTATAACTTTACATTTTAAACGGCAAGCCTACAACTTGACTTATTATTTAAAACTTCCCGTGAAGTAAGTTATATAAAAATCGATCATCAGGAATTAGGAATATCTGCGTATTCCGTCAATATTCACTGATGTCACATCTAGCATTTATAAGTTTGATATAAAATATTCTCAACTGAGTATTTAGCAGTTAAATTAAATTCCTTATAGCTACTTTATTGTTTAATGCTAGAATTTATAATTTGTTCTGCTTTCCACTGAAACACGTCACTAGAAAATAATACAGACTATATAAATTTAGCACTCTGTTCAAAAGAAACTAGTAGAATGAAATGAGCGATTTAACGCTTTAACCACTTTCCAAAATACTAGATATCTATTTTATTAATCTCACCACAGAACTACGGTAACATCACGACTAGGATAATTCACTAGATAGGTAGTTAGAAGCTCGTAAGAAATCTGACGAGAACTATGAAATTCGCTATACAAGCTTCATTCGCTAGCACGCGTGTTTCCGTCTACTGAATATGTTGAAGACTGAAATGAAATCAGATTTCAGCTCCTGGGTGGATATTTGAAGACAGGGGCAAACAATCCCACATTTTCTCAAACTCCGAAATCATCTCCCCTTTTACGTGTAAAACACCTACGTCAGCTTAACGCGTGACGTAACTGCCACCAGTGACCGAGAAATGCGCGTGACAGTTGCAAATCTCAGACAACCGTCTACCAGGCATGGGCGATTTTCATGCTTTCGCTGGAGCTATTTGACAAAACACTCGCGGTTTACTGAAAAATGCAGACACTCGGTCTGCTTGCCATGTCCCGTGGAGTGAATTTTCCCACTACCGGCCCAGAACTCAGCCGTAGAAAACACTGTCCCCGGGGAAAACTGCAGACAGCTGTCGGCTCTCCGGTCTGACGGAATGCATTATAACACTTCTCGTCTGCCTGACATCTATGTAATAGAATGCTAGTGCGATTCTCAGTTTTGAGAAAAGAACAGGTAAAGTTTGCGAATTAGGAAGGAAATATATTTCGCAAACGAATGATGCGAAAAATACCGGAAAAAGGTACAGACAGATAATAAATTAAAAGGATCCGGGTGACAGAATAGGAAGAAGATGTAGGCAATTTAATGATATAGAGACCTACGTGACAATACTGTTTCAGGATATATACTGATACTGATGGGTGATGATACATGAGAAAAGCTGAACTCCTGTTAAGTACATTCTGTCAATATATTACAGAATCCATCAGATGGTGACTCATTAAAGAAAACTTTTATCCCCACATTTTTAACAACAGGACATCTGGACTTCAGTGAACATCAACAGAAATAAAAAATGATTGAAATAAAACACAAAACTTACTATTACTGCCGTGGTCATTTTTTTCTCGGTTTTGCCTGAGATGCTTATTGTTGACGCTGACACATTCTAGGTAGAACAGACAAACCATCAAAATATAAATAGCTCAGTGTGTGTGAGAATGTATGTATGTGTACATATGTATGTGTGTGAGTGTATTTATTTATAAAATATAGGATAGCGAAGTAGGAGCTGGGTAGCTTATTACACTGCTGGGTTTGAGAATGATGTAACGGATCATCCATACTGTACACCTAGTCCAGATTACACCATGGGGTAATTTTGGCTAGGCTGTTTTATATCCAGGATCCTAAGACTAACACTTCACAAACTATGTCAGCAATTCAAAAGAGTTGTGTACACAGTGGATCCCTTTTCACGGCAACATCCCCAGAAATGAAGAGGCTGAAAATTGGCAAAGGAAGGGGAAAAGCTGCCTCAACTTGACACAAGCATAACTTAAGAAGAGCCCAAGAGTTTTATCAAGTGCAGATACAGGAGCAAGTGGGAAGCAGAGCATTCAGGCCACCAAAAAAATGATGCATATTACCAGCTCAGCAGAAGTGAACAAGTGGTAATCTTCAGACTTTGCATAGGTCACAACAGATTGGGATACCATCTACTCAACAAGTTAAAGATAGGAACTACTGATGAGTGTAACTGTCACACCGATAAAATGACTGCTGAACATCTGCTTCAAAAGTGTGCAACATATGAAGAACAGAGAAAGTACATATGGCCATCACCAGTACCATTCCTGGAAAAACTCTACGGAGATATCAACAGCCTCAAGCTAACTACTGCTTTCTTTGAACATATTCAAGTTGAATCTGAGGGTGAACAAAGAATATTTCTGGGTAAAATATGGGCTAGGACACTTTAAATTGCAGGGTACATTTGGCTAGACCAGGGCATAGCCTACTCAACTAATCAATACCAATTAGCTCCCCAGGAGCATAGGCCTTCAACAAACACATGTGAAGTCCTCCTGTCAAGCGCCAACAGCTCAAGTTCTTTCCACATTTTCCTCATCAGTTTCAATTCTGTCTCCAGTTCTCTTCTCCATGTGTTTTTTAGTCTACCTCTGCTTCTCTTTCCCTGGGGATTCCAGAACAAGGACTGCCTTGTAATGCTATCAACAAGTTTCCTCAGTGTGTGTCCCATCCATCGCTAGCTTCTTCTTCTCATCTCTTGTTCCACTGGCACTTGTCTGGTTCTTGTCATCAGTTCCACATTCATGACTTTGTCATACCCTTTCAACCCTTCTGTTCTATGCAAGCACCCATTTATGAATGCCTGTAACAGAAATATAAGCAAAAGAAATGTCTGTAACTTGATTATGATTATGGGCCAAGTCATCTGCAAAATCTAGATCATCAAGCTGTTTAGTCAGATTCCACTGGATTCCATTTCTGTTGTGTGATGTCGATGCTTTCATAACCAAATCTATTGGAAGTAAGAAAAGAAATGGAGACAAGAGGCATCCCTGCTGCACTCCCTTTCTTATCTTAAATGGTTCTGTAAGTTGTCCTTCATGAAGAACTCTGCATGTCATGTCTTCATAAGTCTTCTTTATTAAGTTAATGATCTTCATGGGAACTCCATAATGCCTCATCAATTTCCAAAGTGATTCTCTGTCTACACTGTCAAATGCCTTTTCATAGTCCACAAATCCGATGTAAAGCAGTGAATTCCATTCCAGACTTTGTTCAACTATTATTCTCACTGTAGTTATCTGGTCTGTGAAGTATCTGTTTTGTTGAAAACCTGCTTGTTCATCTCTCAGTTGCTTGTCTATGGACTCTTTTAATCTCTCAAGGATGATTGTGTTTCATACTTTTCCTGTTACTGATAGTAACCACTTATTCCTCTATAATTTGTGCACTGTTGTGAATTTTCCTTCTTAGGCAACTTGACCAGATAACCTTCCTTCCATTCTGTTGGTATTTCCTCTCTCTCCCAGGCTTTGCCAAGTAGTTTGTATAACATCTCTGTAGAGGTATCAATATGTGTGTTGATGGCCTCTGCTGGAATGCCATCTGGACCAGCTGCTTTTTCCATCTTTCAGAAGCTTTATGGCATTTTTTATTTCTTCTCTACTTGGTTGTTCAAAGTTGATTTGTAGCTACTCTTCTGCTGGCTGGATGTCTGGGGGATTTGTTGGAGCTGGCCTATTGAGAAGTTCCTCAAAATGTTCTGTTCATCTCTTCATTAGCCTACTAGTAGAAAATAAACCCCCTGATAAATTTAATAGTGATAACAGGGTAAAAAAACCAACTATAGTCCATTCGGAAATTCGTGCCCACAGAAATCGTCAATTTTCTCCAAAACTGTTTGTTGTATGGACATGAATTTTTGCATGCAGTCTTAGATTTTCCATGCAGTTATTAATATATTTTTTGCCCTTACAAAACTCATGTCATGTTCGAATTTTCTTCTTTACGTTATATAAAAAACTCTTACTGTTGTCTGGGTTAATTTTTAGTAGTTTTACAGGAAAGTTACAAGATCCGTTCAAAAATATTTTTTTCTGGTTTGAATTAGTTACTCGCGACTGTGTACAATAGGTGCGCACTCGTGCGGACATGTAGTCACTACACTAATTCAAAGCAAAAAAAAAAATTTTTGAACGGATCTTGTAACTTTCCTGTAAAACTAAAAAAAATTAACCCAGACAACGGTAAGAGTTTTTTATATAATGTAAAGAAGAAAATTCGAACATGACATGAGTTTTGTAAGGGCAAAAAATATATTAATAACTGCATGGAAAATATAAGACTGCATGCAAAAATTCATGTCCATACAACAAACAGTTTTGGAGAAAATTGACACTTTCTGTGGGCATGAATTTCCGAATGGACTATAGTCTTTAATGTGACTGGTAACCTTTATTTTAGTCTCAGTATGGAAATTTGCCCAGTGTAGTTGCCAGTAGCCTCTAAAGAGACAAAGAATAGGATCCCTACACCCTCAGGCATGTCATACAAGGCAACTAATATGAGGTTGTGCATGGGGCTGGCAACTTCATCATGTAAAACAAATTGTCACAGACACCACAGCTGCAAGAGCATGTAACTGATTGATACAGGCTTCCTGCAGGTGGACCACTTGCTTGATGACTCCATGCTCAGCAAGGGGCACAATGAAAAAGCATCATGATAATGATGTCATGTCAATGTTAAATGATTTCTTCAATATCATAACGAGAAGTACATCTAACAGTGAAGGTGTGGTACTAATACTGTCAAAGGAAGTGCAGCAGGCACTTACAGAATGGGAATAAATAGAATACAGACCATGAAAAATTCATTGTTGAGATATCCAATTGTCATGGTGACTGATAACACTGACAAACAACATTTTTCTTTCTTATATAAGAATAAGTGTTCTTATGTCAGTTTTTTGCGCTGATTTCAAATTTGAAATCCGTTTATCTCTATCACGTCAGGTTTTTAAGATATTTGTGAATACATATATTTTTGGGAAACCGTTATGTGCTCCGTTTCATTTTTACTACATAACTTATTAAAAATTAATAAAATGCAAAATAATTCCACTTTTTATACTGCTAAAAGATGCATGACATATGTTACGCTATTTTTCCAATAGTTACTGTATTTTGAAATAACTCTGAGCGAAATATGGCTTCTAGAAGTTGTAGAAATTCGGCTGATCTGTTCTGTTACGTGTGCGGATATTTTACCGATCGTGTTCACCAGAAAAACTTTACACCATTACTAAAGAAAGCATATGAACTTTATTTCGATTCGAAAGTTGATGATGCAAATAAATCTTGGAAGCCAAATGCAGTTTGTTCGACTTTGTGCAAATACATTGGCAGGTTGGTTACGAAAATCGCCGAAGCATAAGTCGATGCCTTTTGGAGTGCCAGTAATATGGCATGAACAAGACAAATTACGCTACTGATTGTTACTTCTGCTTGACAAATATCCATGGTTTCACTTTTAAAACTAGAAAGTCTGTGGTTTATCCAAATATTGAATCGGTTTCGAAACCAGTGTCTCGTGATCCAATCACGTGTCCGATCCCAGTTCCACCAGAACAATATCCGTTGGACGTGAATGAACCATCAGAAAGTGATAGTTTACCTGCTTCAGAAACTAATTCTGACTCGGATTATATACCGGTGAATGATGGTGTTCACTTAATTAACCTTTCAGATCTAATACGTGATCTCGCTCTTACCAAAGGACAAGTGGAATTACTCGGTTCGCGACTCAAAGAATGGAATCTTTTAGCGCCCAATACTTTGATATCTAAATTTCGTCATAGACACAGAGAACTTGTTCAATACTTTGAGATGGATGATGACATTTGCTATTGCAAAATTCCAGTCGCCTACTCTGTTCATATGAAAGAAACTTATGACAATATGGCTATACTTTTGGCAAAAATAAAGTACAATGACTACCAATGGCGGATTTGTGGAGACCTAAAGGTCATTGCAATTCTCACGGGCATGCAGACTGGGTATACTAAATTTTGTTGCTTCCTATGTGAATGGGACAGCCGCAACAGACAGGAACATTATGCAAGAAAGGTGTGGCCTATCAGGGATCGCATGCAGCTCGGGCATAAAAATGTAATACACGAGCCATTAGTTAACAAAGACAGCATCATTTTAACACCGTTACATATAAAGTTGGGGCTCATGAAGAATTTCGTAAAAGCATTAGATAAAATGAGCAAAGCTTTCACTTATCTTCGAGAAAAGTTTCCGCAAGTTAGCGATGCAAAGATAAAGGAAGGTATCTTTGTAGGACCTCATATTAGGAAAGTTATTGCAGACAAACAATTCGAGAACTTGTTACATGGTAGTGAACTTCACGCATGGATGGCATTCAAATCGATCGTCGATAACTTTCTGGGAAATCACAAATCTGTCGACTATGTGCATATTGTTAAGCAGTGCATAGATGCATACAGAATTATGGGCTGTAACATGTCCCTCAAAATCCATTTGCTCGATTCGCATCTTGACTTTTTCCCTGACAACCTTGGCGAAGTCAGCGATGAACATGGAGAACGATTCCATCAAGATATCGCCGTAATGGAGTCACGTTATCAAGGACGGTGGAGTGTGACCATGCTTGCCGATTATTGTTGGATGTTTCATCGCGATGTACCACATGCCATTCACCGACGAAAGTCGACTGCAAAGAAATTCAAGCCTACATAACTGTTATACTTCTTGTACGAATGATGTTATAATACTGTATGCGTTGTAAAAAACTTCAATTGCGTATTTCTCGAGATCCCGACCTGATAGAGAAAAACGGTTTGCAGATTTAAAAACAGCGCATTAAAATTGACCAGAAAAACATAGAAATGTTAGAGAAAGAAAAAAAAATTTTTTTTTTGTTAGCCAGTGTAATTTATTTTACCATCACGTCCCATTTTTTATTACTCTTTTAGTGTTCTGGTTTCCTCGACTTTGTGTATTTTCTTTTCTTTCGGATTTTACCTATGTAGCCCATTATTCCCCTCTCAGACCCCCACCCCGTGGTTTGTTTTTGTTCTGGCCTTCATTATAAATTTCCCACTGGTCAGTAATGGTCAGCTCAGCTAACGATAATATTACCTAAGCTGCACCTGGCGTTTTGTCTGACCAGAGGAGCGTCTCTTGCTGGTAACAGGTTTGATCTCCAGTGAGCAAGAGTTTCTTTGAAGTGAACCGCTAGCCTAATACAGATGATAGTGGGATTCAAGGGGAGATAAAACATGTTCGTTCTTTGTGGTTGTGGCCCTTGAATGCCGCAGTGAGTGCTAGAAATATTCCGTCTTATATATGAAACTTGCTAGCGGTTGTTGCTTGTGATGTAGATTCTAGAATAACATTTGTCTTACGCAATATTAAGTTATACGGCGTGCATCTATGGGAAACAGGCTATGCCAGTCCTGGGGTAGCGTCACTTGTAGACTATAAATCTAGAGGGTTTTAATCAGTCAAGCACACTCATAAAATTTTCCTGCCCGTGATGACCAAATGAGACTAAGGCAGACGTTAACACAGAACTAAATTGTGTTGCCTATTTTCTCATCATCTCGGGGTAAGTAGACATCTCTTATATATATATATTCATGTTAGCTTTTATATATACCTGATAGGAGTGTGACTTGAATTCATTTAGAGGATTTCTCCCAGTAATTAGTTCAGTGATAATGTAGCGCAGTCCACCGCCTTAGTTAAACGGGCGCTAAGCAGTACATGTCTCCCTGTGTTATTGTTTACAATGGGTTAATGGTAAACTTACGATAACAGATACTTACTAGGCGAAGAATCAGAGTAGTCCATTCAGTGCTTACCATTTGGGTTAAGAGTAGGCTAAAATAACTTGTCATTACTGTAAGGAAATGTCAGCGGTGTAGGTTATTCACTTAAAAAACTGGATAGTGATGTGCGTGCGCTATAACCCTGAATTAACAGAGGTAGTACCTTATTACTTTCTGAGAGTAGAAACTTCTAGTGGTTGGGTGTGGAATTTTATATGCCTACTTGTGTAGTTAGACACCAGTTTATAACTTTCACCGAAAGCAGGCACCAGCCATAGATAACATAATATCTTTGGTTTCAGTCACAACCTATTATTATAGCAAGAACATTGCATTTTCTATGTATGCATTTTTGGGATGTTATTATTTTTCCTTTTGTGTGTATCGACCCAAGGGGCGGATACCATTTATTATGTAATGTCAAATGCTGTATTTTTATGTAAATTCACTTAATGTTGTAAGATGAATTGCATATCCACTCAGCTGTAACTACAGGGTTAAGTTTCCTGTATGTTGAGTTGGAAGAAGACGGAGTAGATTTTGCTGTCAGAACATTTACTGACAGGTACATGTGTGTACAAAATATATTAGCCTATGCAGGGCATGCTGATAATTGATACAGTGGAAGTAACAGGAGGGAAACTCACACGGATAAAGACAGCCAGGACTATCATAGCAATGACAACCAACTATAGATCCGATAGGTGAGCATAACTGTTTATTATAACGTTATTGTACTTGTATTGTTTGCTTGATGTAAAAGTCGTTTCCTTTGCGTCTCAGTTTCAGGATATACCGCATTGCTAGCGAAAGATTCCAGGCAGGCGAAGAATGACATATTCTCTTTGATCTAGCGGTTTCTGAAAACAACTAGCACCACGAGTTGTCACCCCATACCTGAAGCGAAACCCGCTTGCCAACGCCCATCCCTCAAATGGGAAATAAGCTCACGCAGTGTGTAACGAGCCATAGCAAACCTGGAAATCTTATGTTGCAGTGGTAGTTTCCTACTTGCCTCTTGGTCACCAGTCAGAGCATTGCGGCTTCCAACATATCTATCAACCCAGCATCCTCAGCAGAATTAAATACACCAGGTGTGTGTGCTTAAACGGAGCACCCCAGTTACCAATAATAGTTCAAGCCAGCCCAACTACACCAAGCACGCAGGCATAATTTCAGCACCGGGATAATAGCGCAATGGACCATTTGTCCTAAAGTAACCTCGTCTTGTGTGTGTTTCTGATCAGTAAAACCCCGCATGTATGAGCGGTCAGCCGAAGATAAACCGAGTCATCTACAGCCTATCTCGCCAGTAGGGCGTAACCACCGGTGCAAGGATAAGTGGATTTATTCATATTTTTCATCGCCTATAGGAGGATATACAGATAAAAACACTGACTGGATTTATCGACTGTGGTTCCCCAAAAGCGGAGGGATTGTTAACTCTGTTTATTCATTTTCTTGGTGTCCTACAGGACAGGTTTTGTTGTGTGTTGGTGAATTGTTTTTTTGTCCATTGGTGTTTAACTGGATTTGTGTCAACTGTTGTGATTAATGATGGTTCTTATGTTGTTGTGCTGATATACATTATTTTCATATATGTTTTTCTTCTTTAATAAATTTTACTCATTTATTAACGTGCTGTTCACGACCCTTTCATCCATAATTAATATTACAGGCTCTCACTATATTTTTAGACAGGAGAAAAGAGGGAGAGCGGGTGGTACTCAGACCATTTAAGTGTGCTGAGGCTTGGAGAGAGAGATAACTTTAATGAATCCTCTTCCAGGTTGGTCTCAAGTTCACCCTATTTACACAATATCTATGTGTAATCTATAATTTTGTCAGTTCACTCTCATTGTCGATTTCACTACAATTGTCTAACTCGACAAATACTCTTACACTTTAACTCAACCACGACACCAATAAGTACCCCAACACCTAGAAGACAAAGAAAATACATAAGACCACTGGCAACAGATCACAAATATATGACACGAGACATGTGGAGAGGTTCTTGGAAAAAAGAATAAGATCACGATCACCAAAATGAGAAGCAAGACAAAATGAGAATACTGGATGAGAAGTTACAGTAGGAAATCTACAGAGAAGGCACCTGCTGTCTCTTGAGTGGATTTACAATAGAAGTACAGGCAAACTAAGGCTCATATCAGTTAGGAGACCACACACGACTAGCAGGAACATTTAATAAAGGAAGAACACCACTAGTTCCTATACCCTGTTTATTGAACATAACCAAAAAAACAGTGTGAGTGGACTTGATGAACAAAACTAACTAGAAATAACAAAGAGCCATCCACCAGGCTATGAAAATGTCGTGCCACATGGCGCTGGTCTAATCTGACCAAAAAAATCATCATTGGAGAAACCTCTATACTTACGTGCTAATAAAGGCTAAGTTTAATCTAAAGCAGACCCCAGAGTAACATTAAGCCAGCAAATCAAAATGGCACAGGTCTGTCCTTCAGACTATGTGGGCTGTCTTTCAGACAGGCTGAAAACGATCTGCGCAAGATTGCAGACACTCGTCGGCTGCCCACTTCTTCCCAACATGCTCATGATCAAATGCCCACACCATGCGACTCCAACTCTCAAGGCCTGACAAGAATTCTGAGTTGTCAAAAACTATACCGGCTCCGCCCCCAGCCTGTTATGGTAGTCGTGAAACATACTGTGACAACACCGATTGTGAAAAAAATTAATGCAGCAAAGGACAACCAGACTGTGCTGGAAGAAACACTCCTACAAGATGTGGACTTAGCAGCCACACATCAACAAATGAGTACAAGAGACATGAGGGCTTTTATTGCACTAGGAAACAGACGGAAATCAACAGAAACTGAGTTCAACACAAAAACAAGAATCTTCAACTCAAAACGTCAAAGCAGTTTTTCTAGATGGCTGTGAAACAAGAACAACAATAAAACAATAACCAAGAAGTACAAACTTTTATAAATGGGTGCTTGTTCAGAATAGAAGAAATAAATTTGTATGACAGGATAACCAATGTGGAATTGATGCTTTCCATCAAACACATACACAAGTAGACACATAAGTGGTCTACACAGCACTTACTGAGGAAATCAACTAATAGTATTATGAGGGCAGTCTTTGTTCTGGAAACTCCCAGATCAAAAGAAATATAGGAAGATTTAAAAATACACAGAGAATGAAAACTGGTGGTAGACTTAAAATAGATAAAGAAAACACTAAAAGATGGCACAAGTCAGAAGAGTATGGAGTGACCTGATGGAAGACTTATGCTTCACAGGGAGATCAAATGTAATAATAAATACACAAATGAATGTCTTCTTCTTCAAGTACCACGCCTGGTGGTGTAGATGATCATGTCTCTCCACAACTTCCTGTCTCCAGTACAATTTATCAATTCTGTTGTTGACTTCCTTCCATGCCACGATGTCAAACTGTCCAGTATCTGCTCTCTTTGTCTTCCTCTATCTCTTTTTCCTTCAATCTTTCCTGTTGATATGATGTATTCCAGCTTTCTTCTTCTCATAACAAATCAATGACAAATCAAAAAATCAGTTCTGATTTGCAGTCACTATTAACAAACTGAAAATTAGAAACATTCTGAAAAATAGAACAAGTGTCGTACGGTAAAGAAATATTATTAAAAGCCACTGTGATTTTATAACCTGACCACTCAAATAAACAATTTAAAAAAAAAGTCCAGGTCATATGTGTTAAGTATTACACTTTAAATAAACTCTGTCAGGCATCAAAAATGCAAATTTTTGAAAAAAAAAGCTGAGCCAAATGCTTACCTTCAGGTCAGGAAAGCGCTGGTTGCAAGGGTAAGTGTTGGGTTTGTGGTACACATAAAGAGTCCTGAAGAAACCAAGGGAAATCAGTCATTATCATCATCTTCATTTTCTTTTGCACTCCGAATAGAGACACCACTGCAAACTGGTCCCCTTGCAGGAAGCCTGCGTCAAGTGCTCACGTACTCTTGCAGTGGTGGTTTCTGTAGTAATTTACATGATGAGGTTGCCAGACCCATACACAGCCTCATATCAGTCACCTTGTATGACATGCCTGAGGTCACAGTAGTGCTAGTCTTTCTGTTTGTTTTTTTCCAATTACTATCTTGTTTGTTTAAAAAAAACCTACTCATTTTTTATTATGATTGCATACTGTAAATGAATGCTGTTATGTTAACTTTATAATGTTGCATGCCTTTAAATTAATGCTTAAAGTAACATGTGGGAATGAAAGGATATACGACTCGTGGTATGCAAGATAAATGAGAGTGGAAGGGCAGAATGTTAGATGGGCCTGCGCGTCCAATTCTTAACCCTTCGAAAATAAAGTTTGTTCGTATCTCTTTCAGAGAATCCCCCGGGAACTACACGGCGCAAGGAGAATCAATACAAATAGTTAAACGTTTTGTTTTCAAATGTTACATAATTATTATCTCACAGCTACAGAGAAATAAAATAAAAACAAATATTTAAAAATATACTGCAGATGTATGCACAGAATAGAAGGATTAAAATGGCATAGCGAGATAACAAATGTGAAACAAAATGGAGATAATTAAGCAATACCAGTGGAATAAAAGCCAAACAAAAGATGTGTTGTGAAGGGCATAAACTGAAGAGACTGGTTAATAGCATCACAAGGCAGTCCTTGGTCTGGATACATAAAGAAAACTAGCTAATAGCATAAAAAGGTAGTCTATATTCTGGAATTACTAAGCTAAAAGAGGCAGACCCCAAACAAGCAACTGAGAACTGGGGATAGAAATAAGAAGCATAAAGATGGCCTGGAAAGAAAATAAGCTGATGGTCCTAGGAAGAAGACAGGAGAACTTGGCATGAACCAATTGAAGGCCTATGCTCCTTGGGAAGCTGAAAAGAAAAGAAGTAGATTACATAGAAATAATACAAATATTATAGACTAATATATTCAGCATCTTTATCTTCTTCAAATGCCAACCCGACTGGAAAATTTTTAATTAGCAAAACAAATGGTAGGACTACATTAAACATAAGAATAACTAGGGAGATTCTAGAAAAAAGTCTCTGCTATGGGACTTACTTACCTTTTTTTTAAAAAACCTGACAGAAAAACACACACAAACAAACAAACCTGAAGCACTTCATAAAAACATCAAAGTTCATCCAGACACTCGTGGTTTTTGGGGAGAGTGAGGTGTACTCTGTGGCATTGTCAGCTCCAATGAATTCTTCCCTTATTTCTTCTCTAATCCCAATCAATACAGAAGGTGGGGCCAGACCTCCAGATTCACCAGCTGGTGGCATGTCCAATCTGGTCAAGTCTGACAACAAAATGTGGCAAAATTTGTGAGTACTTGAGATGCCAGTTGTACTTGAACAACTATAAAAAAAAACAATCTAGGCTTGCTTGGCTGCTTACTGCAATAAGGTGGGAAAGGGGAAGGATTAGGATTAATGCTAGGTAACAACAGAAGCAAAACCAGAAGCTCCAAAGCCAAGGCTCATGAAGTGTACATAGATGCAAACAAAGAAGTAAGAAGAAACATCACAAGAGACTAGAGGAAGTATATTGAAGAGTTGGCAAGGGAAGCAGAGGAAGCTGCAGCCAAAGGAAATATGAGGGACCTGTACAACACAAAGAAGCTAACAGGGAAATATAAGCAAGCAAATGGCCTCATAAAAGATAAGAATTGAAAATTGCTTAGTAATATACAAGAACAAATGAAGATGATGGACAGAACATTTTGAGGAACTTCTCAATAGACTAGCTCCAACTAATCCCCCAGACATCCAGCCAGCAGAAGAGGAGCTACAAATCAGCTGAGAACGACCAAGTAGAGAAGAAATAAAGAAAGCCATAAAGCTTCTGAAAGATGGAAAAGAAACTGGTCCAGATGGCATTCCAGCAGAGGCCATCAACACACATATTCATACCTCTACAGAGATATTATACAAACTACTTGGCA
Source organism: Oreohelix idahoensis (assembly GCA_024509875.1). NCBI lineage: Eukaryota > Metazoa > Mollusca > Gastropoda > Stylommatophora > Oreohelicidae > Oreohelix > Oreohelix idahoensis. The sequence continues at coordinate 320,897 of JAMPIV010008218.1, read as the reverse complement.
AAGTCTGGAAGAGAGAGGAAATACCAGCAGAATGGAAGGAAGGTTATCTGGTCAAGTTGCCTAAGAAGGAAAATTCACAACAGTGCACAAATTATAGAGGAATAACTAGTTTCTATCAGTGCCAGGAAAAGTATGAAACAGAATCATCCTTGAGAGATTGAAAGAGTCCATAGACAAGCAACTGAGAGATGAACAAGCAGGTTTTCAACAAAACAGATACTTCACAGACCAGATAGCCACATTGAGAATAATAGTTGAACAAAGTCTGGAATGGAATTCACCGCTATACATCAGATTTGTGGACTATGAAAAGGCATTTGATAGTGTAGACAGAGAATCACTTTGGAAATTGATGAGGCATTATGGAGTTCCCATGAAGATCATTAACTTAATAAAGAAGACTTATGAAGACATGACATGCAGAGTTCTTCATGAAGAACAACTTACAGAACCGTTTGAGATCAGAATGGGAGTGAGACAGGGATGCCTCTTGTCTCCATTTCTTTTATTACTTCCAATAGATTGGGTTATGAAAACATCGACATCACACAACAGAAATGGAATCCAGGGGAATCTGACTAAACAGCTTGATGGTCTGGATTTTGCAGATGACTTGGCTGTACTGTTCCATAACCATAATCAGATGCAAGAGAAAATGAAAATTCTCGATGAGAGGTCACAACAAGAGGGCCTGAAAATACACAGGGAAAAGACAAAGATTATGAGAATAAATGCAAGAAATGATAACAAGGTTGAACTTGAAGAAACACCACTAAAGGATGTAGAATCATACACAAATCTTGGCAGTAATATAGACAAAGTTGGAGGGACAGACAATGATATCAAAATGAAATACAAAAAGCAAGAGGAGCTTTCGTTGCATTGGGAAACATATGGAGAACAAGAGAAATCAAGTCCAACACGAAAATAAGAATCTTCAACTCAAATGTCAAGCCAGTCCTATTGTATGGCACTGAGACATGGAGAGCAACAAAAACAACAACCAAAAAGCTACAGACTTTTACAAATGGGTGCTAGCAAAGAATAGAAGGACTGAAATGGTAAGACAAAGTCACAAATGTGGAATTGATGACAAGAACCAGACAAGTGCCAGTGGAATAAGAGTTGAGAAGACGCTGGGGATGGATAGAACACACATTGAGGAAACCTGTTGATAGCATTACAAGGCAGTCCTTGTTCTGGCATCCACAGGGAAAGAGAGGCAGAGGTAAACCAAAAAACACACGGAGAAGAGAACTGGATACAGAGGTGAAAATGATGAGGAAAACATAGAAAGAACTTGAGTGGATGGCACAGGACAGGAAGACTTGGCATGTGTTTGTTGAAGGCCTATGCTCCTCGAGGAGCTAAAGGGTATTGATTGAACATCTTTGTTTATGTGTGTTCTAACCGTTGACAATGAAACTGCAAACAAAACATTCGACGCAATGTAGTAGGACTATGTGTAAATTACCAGGATAAATGCAGTGAAAACGATTCTATAGGTGAGTGTGATCACAACGCATGCATGAAACGTCGGATGTGCTTATGGTCACAGTATATGGCAAAACTATGATTGCAGATGAAAAAGAGATGAAGTGCGACAAATCTAGCCTGGATAGTTATCCATTTAGCAGTCAATTGAGTCAGCCTTGCCATTAGGGGTTGGGATTAGAGTTGGGTTTAGATTTAGAAATGCTAAACCTAACACAAAAAATTCAATAAGATTAGAGCCTAAGCACATCTGACGTTTCACGCATGCATTGTGATCACACTCACCTACCCAACTCTAATCCTAACCCCTAACGACATTGCCAACTTTTGGTCGCGGGGTAGATATCGATTCGGGCCAAATGGAGGACACAGCCCACGGTTCTTCATTTCAACTAACAACTTGTTCTCTCCTTTAGTGAAACAAATATTAATTGAAAGACATCTTTGAAATATATATGCTCTAATGAATGAAAATAGTGACAGCTCAAACACTCATTTCTGACTAAGTAATGCTTTAAATCAGCTCTTTGAAATTCTATACATCTGCAAACAATAGCTTACTTTTCGTTTCACTGGCTCTTTCATTTAAAAAAGAAAACTAAAGGGATATAGCAGTATCAAAAACTGGGAGTGGCATCTTTACTAAAAAAATATTAAAGAAATTATTTGGTTTGTTTCTCAGTCAGACATCTGTTTATATATCAATGCTCACTTTTGCAATTACCTGTTTACAACATTTGACCATCACATTTCTCAGATTTTTGACTTAATCCCACTAAATCAGCCACAATGAAATGTCTGCCTTTAAACAAATTGTGACATATTGATTTTATTTTAAAGATATTGACCAATAGAATCTGATAATTAATATAAATATTTATAATTTTTTTGCAATACTTTTTTTTCCAGTCATATATTCCAGTCAACATTTTCAAACTGCATATTTAGTCATTAAAAAAATTTACTTTATTACCCGTGTCTGACCCACTGACACCTTAGCTAGCAGTGAAGGGAGCCAAGGGAGAGGTTATTATAATTACTTAGATATTAATCTTCATTTCTTCTGTGAAATATTTTTGGCAAGTATGTTGTCACGTGTAGATTAGGTAATTTTAATAGCCTTTTGTGTGATGTCTACATACTTATTTGTCTGCTGTGCTCTTTATTATTTCTCAAAGCCATTCAATATTTTATTGGCTTTGTTTCCTGTTTGTGACTGGTTGATGAAGGATTATTAAAAAAAATGCCCTATATTTCTAGTGTGTTCTTCATTTGCAAAACTGAACCAGTGTGTGTGTGTGTGTGTGCGTGCGTGAGTGTGTGTGTGTATGTGTGTGTATGTATGTGTATGTATATATATATATATATATATATATATATATATATATATATATATATATATATATATATATATATATATATATATATACATATATATATATATATATATATATATATATATATATATATATATATATATATGGAATCTTTATTCATTTTCCTATGAATCCATGCTGGTCATTAATTTGTACATTTGATTGTTATGAAATTCATTGCATTCTGTGCAGGCAAGGGAGAAAACCAAAAATGCCACCAATAAAAAAATTCATTCACACTATCCTCAGTATCTGATATGTCCACCGTGTGCTTGCAAACAAGCTTGGCAGCGGCTCTGCATGGAACGCACAAGTCTCTGAAGGAAATTCCGGGGAATCAAGTCCCATTCACGTGTAAGAGCAGCTTCGAGCTGTTGCAGATTAGCTGGAGAACCTTGCCTGTAGACTCTGCGTCCAAGCTCGTCCCACAGATGTTCTATAGGGGACATGTCTGGTGATAGGGCAGGCCAATCAATCGTCACAATGTTCTACTGCTGTAGATATTGCTGCGTAATGCATGTGGTGTGCGCACGTGCGTTATCCTGCTGGAGAAGCTGCAAGTCTGGATAATTTGTGAACGCAGGAGCAACCAATGCATCCAGAACCTCATCTCGATATGTCACAGCATTAACATTTCCACAGAAGACGTGAAGAGGCAAGTGATGGTGAAAACTGAATCCTCCCCAAATGTGAATACTGCCACCTCCAAATCGGTTGTGCTGACGAACACAGCAATCTGCAAAGTGCTCTCCACACCGTCGCCAAATCCGCATACGTCCATCAGCAAAGGATATGTTGAATCTGCTCTCGTCTGTGAATAGGACAGCATTCCACTGCAGTCTAGTCCATCTGACATGTTGCTCTGCACATTTAAGGCGCTGCTGACGATGTCTGTGAGTCAAGTTTGGCCCAACATAAGGTCGTCTTGCAGTAAAGCCTGTATCTCTGAGTCGTCGTATGACTGTCATTCGAGAGACTTGCCCACGTCTACCCACTATTGCTCTTGCTGTTTGACTTGCCGGGAGAGAACGATTCCTTAGGTGACTCAGCACAATATGACAATCTTGCGCAGGGGCAGTAACTCGTGGTTGGCCAGTCCGAAGTTTATCCCGGGCACTGCCAGTGGTTCTGTAACATTCATTGAGACGTACAATAGTGCTGTGGTGGCAATTCATCTTTCTGGCAATGGCCCACGAGCTCATTCCGGTCTCCAACATACCAATGGCTCATTGGCGGTCATTTTCAGATAGTCGTGGCATTTCAAGCACATGTACTGGGTGTTTTGTCTCAACTGCCTTTTTATACCGAGTATACTGCCACAACGCGTACACATTTTCAGGGTCATAGCTGTTGGGAATCGTGTTGCACGTGTAACTTTCATTGTTTTCATGTAGTCTGTACACAAACCCGTGGGTTGAATCACGCACTTTCCATTCCAGCAGCCATTCGCTCTCTACCTCATGACAAACACGGGGAAAATCCATTCCCACACTTTTTTTTTCTAGCTTCTCGGCAGCAGTATATATAATAGTGGTGCGTTTTTAATGTGCTTCAGTATATATATATATATATATATATATATATATGTATGTATGTATATATATATATCTATATATATATATCTATATATATATATATATATATATATATATATATATATATATATATATATATATATATATACATATACATACATACATACATACATAAAAATGTATTTATTTTTTAAATTTAAAACACAAAACACACAAAAAGTAACGATAATATTCATCTTACCTTTATTCTTAAGATCTTCTGGTTTTTCTAAGCTGGATCCAGGGCGCATTGTTGCTAACACATTCTTTGCTGCTGACTGTGGTTTTCCATGTTTAGCTGCCTGTTTAGGATTTTAAAAAAGGGGGAGGGGGATGGGAGGAAGAGATGACAGCAAAGTAAATTATGATAACTTTTCTGCAAATACAGCTGCAGTGAAATGATGGCTCTGATTGCTACTGAATATGGCTGGCATACAAAAACCCTGCTGCACACCTGTGGCAGCATCTGTAGGCCAGACCATATTATGGGTGTATCTGGCTTTATAAAATTTCTTTCCTGTAGTTTAATTTATATCATTCACATTTGCTACCTTGCTAAAAATTGATAAGAGTTCAAATATTAAAAAACAAAAAAGATCAGTTGAAATAATGCATAGATTTTGGTGAAGAAGTACGCATGAATTCAACAGATCTTTATAAAAGTTTAAAGGATTCAGGAAGTGGTAATATAGTGTCTGAAATAAGTGTAGTATCTAGGCGTGTTATATATTGTTGTGTAAGACAAGAAAGTAAAGAAAAACGGTAGTCAAGGGGATTAGTGTATTACATCACAATGGGGTTCAAGAAAATAAGTAGCGAAAGAACAACATCATGGACTGAAAGAAAAGTCAGATTCATATGTCTGAATCAAATGATTGAACCAATGGACATTTTATACAGCTAAGGCAGTATGGATCTTCTAATCTGATCAGAAAGGAAAGAAATGCAATATAGAGAATAATATCGAAAATCAGATCACTATATAAATTTGTTTGTGTGGGAAATGGCACACCTTAGAGACTTTCCACATTCAAACCACAGATTTGTCTGGACAGCCTGGTCAGATATTTATTTTTCTACCGTGACAGAGTATTGTTGCAGAACATGGATCCTATGTATATTGTACGAGGGACGTGTTAAACTCTTTGTGTAGTTGTTAACTCATACTGGCTACTAGTTGTTGAATCATGCTTTATTTGCTAAATGATGTGAATGTCCACCAGTGGATAAATGTAGATGTTGGAACTGGTGTAGTAAAGTGTAACGATTGTCAACTCATCAAACCCAGCACAGTTTTGGTCATACAGGTCATCTTGTCCTGGAACGTGATGAGGCTCCGACAAGAATGTGAGTGTAAACAATGAGTGTGTATCTGAATGTCAGTACGCGAATGGTAGAATGATTCGATAGAGTTGACAGGTTGGTAGTACATCACTCATACTCACACTGTTCGAATTCAAGAAGTACTGGAACTACGGTGGTCTTTTATAACATTTAATGGGACGCACACTTGGACAGTACGTGTATGGTTACAGGAACAAATGTCGACATAGACAGCATAATGTTGATCACAGGAATATCATCTTAAGTTAGCATTCATGCTTGGCAAATATCATAATGGAGCATTCGTAAATAAGCATTCAGCGTTCCATCATGTAAATCATCTGGCTTTACTGACTGGGCACGTCAGACCAAAACCAATATATAGGAAGGCTCCTAGACCTAACCTCGTCTAGCGAATATTCCTTCACGTAAAGTTCAATATATATATATATCATAATATAGGAATCCCAGACATGGGTTCTCACATGTAGCAGTGATCTCTTGGTTCATCGAGCGATAGTACAGGCATCCCTTTTTCTCACTCGATAAATACAAAGTATATGAATTTCAACATGGCTGTTCTCTCTCTCGTGAGCTTCACTCACTATAGAATATAGACCAAAATTAGTCATTCATTAAATGTCCTCATTTCTTCATAGCTTCTCTCATAGAGGTAATTGAATAATATCATACAATCTAGTGCTGATACATAGGAATGTCTTCTTCCTTTGAATGGATATTCTTTTTAAAAGTACCACTGTGCATCTGCTTATCAACAACGATGGCGAAGCCCAAGTTCACAATAAATTGTGGTTTTTACCTTTTTATGCGAAATATAACTTTGCCATTCCTTGGCAAAAGAGAATAAACACTGGGGTAAAGTACATACAACATGTCTAAATGATTATCACTTTTCCCCATCCATATATAGATCACTATTTCGGCAAAAAAAAGCCTGCTACAACAAAACTCGGCATCCTCACAGGATGACAGCCATGGATCACACCCCTTGCTAGCGATACTTCCGCTGCATAGCCTTTGACCTTTTCTAGCGACAACCAAATTAGTTCGACTTAGAAATGCAAAGATATCCATATATAAGACAGACTCGTCCTACTCATACAAACACTACGTATAAATTCAGGCCATAGATATACTGAAGCAAGAACAATCTATTCCTACCCAGCCACAGAATAAATCGCAGTAGGCCTAGAGTCGTCTGCGGAGTCCGATCGAAGATGACAGAACTATTTTCAAGGGAAGCAACCCAAAAATGACTTCTCCTTAAGCACTTAAAAAAGGAAATACTTTGCTTCCAAAATATTTGCGAACATAATAAGAATATAAATGTATTATATTGCAAGATAGTAAAAATTGCCCTTTACAGTCTTACCACACCTCCCGGGAAAAAAAAAAATAAAATTTTTTTTTTTTTTTAAATACATCTAGGAGCACCGTAGAATAGGCTCACAACGCAAGAATACTGCGCAGATGAAAATATCAGGAATAACTATAATTCCTAATATGACTGGTGAGAATATATATCTCAAAATCTGAGAGAAATTGTTTCCCTACGAATAAATGTTTCCAGGAAGGTGTGATGTACGTATAATACAATTCTGGTAATTATACAATGCATACCAAAAATTCACACTACAATCATAAATTTAAGATTTATGAAGAAACAATCATCAAAGAACAGCGGTGAATTAACATCAATAAACCGCTAAGTAGCGATACCATCATTCTATTATTAAATTACAAATGTGTATCTTAGTAAAGAAACAAAAAATAACTGTTGTAAAGTTATACATATTAAAAAGATCCAATATTTAACAGTTAAGTGGCATCATGTGGGCATCTGGACAGAATGTCCGCCATCACATTTTCTGAACCACGGATAGCTCGTACCGAAAAATGAAAAGGTTGAAGAGCGATTGCGTATCGAGTTGATCTCGAGCTCTTCAAGTTCTTACTTTGGATAGCCGTAAGAGCTTTTTGGTCAGTTTCCACTACGAAATGCGCGCCCAGAAGGAATCTTTGGAGTTTGAGAATTGACCAAACCATTGCCAATAATTCGCGGTCTAAAACCGAGTAATTCCTTTCTGCAGCATTAAGTTTTCTGGATATGTACATTACAGGATGCAGAGTTCCAGAGTACTCTTGCATTAGTGCCGCTCCAATCCCAGTGGATGAAGCGTCACTACGAAGAACAAATGTCTTATCTGTTGTAGGTAACACTAAAATAGGTGGTGATGAAAACATAGTTTTGATCTTCTCTAGTGAAGATTGGCATTCATGAGACCAGTGAACCATGTTAGGCGACCCTTTCTTTAATAGTGTAGAAAGAGGTGCCATGATAGAGGACAGATTCGGAATGAAACGTCCATAAAATTGTATGAGACCTAAAAGACTTCGCACTTGCTTTTTAGTCCTAGGGATAGAGATGTTAAGTATCTTAGTGATATTATGGTCTTCTGTCTTCAAGAAACCGTGACCTACTCGATGGCCTAAGAAAGCAATTTCGCTAAAGCCAATACAAGCTTTAGATGGTTTTGCTGTCAGGTTATACTCACGCAGAGTTGATAATAATTCAACTAATCCTGAATAGTGATCTTCCCAAGTATCGCTGAAAAGACAGATGTCGTCTAGATAAGCAATGACATCTGACCGATACGATAGGATTCGACGCATCATGCGTACAAATGTAGCTGGTGCGTTCATAAGGCCGAAAGGCATAAAATTCCATTGGAAAAGGCCTCTGGGAGTAGAGAAAGCGGTAAGAGGTTTGGCGCGTTCGGATAATGGAACTTGCCAATATCCTTTAGACAAATCAAGTTTAGTGAAAAAATGCGATTTAGAAAGACGAGTAAGTAACTCTTCTAGTAAAGGCATAGGTTCAGCATCGAACTTCGTAACTTGATTCAATTTGCGATAGTCAACGCAAAGACGTATGTTATTGTCTTTTTTTCGAACAATAACCATCGGCGAAGAATATGCAGAAGTGGATGGTTCGATTATTTGTAAATCTATCATTTCATCCAACTCCTTTTCAACTTGTGTTTGGAAATGTATAGGGATAGGATAAGGCCTAACCCTAATTGGAGTATGTTCAGTTAGAACAATGTCATGCTCAATGACATGAGTTTGTCCAGGGATGTCAGTGAGGACATCCTGAAATGTTTGTAACATAGACGAAACTTGTCGCCGTTCTCCTAGAGACAAATCAGGAGAAACAGTAACGTCTTTCCATGATTCACTAGAATGAAGTGGGATCATTGGAAGCGGGAGATTAACATCCGAAAAACTTGTTTCCTCATCCTGTATTACAGACAGTGATGAGTAATGACCATGTTTGACATGAGAATCGTCCGTTGCCTGGAAAATAGGCTGTAAATAGTCAGGACGTTCATGGAACTCCGTAAGCATATTGATGTGGAAGGTTTTATGCTTCCCGTTAATATCGACGATGTAGTCAACATCTGAAATTTTCGATATTATATCGTACGGACCTTTCCAACTAATAAGGAGTCTATTTTCACGACAAGGTAGCAAAACAAATGCTTTGTCACCAGGACAAAGTTGTCGTAAAGTTCTCTTCTTATTAGCAAATTGTCTTGCCTTCTGCTTAGCAAATTCAGAAGAGGACGTTGCCAATTTGCATGCTTCGATAATCTTTTGTCTCAGCGCGATGACATACTCGTAAGAAGATTTTGTGTCATCGTCAATATTGTCAGCTGTTATAAGATCATGCAGCAAAGACATTGGGCCGCGCGGTCGCGCGCCAAAGACAAGTTCAAAGGGCGAAAACCCTGTATGTTCATTGGGGACCTCTCTGTACGCGAAGAGGGCCGCGGGTAAAACCCTATCCCAATCTTGAGGATGATCCTCAGTTATCTTCCCTAATAAGTTCTTAAGTGTTCTATTTAGTCGCTCGACCATCCCATTGGACATAGGATGATAGATGCTACTCAAAGATCTCTCTATCTGTAGAGTAGACATTACTTGAGACATGGTATCCGATATCAGTTGGGTGCCATGATCTGATAATATTTCTCCGGGGAATCCCAGCCGAGAAAATATAAGCCAAAGAGCATCTGCAATGTCAGCGGTAGTAATGCTCTTTAGAGGGATAGCCTCTGGCCAACGTGTGCACATGTCTACACACGTTAAGATAAACTGATGTCCTCTAGCAGATTTGATCTTAAATGGACCAATGATGTCTATCGCCATTTTCTGGAATGGACGAATAGGAATATCTGCAGCCTGAATAGGCGCAGCATGACGAGGACCTTTGGATTTGACTTCTTGACATACTTTACAGGATCGACAATAGATCCGTATGTCCTTGTTCACAAAAGGCCAAAAGAAAGCCGCAAGAACTCTTGACTTAGTACGGGAAAAACCCATGTGACCAGCACACTGAGAGTCGTGTGCATGTTGTAAGATCTTAACTCTCAAATTCTTGGGTACAAGAATCTGAGAATGACTTGACTTAGTGGAGTCTTGCACCATACGTACAAGTACGCCATTCTTCATTGTAATCCAAGATTTACAATTTGAATCTTTATTCGGATCACCTTTCGTTACAAGAGTGAAGAATTTCTTAAGAGTCGGATCTTCTTCTTGTTGTTTTATAAACGAGTCACGAGAAATTACCAAGGGATCATCTCGGTTATGCACTTCATTATCTTCAACAGATGAAGTTTCAGGCATATTGAGAGCTTGAGCTCTAGTGACTACTGCATTAGCAGATTGCATATTTTGATCTTCCCAAACGGAAATTTGCTCCGGAGTGCATTCTTTGACTCCGTGAATGCGACCGATGATAAGATCAGCGATCGGATTCGGCAAAAGACATGCGTGTACATCTCCTGTGAAGAAAGGAGTAGCAATCCTAATGATAGCGGTAGAGTATTTCTCTATGGTGCCGCCAAATGTTACGCATTTGACTACTTTGCCTGTAGAATAAGAAGGATCTATGAGTGACTGCCTAACCCCAATAGTTGTGCATCCAGAATCAAAAAGTACTGAGACTGGATTGTCATTTACCAAACCTTTGTGTAAGACAAGAGAACCTCTCCCATCATGCGCGATTGACGCAGGAAGAGCGGGAAGAGGATGGCCACAGCTTAAAGTAGACACTGTGGTTGGCTCAAATAATGTTTTGCATTGGGGGCACTGAGATGCTCTCCCAAAATCAAAAGCGGCACATGCCATATTATTAGAGTCATCATTATCTTTATTTTGTTTATAGGCTTCGTGGGACTCTTGCTGTGCAGAGTTCGCCTGGTAATGAGCTTTATGTTTTTTGAATTGTGCTCTACCTCTGTTATTATTGCCTCTGTACTTATCATTGTTTCCACTATTATAACCCCTACTCGGGTTTGAATCATAGCTCCTTTGGTTACTATCATCATATTCATTATAATGAGTATCTCGGTAATTATGATCCTGTTGTCTCCATGAAGGAAAACTTGGATAGTTTCTAGAATGACTTCCTTTGCGAAAGTTCCTATAATTATGACCACCCCTGAATCGAGGGCTGTCAGCTCTTCTCCAGGTATTCGAAGAAGAACCCTGAAATGATTGGTTACCTTGGTTCTGATAACTGTAATAGTTACCTTTTTTATTAAACCTATTTTGAGGTCCTTGGAATTTGTGAGAGTGATTAGGGTTGTATGGTGTTGCAGAAGCAACTGGCATACCTTCTTTAACCTTACTGTTGCTAATAGATACGTCCGGATGTGCAGTGACGTATTGGGTACAATACTGTTCCATTTCTTTTAGAGACTTAGGTTTACGCTCATGTAAGAATTCGAGGAAAGGTTTATTTATACTTGACATAATCTTGTCTCTGAGTATCAAGTCCATAAGGGCTTCATAAGTCTTTTCTGTTTTGGATAGCTCAATCCAACGATCAAATGTAAGACGTGTTCTTGCAATGAATTCTGAGAATTCTACACCTGCCTCAGGCACCATTGTCTTAAACAACTTCCGATAACCCTCTTCAGACAACTGATACTTCTTTAACAAGGCTGCCCTAATAACATCATAGTTATCTTTGTCAGCCTCTTCAACCAAACTTAAACTAGTCAGAGAATCACCTTTCAGATTTTCTGATAACTGGTTAGCATATTGTGATTTGTCCACATTATGTGCTCGACACGAGCGTTCAAATCTGTTTAGCCAGAATGTTATGTCATCACTGGAAGGGTTGAACGCTGGTACCTTGACCTTGTAAGTAAAGGGTTTACCATTACCACTAGATGCTTGATTAACATTACTTATGTTTGTTAACTTTAACTTTTCTAACTCAAATGCTAAAAGTTCTTTTTGGTGTTCATGTTCTCTTATTGCTTTTTTTTCTTGAGCTTCAGCTTGTAATTTTCTCTCTTCTGCTGTAGCTTCATCCTTTCTTTTCTCTTTTTCCATTTCCATCTGGAATCTTTTTTCATCAGTCTGTATCTGCAATTTCTTTTGTTCATCCTCTCTTTGTAATTTTTTTTCCTCAGCTTCTAATTTCTTTTCTTCAATCAATGCTTTTCTTTCTTCAGCAGCAGCAGCAAGTTTTTTCTCTCTTCTGCAGCTAATGCTTTGTCATATTGAGCAACTGCCCATTGTTCTAATTGCTGACCAGTCATATCAAGAGCCCTGCCTTGTGTGATAAAATAATCTAAGGTAGACATCTTGTCTAATAAGATCAGTAATTTGCAAAAGTAAATAAATTCACTTTCTTAGTCTTAATCAAAGACCTTGTATGATAACTTATTAACCTGTGGAAAAATAGTACTTAACTATCCCAATCACTGTGGGAAACAAGCCTTACAAAGGTCTTGTATAAATCCTTATATAATAACAGCTATAAGTTGCTGGTTCACTCTATAATATAAGTGCAGTGCACCAGAAATAGTGTTTTATGTCATCAACTGTGTACCTTTAGTAATAGCAATTAACTATCAGTTGATTCTTGTACATCAATTTATATGATCAACTATATTTTAAATAGTGTATGTCGATCAGGCACAAAACAAAACAGTTATACAGAAGAACATGAAAACATTTGCGGAAATGAAATAAATCAAATGGGAAAAACAATAAAAGATAAACCGCACGAGGATAACAAATACAAATAACGCCACAGTATATAAATATAAATTGAGAATAGAACTGAAAGATAGAATAGGGTAGACCAACAAATTACAAACAAATCAAAACAAACTAAAGAACAGAGGAATATTACAAAAACAACAATGAGTACAGACTTCACAGCTAACACTAATAGCAACAGCTGTCGCAGCAAATTTTCAATAAAGAAAATTGCACCTATAGAAACGCACACATCAGACCCTCTATTACGTGGGATACTCTGCTGTGTGACACCGCCCAACCGAAACAACAACCCGCTGGATACAAACAAATATCACATATAAATAGTTAAACATAAATACATAAATGCATAAATAGTATGGCAATATGATGTAAATAGAGTGTTGCAGAAAGAATGTGTTGGAATGAAGGCTCAGTTACACTGCCTAATAGTACAGTACTGTGGTACTTTATTAAACAAATACTTCTGGTCTAATTATTTTAAATTCAACACAGAAATAGAAGCTCCATCGTTGATTTGAATGATAACAATCAATGTAGGACTTCTCAGTTCAATAACATTTTCTTTCGCAAACACTGTCAAATATTCTCCAGTCCTGATGTGTAATGTTCTATGTTTCAACCAAGCTTGCTGTGTAACACTGTCAGTTGTATGGCAAATGTCCAATGAACCAAATGTCAACAAACCCTGACCTAGTTACTGCATACTCTCGACAGGACAGGTCACGCTGACATCACTGTAGAGTTGTACTGTTGATGTATTTGTGTGTCGTAACAGACCCCAAGGAACGTCTGGTCTCAGTAGTTTACTTCTCAATATGGTCACTGTGCAGGTTGACCCAGGAAGCTGGCACACCAGTTGTTAAACTCTTTGTGTAGTTGTTAACTCATACTGGCTACTAGTTGTTGAATCATGCTTTATTTGCTAAATGATGTGAATGTCCACCAGTGGATAAATGTAGATGTTGGAACTGGTGTAGTAAAGTGTAACGATTGTCAACTCATCAAACCCAGCACAGTTTTGGTCATACAGGTCATCTTGTCCTGGAACGTGATGAGGCTCCGACAAGAATGTGAGTGTAAACAATGAGTGTGTATCTGAATGTCAGTACGCGAATGGTAGAATGATTCGATAGAGTTGACAGGTTGGTAGTACATCACTCATACTCACACTGTTCGAATTCAAGAAGTACTGGAACTACGGTGGTCTTTTATAACATTTAATGGGACGCACACTTGGACAGTACGTGTATGGTTACAGGAACAAATGTCGACATAGACAGCATAATGTTGATCACAGGAATATCATCTTAAGTTAGCATTCATGCTTGGCAAATATCATAATGGAGCATTCGTAAATAAGCATTCAGCGTTCCATCATGTAAATCATCTGGCTTTACTGACTGGGCACGTCAGACCAAAACCATTATATAGGAAGGCTCCTAGACCTAACCTCGTCTAGCGAATATTCCTTCACGTAAAGTTCAATATATATATATTTCATAATATAGGAATCCCAGACATGGGTTCTCACATGTAGCAGTGATCTCTTGGTTCATCGAGCGATAGTACAGGCATCCCTTTTTCTCACTCGATAAATACAAAGTATATGAATTTCAACATGGCTGTTCTCTCTCTCTCGTGAGCTTCACTCACTATAGAATATAGACCAAAATTAGTCATTCATTAAATGTCCTCATTTCTTCATAGCTTCTCTCATAGAGGTAATTGAATAATATCATACAATCTAGTGCTGATACATAGGAATGTCTTCTTCCTTTGAATGGATATTCTTTTTAAAAGTACCACTGTGCATCTGCTTATCAACAACGATGGCGAAGCCCAAGTTCACAATAAATTGTGGTTTTACCTTTTTATGCGAAATATAACTTTGCCATTCCTTGGCAAAAGAGAATAAACACTGGGGTAAAGTACATACAACATGTCTAAATGATTATCACTTTTCCCCATCCATATATAGATCACTATTTCGGCAAAAAAGCCTGCTACAACAAAACTCGGCATCCTCACAGGATGACAGCCATGGATCACACCCCTTGCTAGCGATACTTCCGCTGCATAGCCTTTGACCTTTTCTAGCGACAACCAAATTAGTTCGACTTAGAAATGCAAAGATATCCATATATAAGACAGACTCGTCCTACTCATACAAACACTACGTATAAATTCAGGCCATAGATATACTGAAGCAAGAACAATCTATTCCTACCCAGCCACAGAATAAATCGCAGTAGGCCTAGAGTCGTCTGCGGAGTCCGATCGAAGATGACAGAACTATTTTCAAGGGAAGCAACCCAAAAATGACTTCTCCTTAAGCACTTAAAAAAGGAAATACTTTGCTTCCAAAATATTTGCGAACATAATAAGAATATAAATGTATTATATTGCAAGATAGTAAAAATTGCCCTTTACAGGGCAAAAAGTAATGCCTCGTAATTTTTAATTTCATTCAATAGGCAAGAAAACAGATAAAATTCACATTGAAATGTAGCCCCAAGTCTGAACTTAAAAAATTTATTTCTCAATGTAGTCTCCGTTATTTGTTACAGTTTTTGTCCATCTTCTCACAAGGGCATATATCCCCGCACGGTAAAAATTTGTGTCCTTTTTCCTAAACCACTGGCATACAGCGCGTTTAAGGGTCTCGGTCTTTGGCAGCCATTTTTGAACTGTTACAGTGGTGCCACCTGTTACTGAAACAGATTGGTAATGCTATACAGTGCAGAAGAGTGTTTGAGGAATCCAGCTAAATTTACAAATTGCATACCGATGCAGTATTTACATACATAAAAAATAGGAGGCATTACTTTTTGACCTTCCCTCGTATCAATGGAAAGAATTTTTACCAAATGACCTGTAATGAAGAACATGTAACTTATGAGAAAAAGACAATGTACAAACATAAACATTCATACTGTATGAAGTTGAAATCATAAGAGTTTACATTGTTGTCTGTATGTTGAAGCTGGCTAGATATGCCCGAGAATAGATAAAAGAAATGCGAGGAAAATCCACCAGATAAGAGTATGCACAAGATATGAGTACAATCACGTCACCACAGGCAACTTGAAGCAGTCACTCCTGGGTCACTGTCTGCACTGGGACACACCTCAATATTTCACAGACAACAATAATATAAAACCCCAATGTAATGTTGTCAGTGCATGTCACCCTTTGCGAGAATGGTAACCATCAATGTTTTAATGATGCTGCATATTTTTAATGTTAGCTGACTCATAGGTGTAACAAGTGTAACAATCATCTTCTTCTTCAAGTACCATGCCTGGGGGGGGGGGGTGTCGGCGATCATGTCTCTGCACAATTTCCTGTCTCCATTATTTTTTATCAATTCAATTGTTGATTTTTTTCCATGCCAAAATGTCAAACTGTCTAGTATCTGCTCTCCTTTGTCTTCCTCTTCCTTTTTTTCCTTCACTCTTTCCTGTTGTTACGATGCATTCCAACTTTCATCTTCTTGTAACATGCCTAAAGAAGGTGGACTGCTTTTTTTCTAATAAATAACCCGTCTGCATTGCGTTTTAAAAATTATATTTAAAAGAGACAGTTGTATACTAATTATATTTTTAAAATAATAAGTAGAAAAAAAAGGCTGAGTAAAATGTCAATCAATCAATCAATACCCTTTAGCTACCCAAGGAGCATAGCCTTCAACAAACACATGCCATGTCTTCCTGTCCTGTGCCATCCGCTCAAGTTCTTTCCATGTTTTCCTCATCATTTTCATCTCTGTATCCAGTTCTCTTCTCCATGTGAAGTGTACATAGCAATCAAAGAAGTAAGAAGAAACATCAAAAGAAACAAAAGGAAGTATATATTGAAGAGTTGGCAAGGGAAAGGAAATATGAGGGACCTATACAATAAAACTGCCATCACCGGTGTCAATACCTTGTCAAGGTATGGCGGCTTGCGTACCCTGATTACCCCCAGAGCTATGCCAGCTGGAGTTTACTCCTGGAATGTTCTACTAAGCTGGACAGGTTTGCGCGGGCAGGGGTCAGACTAAAGCAAACACCCTGGTCCTCCAGGTTGGGGGTTTTAGCATAGGGCTGACACCCCTGTCTATGTAAAAAGAAATGAAGTTATGGAAACGACAACAAATGAACAAACTTTGCTGCGGGAAGGACATCCAGAGTCTGAGGCTCGTATTCTTCTTCTTCTTCTTCGTTCGTCCTGAAAAGGACGTTGGTTGTGTTGTGTCCATTTACAGCGAAGCTGCAATGATTGTGCCTTTCGGCCGAAACATCCGACTTCAGCACGGCATTTTTGGGACCGGGTTAGCCTTCCCTCTTTGATCCCTACTCACTCAGCCAGACTGCAGTGATGCAGCCTGTTTCCAGGACCACCACTTGGAGGTGGAGTAGGGTCTTGGTCAGCTCTGGTTCGCTGACCCTGACGCAAGCAGTCTTGCTATGGGTTGCTAACTGCATTCCTCACTGTTGACGCATCTTAGGTCCTTGAGGCTCATGTGACTGTCAGTGGTGAAAGCCGAAAGGAAGCCACTGACACGAAAACGGACGTCCTGACCGCAAAATGTGAAACAAGAATAGGATTTTGGAATGTCAGGACAATGAACGAGATGGGTAAACTAAAACAGGTCACAGCAGAAATGAGAAACTATAGATTACACATTCTAGAGATAAGCGAGAGCGCAGGGGCAGGAAAAGTTAAAACAGCAACAGGAGAAACAGTACTTTACTCTGGAAGAGAGGATGGACAGCACAATAAAGGTGTAGCCATTATTCTACAGAAAGGAATAGAAAGGACATTACTGGAATGGAAATCCATTAACAACAGACTGATAAGAAGTAGGCTGATATAAAGAAGCGATATCAATTTGCCAAAAGTCAGGAAAAGACATTGACTGATGATATAGACCAGAAATTCAACATCATTTCAACAATATATAAGGAAAGCAGCAAATCATGCTTGGGATTCTGGGAAAGGAAGAAGCAAGACTGGATAACACCAGAAACATTAAACACCATAATGAAGAGAAAGGAAATGAAAAGAAAGAAAACAGAAGCGAAGTCCCCCAGGTTCTTCTTCTTTGATCCTTAGCCGCTGACCGTCAAAGCAGTCAGTGGCCATTACGCCTGGTGGCGTCTTGTAGGGCAACAACAAATTGATTCCACTTTGCTCAGTCGGCAGCCATCCTTCGTACAGTGCCCCAACTCTGGTTCATTCTTTGCATCTCAGCCTCCACAGTCCTCCGCCAAGCTGTTTTTTGGTCGGCCTCTCTTTTGTTTTCCTTCAGGGGTCCATAGCATAGCTGTTCTTGTGATGGCATCGGGGTCTCTTCTGAGGACATGGCCAACCCAGCTCCAGCGTCTGCCAGCTATGATGGTGTGCATGTCCTCTTGCTTGCTCCGAGTAAGCAGATCTTGGTTGGTGATGGTATTTGGCCAAAAGATTCGGAGAATTTTTCTTAGGCATGTTGTGTGAAAAGAGGACAATTTTGACATTTCCTTCTCTGTAACTCTCCAGCTCTCCACGTCATAGAGAAGCTCAGAAAGCACACAGCTCTGATATAATCCTAATTTTGTGCTTGTGCTGTACTGAGAGGACTTCCAGATGTTGTTTAGACTAAAAAAGGCTGTTCTTGCTTTGTTCATTCTGTTGTTGATGTCTTTGCTTGCTCTGCCGTCTGGTGTTACTATGCATCCTAGGTATGTGAAGGCATCTGTCTGTTCCAGTTGCTGATTCCTTACTGATATGGGCTCAGGGTTGCTCACATTGAGCGTCATGACCTCTGTCTTCTTTAGGTTGATGTTCAAGCCCACCTGCTGGCTATACTTATTAAGTCTATCCGTTTTTTCCTGGATGTGTTGATGTGAATGTGCTAGCAGTGCAATGTCATCTGCATATTCCAGATCTCCGATGTCTTCTGTCTCTTGTCTTGATGGTGCACTCTGATACACTCATTTGGTGTATGTTTCTCATCATCGTATGTTTTTGTAGTACCTATATGTAATTCTTGTCCTTGTCACCTGTTTGTAACTGTGGCTGACGAAGGGTAAAACCCAAAACATCCCTTGTTTCATGTGAACCGTTATTTGAAGAATTGATTCAATACCGTTTTATTGGTTTATATACTTATCTTCTGTTATTATATGACCTTCTACAACATGCCTATTCTTTCTTTGTCTCTTCAAAGACCACTGGGAACTACAAATGGTAATTATGAAATGAGAATAAATAATATCCAAACAGATCTGATACAGACAAATGACCAGATAACTGAAGATCAGCACAGATTGCTTGAGAAGTAAGACTGACTCAGGAGGAATAAACTGGGATGTCAATGCTAGAATAAGAATAATCAACTTTGCCTTTAACTCATTCAAAATAGTTTGCAACTCTGCAACCCTTTTACAGGAAAATTAAATTAGGCTGTTCAATAAAAATTTAGTCTTTTCTACTATGGCCCAGAAAATGTGGCATGTCACCAAGAATGCAACATTCAAACTCCAAATAAAAAAATGCCTTTGTCAACACGGCTGTGGAGTCAGCCAAGATTTAAAAAAAAAAAAAAATGTTGCCTCGTTTTGGCGAGGCTCGTCCTGTTCAACCTAGTCAGTTATATTAGGGCGTATGTCCAAAAATAAAAGATCTTTAGGTCTTGAAACATTGTCAGCCAAGATGTTTTAAACTCTGACTACAGTAATTTACAAAAAGAGAGACTCCAGTTCTGACTTCATTAATGATTAATATCCATCACATAGATCACATCTTTAATATGTTCACAGTGACTAACTAAATAAAATGAAGCACCTTTACAGTAACCCCAAATGTTATTTGGTTTTAACTCTTTGACTCCTGACCAACGCTCACAGTGTTGCAAAATGCAATAGGCCGTGCCTGCACAACGGTCAGAGCGTTGTTTTTAGTTTATCACGAATAAATGCAGTTCATACTTTAAAACTCATAGAATGACTTCCGCTACTATTTAAACAACTCATTTGAGTGTATTTAAGCAGCACGTGTTATTATCACAATTTGTGTGATGATTCGAGTGTTTGCATTCTTCGTTGTTATTGCTAGAGAAATATGTCACGCTTTATATTTACATTTTCTAAGTCTCCTAAGTGAATAATTGTGTCAAACTACTTAGAAACATTGCTGACATTGATGATGATTGTTTGGTAGTCACAGTTTTTTTGTCAAAAGACAGAATTGGTGCAGAAAAGCTAGACACATTAGATTTAATTGATAAGTGGGCATAGTCATATTCTGGCCGATCGAAAAGCAACAAAACTAGACCTACCGTTATATCTAATCACTAGTCCTAGATAGAAGATGAAGCTAGGGATAGTATTAAAAAATTAAACATTAGTAAAAAGCTTTTATATGATGTTATTCTTCTTTATTTGTTTGAAAATTACATAATGCAAGATTGCATAATTTATTTTTTTCTTATAAGGGACCACAGTAAAAACTGGTGTGAATAACACTAAATGTACTAACTGTGGCCAAAAGCAATGTTTTTTTTACTTTGTACATGGATTACCTTGATGTTTGAAGACTAAAAAGAAAGTTTTATTGTCTACAACAGTAATTTGTCTTTGGTAAGCTCATATTCTACAGTTAACTTTTTAATGTTTTTCAATTTTACATGCACAATGTTTTAAGTAAATCGAACACACTTGTGTTAGTACTACCAAAGACATTATATATTATAATTCTCTATCTATTTCCCGTGACTGTTTAGGCGGGAGTTTTTGTGACTGCTAGCAGTCGGGTTCTGGCGTTGACGGAGTAAAGTCAACCCGGGTGTTTTTTCTAAGTGGTGTTCCCGACCAGTGTTCGGTGAAGATGTATAGTGTTTTTCACAATGTGTGTCTCGGTGGAGACTTTTTTGCACAGGCCTGTATTTGAATATCCTTCCTGTATTGAATATTCTTCCATGTGTTAGATTATTTGAAGATGGTACGTACTATAATATTTATGACTGCAGTGACAGTTCATGAGAGATTTTGTTATTGGGCACGTTCTATGAGAAGTGCACCACTAGTCTACAATTAGGCGCTATGAAGAGTCTGAGAGATAGAGAGATTACTTTGTAGGCCATAGACAGTTTTATGAAGGAGATTAGGCCATATATATTGTGCAGGTTATATTACTACAGACTGCTGTGTGCGCAGTCTTTCCTTTGAGGAATATTGTGGATGTGCACCACTATTTATTATTAGGCCTTAAGAAGAGATAGCGCTGATGACGATGATTATTCAACTGCCGGGGAGCAGCCTTTGTTGAGAAGGGGAGACGTAGTCTTTTGAGGAAAATCATTGATGTGCATCTTCTATAAGAAGTGCACCGCTATTGGATGAATTTAATAGTACTGCGATGTGGGCAGTCTTTCTGGAGTTATTATGAAGGCCAGGATTTGGTACAGGCCGTATCTGATATAACTGCAGTGTGAAGATTAATGGAGCTCTGTGGGGTGTTTTGAGCTTATGAATTAACTTACCTATGCTTTGTACTTTAAGCTGTAATTTTCGTCTGTGTCATCGTGACTGTGTGTGTAGCGTTAATAAAACTGTTCATTAACTGTTACCAGTCGTTCTACGCTACATGGCTTCTATGTGTGTTGCTGTGACGAACGAATGCACCAATACACACTCACTTTGAACAGTCCAGGCAGTGACAGTAATAACATATTTATAAATAGCCCTGTGGGGGCGTGGCCTATATAAGGAGAACTCATTCACGCCTTTATCACTGAACCACATATCTTTAACACTAACTTTATCAACTGAAGGAAACACAGCGGCGGTATCAGTGTTGGCGTTCATTAACATTGATCAGTCTTTATTATCAGCAATTATGTAATACTTATTCCTGTTATTATCAAACATCATAATCACTCTCCAGTGGATACCACAACACACAGGCATACCAGGCAATAAAAAAGCAGACAGACTAGTAAAACTATGAGCAAGCATGGTTCAAACAAACATATCAGTCACCATGCAGATGGCTAAACAAATACTCCAAAACAATTTCAAAGAGGAATGGCTGTACTGAAGAGCAAAAGGGTCTACTGGACGTGCATTGTATAAAGAAATGACACATCCCTACAAAAATGACAACATCAATAACCTATGACATGTGGAGCAGAGCACAATCTTCCAACTTAGAGCAGAAAACACCAGACTCAACAAGCACTTAAACAGATTAAACCCCACACATGAGCCTAACTACCGCAATGGTCTACCATCCATATAAGACAGTTCAGCTTATGTAATACTCTTCACTGAAAAGAAAGCTATTGCCAGGCCGCCCAGCAAGCACAAACACTCTATATAGCACCACTCAACAGCTACAGAACACATCCATATAAGACAGTTCAGCGTGTGCTGCTGACCTACTCAGTACAGAAAGAAGAAAGGTATTGCCAGGCTCTACAACAAACATGCTATATAGCACCACTTAACAGCTACAAAACACATTAATATAAGACAGTTCAACATGTGCTGTTGACCTAACCAGGACTCTCTACAGAAACAAGAAAGGTATTGCCAGGCTCCACCACTCAACAGCTGTAGAACACATGCAATTTTCAACTTGGCATTAGCTGTGAAAGAGCGATAAGCTCAGCTGCCCTAGTTAATCAACAACAACAACAATAAAAAATACAGACCTGTGGAGCAGAATTAGACAACAATGGATAGAGACAGACATTAAAGAGAAAGTGGAGATGGACAGGACACACCCTCAGGAAGCAGTGTAACCAGACATGCCTGTGATTGGAACTCACAAGGGACGATACGTGTGGGGCTGACCAAGAAGAACATGAAGAGAATGGTGGACTAGAAAACCAAAGTAGCAGGGATTTCATAAGCAGAGCAAAAAAATATGGTCCAAAATAGAAATTGCTGTTGAGTAACAATTACTCCATATTGTGCTTGATGGAACAAGAAGGAATGATAATGACCTCTTCATGAAAATCGGGTATGAGATTGTTAAAAAAAATTGAAGAATTGTATAAACTGTCTTTGTATACCGAGCACATCAAACAATAACTCTTTGATACAAGTTTAATCTCACCTTCATTGAGGACTTCTTTGAAGTGTGTGATTCTTCTTCCTAAATAATGAATACAATTTTTAAAAAAAGGCAACTGTAATTAGACTGAAGGACAGAAAAGATAACTTAATAAAAAAATCTCTAAGCATTGCTTCTGCTAGTACATGTAGAAAAGCTAATTTGTTTGAATTCAAATTGTTAAATACATGTTCTGGTGAAGACACTTTTAACTTTTGCTTTAAAAATGCTAACTTTTGGGTTTTTTCCCCCTTCATTCATCACCATTGAGCTCCCTAAGGAGCATAGACCTTCAACAAACGTATGCTTCATGTGCCATAGACCTTCAACAAACGTATGCTTCACGTGCCATAGACCTTCAACAAACGTATGCTTCACGTGCCATAGACCTTCAACAAATGTATGCTTCACGTGCCACAGAACTTCAACAAACGTATGCTTCACGAACCAAAGGTAGTTTTATGCAGTCAGAGTTGCAGTTGGAGTCAGTTACAAACTGTGACTCTGACTCCTCTCAAAGTCTTTCCATGTCTTCTCCATCCCCTTCACATCTGTCTCCAGTCCTCTTCTCCATGTGTTCTTTAGTCTTCATCCACCTCTCTTATCCTGGGGATTCTAGAGCAAGAACAGGTTTCCTCACTGCGTGCCCTATCCATCTGTAGTGTCTTCTCACCTCCTGCTCCACTGACGCTTGTCTAGTTCTCGTCATCAGTTCCCCATCAGTGATCTTGCCATACCACTTCAATCCTTGTATTCTATGCAAACATCCATTTATGAAAGTGTGTAGCTTTTTTTGGTTGTTGTTTTTGTTCTTATTCATGTTTGTTATTTATGCATTTTCTTCCTTGTTTATACATTAAAGTAAATGGAACCAGCATTAACACTAATGCAAGAATTCAAACAAAGATTGATTAGGTGAACTATTCAGCGCCCTTATACAGTTACAAGGAATGTAGCACCTTTCCCATAAAACTCAGGACACACACTCAGTGTGGCCATGGGCTCCATTTATGCAAGCTAGCTTGTAAGAAATTTATTATACCTTGTCCGTACTAATTACTAGCTTGAAGTCTGAATTCTATGCATTGA
The DNA here is from genome assembly GCA_024509875.1 of Oreohelix idahoensis. Classification (NCBI taxonomy): domain Eukaryota; kingdom Metazoa; phylum Mollusca; class Gastropoda; order Stylommatophora; family Oreohelicidae; genus Oreohelix; species Oreohelix idahoensis. The sequence goes on along the minus strand of JAMPIV010008218.1, from coordinate 296,845 downwards.
CACCATCCCTTTTCTTTGTTTACCCTACACAGCATTGAACCACCATCTTGGCTGATCCCACTGGACCCCTATACAAAGCAGTTTCATGCTCTTGCAATGGTGATTTCTGTGGCAATTAGTTTTGCATGAGGAGGCTGTCAGCCCCAGGAAACTTCATATTAGCTTGCAAGACATTTATAGCATTTTGTCTGTACCAATTATTATAGCTTGGCAATCTGAATTCTACTAGCATTACATTAATGCTCGGATAGAAGTTACTAACATGTCAGAGCAAACAAAAACCACCTCCAGAACTTCAATAACCTTAATCCTGCTTCTACAATCCCTCTTCTGTTTCTTCCACCATAATCAGTTTCTAGCACATTGTGTTACTCTTATTTCTTCATTGCACCACATAAGTAATGACAGTCACAGAAACGTCATGTGCATCTCTCATCACATCCTTCCTATTGCAAAAAATTGTAACCCTTTCTCACAGCTTCTCAAACATCACTATCCCTGCCAACAGGATGATTATTTTTATCTTAAATTTCAGAAATGCTAGATTTTTTTTTCCGAGCATCACAATAATCCTGAACAGACTCCCTGTGCAGCTATTCAAAGAATGATAACTATTACATATGAGTTATTTTTGAGTGCATAACTGAATTAAACTAATAAGAAACTCATTAATGTGCACAATTCATCTACATCAGTGTATATAAGCTACATGAAAAGTGCTACATAAGAGAAACAGAACATCATTTGGGAAATAACAGCTGCCATTTCTTAGACATTGAGAATAAATATTCACAGCATGCCTAAAAATATTTTAGCAAAGGCCCACCACAGTATTAGAACTGCTCCTGCTTTTGGTTATCATTCAGTGTTATTTAATTCCAAGATATGTTGAGTCCAACAAATGTAAAAATTTGTTCATTATGCCTTATCAGAAACAGTTGAGTCCAACAAAACTGTTTAATCTTTGCGTTATCAGAAGAGGATTACCTCCTAATCTTTGTGTTATGAAATGGTACGCTCATAGTGTAAAAATTCCACACTCCTTCTATTGAAAGTATTCTGCCATCTTCCATAGCTTTCCTCTCTCTTCTTATGATGTGTGCCTCCTGTACCTCTTTCACCCATCCTTCCATTTAAACATAAACAAGTCTTTTACTCTATTATGATGTATCTCCCTCATTGTGTATCCTTGTATGACCCAATCCTCTCCCTCAACTTTCCAATTTGACAGCTGTTGGTGACTATGTTTTTTACTTATATGTTCTTTCTAAACTCATTCAGTATCACTCATATATTCACTTAGACTAAGCTTGTTTAGTTCTAATGCTATATTTCCTTTGTCTTTATGATTATGTTGTGCCAAATGCTCAAGATTTTCTCACAATATTCACTTTTAGCTGCATATGTATTTCTAGTTTAGCTAAGCTTCACTTGTGTTTGTCAATTATTATCCGTATTAGCCTCATATTGACAGCCTAACTGCAGTTATATTTGTATATTTTATAAAATTTAAGTTGCAACTCATAAATTGAAAAAAAACAAAAAACAAGATTAGTTCAAGGAAAAACTGCATTCCAGGGAAAAAGAAAAGCCTAAAATACAAAATAACTTTGCCAACAGATGTAAGAAAAAGTTCTCCAATGTTGTCTACAGCCAATATAACCATGAATAAGTGAACCAATTAACAAACAAGGAGATCACCAGAATCTATAGAATTATGGCACTAGATAAAAAAAGAATGTTAAGAATCACAGGAACAACGACAAAGGTTATTGGTGATGCGTGAAAGAGGTTAAGGGACAATTATTAAACATTCATACCTGTTAACCTGCAAGGTTAAGCCATATTTTGTATGGTTTTCTTGTCAATTTTGCACGGATAACGCTGTACAAACTTTTTTTTGTACAGTTTTTTTATTCCCAAAATTATTGACTAAAAATATGCATTTAACTTTTACTATATTATGTTTTGTTTCCCAATATTTTTATCCTGGGAGTTTTTGTATTCTGTTTACAATGAGATTTTCCCAAGTGCTGGAACAACCAATCAAATCATTCTCACAATCTGAACTTTTTGCACGAGTGAACATGATTGTAATTTCACTCTCTAAGCTTATAAAAACAATGCATTTAAAATATTTCTCCTGCGTTCAGATAATCTTAAAATTCTCATTACAAGATAATTTTATATAACAGGAACTTCTGTTATACCTGACAGTGAATATAGTTCCTTTTGACTTTTGTCAGCAATTTATTTCTGACAAGCATTAATTCTTTCAACAAGAACATGGACACAATGTTCCCACCTTTGGTATTTCTTTTACATAGGGAGGAACAATAGTTTTCGGTTCAGGTGTTTTAGGAGGTGGTGTTGGAACATTTTCATCTCTCTCCTCTATAGGGTTTTCATCTGCTCGAGATCTTGTCCCACCTCTATCCAAAGATGATTTGGGACGATGCCTACATTAAAAAAGGTAAGGACATTTACAATTTTAAATAAAAGGTTTTCTTATCTTTTTGTAGCTTAGATAATAAGAATAATAATAATAAATATAATAGCCCCTTCAGTCATAAGTGGCTAAGGGAATGCGCCTCTTTGGTGACAGCCCTCAGCTGCTTATTTTCCTGATGTTCCTTTTGACATTTTCTCCTTTCTTCTGCTTGTTGTGAGAGCTTCTTTTCACCCAATCTGAAGTGGCGCCGTAGAGAGCATGGGCACTTGGTCTCTCTTGAACACATCTTTGAACCTCAGCTGTGGTCTGCCAACTGCTCTTTTCATGAAATACCAAGGATGTGGCGTAGACACCATAGATGGAAGGTATTGAGACTTCTTTCTTGCTTAGCATAGGTAGTCCATGTCTCACTGCCACAAAGAAGTGTGCTGGTGACACCAGGTGTTATATACCGCAGCTTTGGCCTTGTTGTGAGTTTGGAGTTTCCTCAAAGATGCGATGTGAGGCGGGCAAAGGTGGCTGCAGCTTGCCAATATGGCTGTCAATTTCTGTGTCCAGAGAAAGTTTGTTGTTGATGGTAGACCCCATCGTAGATAAGAACATTCAAATTTGCAGTTCAAGGTTTGCTTACTTTTTGTATCTATTCTTGCTGATGTCTGTGTGTGTATATAAGCATGCTATATATATATATAATTTTCCTTAAGCAGATTGTGTGGAAAGATACCCCATTTTGAAATTTCCTTCTCTGTTACTCTCCAGCATTCTGCACCATAGAGAATGCACAGAAAGTACACAGCTCTCATATAATTTTAATTTGGTGTTTGTGCTGTACTGAGAGGACTTCCAGATGTTTAGACTAGCAAATGCTGTTCTCACTTTATTCATTCTAATGTTGATGTCTTATTCCTCTTTGACTGCCCTCTGTTGTCTGGCGCACCACCCAGTCTATGACTGTCAAAAATAAAGTGATTGATAAGGGGCATCCCTGTCGTACTCCTGTTTTCACCTCAAAAGTTAGGTTGCTCTGCCCAATACTACAGGTAAAGTCAGCACAGAGGCTTTTTATGATGGAAACAATGCAGCTGTGAATTCCATAAGCCCTCCGTATTTTTATTGACTGATTGAATGGTTGATTATATGTTAACTGTACTTACTTACTTACTTAGTCGTTTCCCTTCTACAGTGAGGTGTAGAGGTTTGGAAGAGAGAGCGCCAGACTATCCTATCGGCTGTCTTCCTCCTGGCCTGGTTCCATTCTAGTCCTCGGTCTTTCAAAGATTGTCTAATGTTGTCCTCCCAGTGGACTCTGGGTCGTCCTGGGGGTCTGGATCCCTGGCTCTTTGTTTCCCATGCTTGTCGTGGTAGCCGATCTTCTCCCATTCTGCAGACATGGCAAAACCATCTTAGTTGGGACTGTTCTACTTAGGTCTGCAGGGGGTGGGATTTTAGGCCTTGTCGTATCGTCTGGTTGCAGACCATGTCTCTTCTTGTTACTTCAACCACCTTCCTCAGATACCTTATTTCTGAGGTTTGGATCTGACTTTTGTGGGTTGTAGTCATTGCCCATGACTCGCATCCATATGTCAAGACTGGGACATAGGTGGAGCGGTATACAGCCATCTTCATTTTCTTACCAACCTCTCTCTTGCTGAGGAATCCTCGATTTATGGCCTGAAAAAGTCTGTTAACTGTACAAGATTGTTAAAAGAGAAGATGTGGAAGGAAAGTTAACAAAAGTTGATCACAAAGGAGAAGAGGGAAAAGAATAAGAGTGGAAAGTATTAGAAGAAGAAAGAAACAGGGAGGAGAGAATAGAAAAAGGAAGGAACAGAATTCAAAACAGATGAGCAAGACAACAAAAAAAGAGCAGGGTTTCTCAACCTGTGGTCCATAGACCTCTTGGGGGTTGGTCAATGTATTCTAGGGGGTCCGGGTGCAAAACTAAAATTTAAAATGTAAAATGTTTATTGTTATTGTTAATCAGAATCGACCTCACTGCACTCTGTGCAAACCCATAGGTGCTCAGTTTCCCTCAGCAAATTTTGAAGAGTATGAATGCTAACTGTATCTGTAGCATGCTGGTTGTACATACGACGGATGCATCCTCTCATGTCCATTTCTGCTATTCCCACGTTTGATGCCAAACTCCAACAGTCATAGCCTTGTTGATTCATCCATTGCAGTGTCATTATCCAGCAGGCAATCATTAACTGCCCTTAGTATCTCTCCCTTATCCATGCCCAGTGTCCCCACTTTGGGTGCTCTCAAGGCCAGTCTGTCAGCTCTCTCTTTGCCACGCACTCCTGCATGACCAGGACAGTAGATCCACACCAGTTCTTGAAGACTTAAGGATTCTATTGATGTTTTCCATTCCTGCCACAGCCATCCATTCTGAACTTTCCAAAGCATGGCTTGAGAGTCTGACAATATAACTGCCCTGGTTAATGGAGTTTCAGACAGCCACTTCAGTGCTGCAGTAACTGCCACTACCTCCATTCTCATGCTGAAGGTTGTTGTCATGCAGGTTCCACTCTGTTCAGCGACAACCCTGCTCTTTATTCTCGCAGAGAAGCCCCATCCTGATTTCTCACCATGCACTACAGACCCATCAGTGTACACAATGGCGTCATCATCCCCAGCATGATCACTTATCAGCTGATTAATGTCCAGCTCTGCTTTTCCATTGCCCCAAGATCTGCACTCTCTGCCAAGGCTAATGATGACCTGCTGGTAGTTTATCCAGTTCTCTCCTGACTTACTCCACTCTTCCCCTTTGGATACATTTTCAACCCGTCACTTCACCAATCATAGCCTCTGCCTATGCCATCCATGACATCCCCCTCTTGATTCTTGCTCCTCTGATGTCAGCTACGTTCTCATGTAGGGGGTGTCTTTTGTCGGTGGTTACCCACGTATAGGCTTTTGCCTGGGCCATAGCACATCTGGATATAATCCACAGCAATCTGAGCATGTATCTCATTGTCACAATGGGGGTATCACGTGTACAGCCCAAAAGTAGTCCCTTCATTTTGAATGCGTTCCAGTCATTCACATTGTGATACTGACAGTGTGAGTATTCCTAGCCCATACTAGATTACTGAAATCACGAGCTGATGATACAGGAGAAACAGTAGTATCTGTTCCAAGCATGCAGCAGTCATTGTTTTTAAGGCTGCCAGTCCTCGCTTGCACCTCTGTATGATCAGTTCGACATGATACTTGAAAGATAGCCCATGATCAAATGTTACTCTCAGATACTTCAGTCTGTCTTGCCTTTCAATGTTCTCTTCACTGAAAGTGATGTCTGGAAGGTCTGCTTTCACTATGGAGTTGTTCAAAGAGCACCACATCACACAGGCCTTGTTGGGATTGACCTTTGATCCGCTTTCCTCACACCATTTAGAAATTGCCTGTAGTGTCTCTTTTATGCCTTGGACCATTTCCTGTCTGTCTGAGCCAGTTCTGTACATGAGTATGTCATCTGCGAAAGTTAATGTTCGTCCCATTCCTGTTGGTTGAAAGGTTGATACTTTTGCTGTGTAGATGTTAAACAGCACGAATGATAGTGGAGAACCCTGGGGTAGTCCTGGGCAAATGCGCATTGGTTCTAATGTCCAAGTTCTCAAGTTTAGTGCAACTGATCTCTCCATTAAGGCAGCTACTATCCACCTTGTTATCCAAGAGTTTACACCACATGCCATTATACAGTCTATTAGGGTTGCAAAGTCCACACTGTTAAAAACATCCTCTAGGTCAATTGTGACAGCCATCGTTTCTCTTTTACCCTGGAATCCCTCGTACACATCGTACGCGAATGTTCCAGCGTTACCCCATGTTGTTTTCAAAGGCCTATTGCTACCCATGGTATCAGGAAGGATGTGTGCATTTTCGAGGTGGCTCATTACTTGCCTTGCAACTATCTTTTCAAATAATTTACCACAGGTCTTTTGTTTGACATTTTGATGCAATGTGTGTAAAGGGTTGATACTTGAAGGTCTGTTTAGGTTTCCTGTGTCTAGTGGTCCTACCCTTTGCAGTGAGTAAGACACAATGTAGGTGATCACTTTTCTGTGCACCTAATACATCCCAACGTGCCATGGTGGTGGCAGCACTAGAGATGAATGCCAGATCTATGACACCATTTGTATCCCCAGGTTTAGTTGCCAGTCTAGTTGGGCGTCCATCATTCAAGATGGTAAGGTCCATGTTAAGTAATGCCTGGCTCAAAGCTATACTCTGCCTATTTTCCGTGATGTTCCCCCACTCCTTGAATCTAGCATTGAAATCGCCAGCAATTAAACACTTTATGTTAAAATCTTCAGACAATTCCACCAGAAAATTCCAACTACTCTGCTGTAAGATGGTTGACATGAGCATATAAATTGTAGACTCTGCAATCCTGACTGCCTATATTCACAGCAATCCCCGGCAATTCCGCATACTCACTAGTTTGGGAACTTGTATCCAGCAACATATGAAGGAGCTCATGTTTTACATATATAGCTTGCCCTCATCTACCAGGCCCACATGGATTGGAGTAACATCTGTAGCCTGGGAAATTGATAACACTATTGGCTTTTAAATTTGTCTCCTGGATCATGAGTATATCGAAATTGTAGATGATTGTTTGTATAATGGCTGCACGTTGATTGGCACTCTGACAATTCCAGTATCCTATACGCATATATTTCATTGAGAGGTGATCTGCTTTCATTCTGAACTTTTGCTTTCCTGCCCTTCTTTGTCTCTCTCTCCTCTTCTCTCCCCTACCTCTCCTTCTGCATTTGTATTTCCTCATTTCATTTGCTGCAGGTATTGATGACAGAGCACGATCTCCGTAGCTCCAGCAATGATTCTGGATCGTTAAAATTTTAATGGTGTATTTGCATTAAATGGTGGAAATATTTGGTCACCCTGGTAAAGCCACCATACCAGGGAAGAGGCAAGGTATGTCCTTATGGAGTCCATCTGCCTAGTGCCACCCTGTTCGCCCTCTAGATAGCCAATTTTTGCGACTGCTTACCCAGCAGCCATTCAGTCTCTCGGCACATTGCTCCACCTTCAACTTGAGGTCATTCAATGATGACTCAGTTATCATTTGACCCATGATTTGGGAGTGGATTGAAAGCTCAAAGTGATAGAAAATTCCTTGCATTAAATACGAGAAAACCACCTCACGTTTCGACAGTTAAATATTTAATCTAGGTCTACTTTTAAACACAAGAATAAGGGAATGACAGACAGACATGAAAGGGAGAAAGAAGACATGGAAATACCTTAAATGAATGGCACAGGTTAGGTGGGCCTGGCATGAATTTGTGAAGGCCAAAAGGAGATGGAAGGGGAATAAATGAATGAAATCTACTTTTACTCATCAACAACTTACTTGCCTTCTTACTCATCAACAACTTACTTGCCTTCTTACTCATCAACAACTTACTTGCCTTCTTACTTATCAACAAATCTTCTTACTTAACTTACCAATAAGGGTAAACAGATGGAAAGGTGATTCAAGCACTACTCTGAGCTTTACGCAAGAGAAAATACCGTCACGCCTGCAGTCCTCGATGCTGTCAAATGTCTGCCAACTATGGAGGAGCTGGGTGCTGAACCAACACTGGAAGAACTCAGCACAGCCATTGATAGCTTGGCCTCTGGCAAAGCACAGGCAGTGATGGGATTCCTCCCGATTTAATCAAATGCTGTACGAGCACGATATTACATGCCCTGTATACGGTGTGGTGCCAGTGCTGGGAAGATACAACTATCCCTCAAGACATGTGAGATGCCAAGATTGTAAGACTATATAAAAATAAAGGAGACAGAAGTGATTGCAATAACTACAGAGGCATCTCTCTTCTTAGTTTTGTTGGTAAGGTTTTTGCAAGAGTCATCTTAATGCAACTACACAAGTTAGCTGAGCGCATATATCCAATGTCAGTGTAGATTCCGAGCTGGTAGAACAACAACAGACATGATCTTTTCTCTTCACCAGCTTCAGGAAAAATCAAGAGAGTAGAAAAGGCCTTTGTACATTGCATTTATAGACCTCACAAAGGCATATGACCTGGTTAGCAGGAATTGACTCTTCAAAATCCTTCTGAAAATAGGCTGCCCCACTAAAATGCTGGAAATTACAAAGTCATACCATGAATACATAAAGTGAACAGTCTAATATGCTGAAAGCACATCACAGCCCTTTGACATACACAGTGGCGTTAAACAAGGCTGTGTTCTGGCTCCAACCCTTGTCGGGATCTTCTTTGCCTTGCTCTTGAAACATGCATTCAGAGATGCAACTGAGGGAATATGCCTTCACACTAGATCAGATGGCTGGCTGTTTAACCTCGCAAAGCAGTAAGGCAAAAACAAAAATCCAAAGGGTCACTATAAGAGACTTGTTATTCGCTGATGACGCTGCACTCATCACTCAGTCAACAGGAGCTTCAGAGCTTGATGAATCGCTTCACCCAAGCATGCAAGGCCCTTGCCCTCACAATAATTCTTAAGAAAACAAATATGCTGAGTCAGGATGTGGATGTTGCACCAGTTGTGATAACCATGTTTATTAATATGCTTTTAAGTACATTTTCTTCAAAGAAGGGGCCCACAGCTTTCATTGGACAATTAAAGGGGCCCATAGACATACATCAGACAATCACAGCGGCCCATGGCATAAACAAGTTTAAGAAACCCTGGTTTAGAGGATGAAAAAACACAGGAGGAAGAAAAAAAAGTAAAGAAGAGAGAATATTAGTTGTTTTAATAGTTAAAGAGTTATCTTACGTGTCTGTAGGAATAGGCACTGGGCTGACCTTGTAGTTAATAAAGGGTGAGGCTATCTTTAGACACTGAACTGGCACTGGTTCCTCTGGCTCAGCTGATGAGTAGATAGAACACATCAGTGTATAACATTTAAAAAAAGACAGCCAGAGAATTTGTTCAGGAAAACAATTTGAAGAAAATTTGTGCCCGAAATAGGGTGAAGAGATTACTGCAGAAAAGTGAAGGAAAGGAAATGAGAGAAATATGTATAAGAAATATGGACTCCTGTATAACAAATGAGAAAATGGCATTCATTCATGACCCCTCAACTCCCCAAGGAAAATCCAGCTTCAAAAAACGTATGCCAAGTCTTCCTGTCCTGTGCCATCAGCTCCAGGTCTTTCTATGTCTTTTTCAATCCCTTCCCATCTGTCTCCAGTTCTCTTCTCCATGTGTTCTTTGGTCTTCCTCTACCTCTCTTACCCTGGGGATTCCAGACCAAGGACTGCCTATTAATGCTATCCACAGGTGTCAAAGAGAAAATTTATTATTTAATAATTTGCTCATTACCTTTTAGCCCCCTGTGGAATATACGATTACAAACAAATACACACCCAGGCTTCATGTCTCATGCTATCTGTCCATGCTCTTTCCATGTATTCTTTATCCCCTTCATCTCTATATCTTATTGCCATCTTGATGTGTTTTTTGGCCTCCCTCTATTTCAATTACCTTGGGGATTCCAGAATAAGGACTGCCTTGTAGTTCTATCACATATTTTTTTCAGTGTGCATCCTATCCAATGCCAGCATCTTCTCCTCATATCTTGTTCCATTGGTATTCATCTGGTTCTTCTGTCACTTCCACGTTGGTGATCTTGTCATACCATTTCAATCATTCTATTCTGCATATGCACCCACATATGAAGTCTATATCTTACTAGTTGCATGGAGGCATATCTGGAGTCATCAATTTGACCACCAGTTATGCACAGTGTTATAGTACGTAGATTTGGATGTGAACCTCTGTCTGTGAGGCTAATTACACCCGCATAGTCTCTTGAAATCATCCACACACTTTCAGGGATTCCCCCTGTGGTGAAACATGTTGAGAACCCTGCATTGCACACTAAGCTTGGAGTAGTCCTTTGAGCCCCAGATTTAACTCTGGCTTTTACCTGGTTACCTGCATGCAGGAAGATCTCACTATGGACTCCATGATAGGCAGGGAAAGCTGATAAGTGGCTTTGTGTAGGACGTGATGATTCCTTGGAGAGCCCAGAACCCAGAGCACAGTACTTTAACTCTGCATATTCGGAGAGCCACCTTGGATGGCTGGGAATGCACAGTATACCATTCGCTTCTTCCTTCTAGCTTGGGACCAGATGTGGTGATCCTTTAAATGCAAACCAAGCCAGAGAAACTGGAACTCATGACTTCAATTCAACACGTTTTGGAATGGCAGAAAAGCCACAGCAAAAGCCTAGATCTACAGTGTAGATAATTTCAAAGACTACTCTTTTTGGTATTGGTGTAAAAGAGCAAGAATCTCAGCAGATCTAGCTAAACAACAATAACAAAATGTCTTACTAGCTGTCATTTAAAAAAAAAGTTATTACATCACCCATGAGCTACTGGAGCCCGAAAGGAGAGCGAGGAATAGTAATACTGTAACCTAAATCATACTGTAGAAAAGGGCATTCAATTGACATAGTTGTTTAGAGTGCTGGATTCTCATGGCAAACACACAGAGTTTAAAACATGGTGGTGTCACGCTCCAGTCTGCTCAGCTGTAAATGGTCACTTGACTTTGCTCTTGAGTTAGGGAAAGGAAAGGCAGCAAGGAAGGGAACTTGTCACCCATCTCTCAAAGCTGGACCTAGTATAGTGAAGTCATTAACACTTCACGCCCCAATGGCAGAATCTGCTAAGGGACTACCTTTACCTTTGCTTAGAAGACCACTAAGGAGGGTTGTATATGTGCCAGCTACCCCATGCTGAAGAAACTTAAAGCCAAATATGAACAATTCATCCAAAGTAACATGAACATGTGAACAAAAATGGATGTATAAGAAAAACGACAGAGAATGTATTTTCAGGAATAATTACTGTTACACTGAAGATTCACCAACTTACAGATAGGTTCATCAAAGGGAGGAACATTCTTTTTGCGAGGCCTGATAAGTTTCCATGAGGGTACTATAACAGGAGGTGGTGGAGGCTCCAAAGGGCAAGATCTTGTCTGAGCAATGTACACAGGGTGAGGATACAAGTGGGACAGTCCATTTTGTCGCAGCTTTTCACTTGCATCAGCCTAAGAAAGATTACTGGAGTGTTTTTAGACGTATCATATACAACAATGAACATAACCATTCTTAAAAAAATGTTTTATTACCACCCTTCAGCGCCCTAAGGAGCTTGTCATCAGTTCCACATTAGTGATCTTGTCACACCACTTCAATCCTACTAACCTATGCAACCACTCATTTTTGTTTTTGCTGTTGTTTTCCATGTTTCAGCGTTGTCATCACTTGTATCATCACTATCACTGAGACAGCATTCACCATCATTATGATCACTAGTGCCACTGTGATAACTTGCATTGTCATCTATTTTATCATCAATATCAGTACCGGCATTTCTTAAGACCCTCTGCTCGCGAGGCGTCTGCATCCCTTATAGACACGAATGACCAAATTCAAAGATGAATTAGAGGGCAAGTTCTGTATCCTACTAGTGACAGGCTGTTGCTACTGGTGTCAGACTATAGCGGCTAGACCGTTCCTCTGACGTCCAGGCCAGGTCTTGCTGCATGGGCAACAGCTCAATCTACAACTGCCCAACCTTGTGCCACCGAAAGTTATTTCGGGAGGTACGCTCCTATGGTCAGTAATGACTGGAAGGGAAGATAGATAGATCACTATGATAGCTTGCACTGTCACCTATTTTATCATCCCTATCACTGTGATAGCTTGCACTGACACCTAATCTATCACTTTCAGTGTGATAACTAGCCTTACCATCATTATAGCCATCACTACCTCTGTGATAAATTTTATCACCATTACTTGCATCATCATTATCATAGTTCTAATTACAGTCACAGCCATCGTCCCCATTGGTTCCATACAACACTGACAAAAAGTTGTTGCATAAATTACTTTTCATTTTACTGAATGCTGCTTTTCCCTGGGCCATTCTGCTCTTTGTGCCTGAGATGCAAATTCCATCTGATGTTATTAATATGCTTAGGTATTTGAATCTACTGACATGTTTTGAAACTGTCCCACTGACTTTGATCATTTATTGTAGTAGCGAATATTCATTTGGGAGTAAACCCCGAGGGTACATCCGGAGTTGGAGTCCACAAGGCAGTCTAATGTTGATTTAACATTATTCTGGCAACAAAGATTGGACAAAAGGTACAGACGTTAAAGGAACTCTGTGATGTCACTACACCAAACTGTATCAGCCATTGCTGTTCCATTGGCTCTACCAGCTATGTGGAAAGGGGGAACATGCTGCATGGGCAACAGCTTGATCTAACTGTACCCAAGCTCACGCTCTCAACAAGCAGAAGAGACAAGAGCACACTGAAAGGAACACCAGGAAAAAAAGCAATTGAAGGCTATCACCTCAAGGGTACATTCCCATAGTCAGTTATGACAGGAGGGGGCTACTATTCATTAATACACATTTCAGTCCAAATACACAAGAAAAGAAATTAGTTTAGATACATTACAAGACACTTCCTACCATCTCCCCAAGAACTGAAACCTTCACAGGGTATTTTGAAGTACTGCTGTATGTTGCAAACATAACGACCTCTGGTTTTTCCGGTAAAACAAGTTCATCAACGACAGGTTTCTCCTCTTCTTCATTGTTCGCTCTTAAATAACCACATTTATCTCTATAATTAAGCTGTCAGTCTGTCTCAGGCTTCTCTCATCACCATACATGTACACAGTGATTCTTGCCATTTTCCTACTGCTATGGCTGTACTGCCCTGTGTAGTTCCCAAGGGTCTCTGAAGAGGCAAAGAAAGAATAAGCCTACTGTACCCTCGGGCACGTCGTACAAGGCGAGTAATATGAGGCTGTGCATGGAAAAATGACAAAGGAACCACAACTGCAAGGGGTATGTAAATGCTTGGTGCATGTCAATGTCAGAGTTGTGGCTCCTTGCTCTATAACAGCATAAACGGAAATAATAATGATGGCTGTATTAATGGTCTCAAATAAAAATAAGCTTGGCTACGGCCAATAATATTGGGCTAAATAATTCCTGTCTCTTATTTGAAACATGGTGTTTACATATGTAAATGACTAAAAACCAGTAATATTGGGCTTGGATATTATTTTCTTCTATTTGTCTCATTCTAAGACAGCTTCAAGAAATTCATATATAATTTACGGGACTGAAGACGCAGCAAAAGAAATGACTGCTTGCGTCAGCGAATCATAGCTGACCAAGACCCTACTCCACCTCCAAGTGGTGGTCATGGAAACAGGCTGCATCACTGCAGTCTGGCCGAGAGAGTAGGGATCGAAGAGGGAAGGCAAACCCGGTCCCAAAAAATGCTGTGCGGAAGTCGGATGTGTCGGGCTGAAAGGCGCAAATACCGCAGCTTTGCTGTAAACAGCAACACAAAGCAACCAACATCCTTTTCAGGATGAATGAGAAAGAAGGAAGAAAATATATAATTTAGACAGTGCACAAACTTTTACACTGCAAATGAATGTAATTACTTCTCTTGTTTCGAACACATCTCAAAATAATGGCTAAAACTATTTTCAAACATTCCCTTCATTTATTTGAAACATGATGTTTACATAGGTAAATGACTAAAAACCAATTTAAAATATATATTGTCGTTTGAAATATTAATTGCTCACATGCCTTCTTCTATCTCTTATTTTAAGTATAATAATTTCATATGATTAAAAATATCTTAAATTATACTTTCTTTCATTTAAAATTGTAATTTGCCGTTAATTGAAAGTTATATCTTGCATAGCATAAGTTACTAAAAATTAAACCTGTAGCATTTCAAATATTTATATACATGATTGAAAAAAACAAAAATTATATCCAAACTCAAAAGCACAAACAGGTAAACACTGTATGAAGAGATAAATATACATGAAGTAATTTTTTAAAATTGCTACAACCAAGGCACGCATTATTACTAATTCAGTTACAAGTACCAATAAAAGTTAATACTTTTTTTTAGGTATGTTTTTGTCATCTTTAACAATGAAATGGCCAAGTTATTGCAAAGGAAAAAGGACAGGGAGATTAGACATGCAATAAAGCACAGGTCACTCAACAACCAATCAATGCCTTTGTTTTCGTTAGGTAGGGGCCTGTGACAGTACTTGAGTTCATGGCTATTTTCTGTGTTTATGTGTGTGTGTGTTACTGCATGCATATGTTGTCTTCCCCTCCCTTTCTTTCTTTACCTTGATGAAATAAAGATATTCATATTAGGGCCATGTGATGGTATTCTATTTTCTGTAGGGTTCAATATCAGTGCCATGTGATAATACCTGTCTTTCACTACAGTTCCCTTTCAAGGCCATATATGGGTATCAATTTTTTGTCATACTCATTTACTATACTTGTATATGTGCTCTCACCATTTCCACCTCCTCTTCTTTAATCTGTCACCAACATTGTTAATGCCTGATTAGTTAGGGAAGTTTTTGTTGTTGTTTGTTAACTAGGGCTGCTGAGCTTCTCACTCTTTTGCAGCCAATAATAAGTTGAAGACTTCTTGGCATTATCTACACTGTAGATCTTGGTTTTTCCTGCCATCCTGAAACATGTTGAGCTGAAGTCATGAGCTCCAGTTTCTCCAGTCTTACATTTAATGGATCATCACATCTGGTCCCAAGCTGGAAGGAAGAAGCACATGGCATACTGTGCATTCCCACCATCCAAGGGGGTTCTCCAAATATGCAGAGCTAAAATACTGTACTATGGTTCTTTGCTCTCCCAATAATTGCCACGCCGTACACAGAGCCACCTCTTAGCTCATCATGGGGTCCATAGTGAGATCCTCCTGCATGCAGCCAACCAGGTAAAAACCTTAGTTATGTCTGGGACTCAAGGGACTCCTCCAAGTTTAGTGTGCAATGCTGGGTTCTCAACTTGTTTCACCACAGGCGGAATCCCTGGAAGTGTGTGGATGATTTCAAGAGTCAATGAGAGTGCAATAAGCCTCACAGATGGTTTCACTTCCACAACTTTATACTGTAGCATTGTATATAGAATACAGAATGGTTTACAGTAGAAACAGGGGTGAAACAAGGCTGTATTATGTCACCACTACTTTTTGGAATAGCTATTGGTTGGGTTATGAAAAACTATACCCACAATGAACAATTAGGTATAAAATGGACAGATGGAAAGTCCCTGGAAGACCTTGATTTTGCAGATGATTTAGCATTCTTAAGTCCAACACCCAGACAGGCCCAAGAAGCAGTAAATAATCTGTGTCATCTCTCGGTTAAAATAGGTCTCCAAATAAATGCCTCTAAAACTAAAGTTATGAACTTTTCTAACGAGACCTTTGATATCATCCTGAATGGGGAAAAACTACAGAAGGTTGAAAGTTTCAATTATTTAGGCAGTAAAATGACTCCGGATGGTGATACAACAAGAGAAATTCATACTAGAATTGCTTTGGCAGCTAGCGCCTTCAATAGATTACACTGGCTAACAAAAAAAAAATTTTTTTTTCTTTCTCTAACATTTCTATGTTTTTCTGGTCAATTTTAATGCGCTGTTTTTAAATCTGCAAACCGTTTTTCTCTATCAGGTCGGGATCTCGAGAAATACGCAATTGAAGTTTTTTAACAACGCATACAGTATTATAACATCATTCGTACAAGAAGTATAACAGTTATGTAGGCTTGAATTTCTTTGCAGTCGACTTTCGTCGGTGAATGGCATGTGGTACATCGCGATGAAACATCCAACAATAATCGGCAAGCATGGTCACACTCCACCGTCCTTGATAACGTGACTCCATTACGGCGATATCTTGATGGAATCGTTCTCCATGTTCATCGCTGACTTCGCCAAGGTTGTCAGGGAAAAAGTCAAGATGCGAATCGAGCAAATGGATTTTGAGGGACGTGTTACAGCCCATAATTCTGTATGCATCTATGCACTGCTTAACAATATGCACATAGTCGACAGATTTGTGATTTCCCAGAAAGTTATCGACGATCGATTTGAATGCCATCCATGCGTGAAGTTCACTACCATGTAACAAGTTCTCGAATTGTTTGTCTGCAATAACTTTCCTAATATGAGGTCCTACAAAGATACCTTCCTTTATCTTTGCATCGCTAACTTGCGGAAACTTTTCTCGAAGATAAGTGAAAGCTTTGCTCATTTTATCTAATGCTTTTACGAAATTCTTCATGAGCCCCAACTTTATATGTAACGGTGTTAAAATGATGCTGTCTTTGTTAACTAATGGCTCGTGTATTACATTTTTATGCCCGAGCTGCATACGATCCCTGATAGGCCACACCTTTCTTGCATAATGTTCCTGTCTGTTGCGGCTGTCCCATTCACATAGGAAGCAACAAAATTTAGTACACCCAGTCTGCATGCCCGTGAGAATTGCAATGACCTTTAGGTCTCCACAAATCCGCCATTGGTAGTCATTGTACTTTATTTTTGCCAAAAGTATAGCCATATTGTCATAAGTTTCTTTCATATGAACAGAGTAGGCGACTGGAATTTTGCAATAGCAAATGTCATCATCCATCTCAAAGTATTGAACAAGTTCTCTGTGTCTATGACGAAATTTAGATATCAAAGTATTGGGCGCTAAAAGATTCCATTCTTTGAGTCGCGAACCGAGTAATTCCACTTGTCCTTTGGTAAGAGCGAGATCACATATTAGATCTGAAAGGTTAATTAAGTGAACACCATCATTCACCGGTATATAATCCGAGTCAGAATTAGTTTCTGAAGCAGGTAAACTATCACTTTCTGATGGTTCATTCACGTCCAACGGATATTGTTTCTGGTGGAACTGGGATCGGACACGTGATTGGATCACGAGACACTGGTTTCGAAACCGATTCAATATTTGGATAAACCACAGACTTTCTAGTTTTAAAAGTGAAACCATGGATATTTGTCAAGCAGAAGTAACAATCAGTAGCGTGATTTGTCTTGTTCATGCCATATTACTGGCACTCCAAAAGGCATCGACTTATGCTTCGGCGATTTTCGTAACCAACCTGCCAATGTATTTGCACAAAGTCGAACAAACTGCATTTGGCTTCCAAGATTTATTTGCATCATCAACTTTCGAATCGAAATAAAGTTCATATGCTTTCTTTAGTAATGGTGTAAAGTTTTTCTGGTGAACACGATCGGTAAAATATCCGCACACGTAACAGAACAGATCAGCCGAATTTCTACAACTTCTAGAAGCCATATTTCGCTCAGAATTATTTCAGAATACAGTAACTATTGGAAAAATAGCGTAACATATGTCATGCATCTTTTAGCAGTATAAAAAGTGGAATTATTTTGCATTTTATTAATTTTTAATAAGTTATGTAGTAAAAATGAAACGGAGCACATAACGGTTTCCCAAAAATATAATGTATTCACAAATATCTTAAAAACCTGACGTGATAGAGATAAACGGATTTCAAATTTGAAATCAGCGCAAAAAACTGACATAAGAACACTTATTCTTATATAAGAAAGAAAAATGTTGTTTGTCAGTGTTATCTAACATTTGGAAATTACGATCACTGAATATACATACCAAGCTTCGTCTGTTTAATTCGAATGTTATCTCAGTGTTAACATACGGCTGTGAAAGTTGGAAAATAACAAAATCATTGGAGAACAAGCTGAATACATTCGAGAACAAATGTCTTAGAAAACTCATGAACATCAGTTGGAAAGAATTGAAGACTAATCGACTAATAAGAGAAGACTCTAAGCAGAAATATGTCTCCGACTATATAAGGAAAAGATGATGGTCATATATCGGTCATGTCCTACGAATGCAAAACAACAGAATACCACTACAGGCGCTCACTTGGGTTCCTGAGGGTAAGAGGAAAAAAGGAAGACCAAAAGAAACACTTAGAAGAACAATAATAAGAGAAGGAAGAACGTTGGGCCTAAATAATGTGCAAGAGTTAAGAGGAGTGGCGTCAAAACGAACAACCTGGAGAGCACTGGTTTCTGCCTTATGCGCCGTGTTTGGCGCTTAAAGAATTTATTATTATTATATTATTATTGTGCTTAGCTGATGGTCATATAAGAATGACTCCAGATATGCCTCCATGCATAGTTAGGGATGTAAACATTTTGTGTCTTTTGCTCCCACTGATTTTAAAGGCTTCTTCTCAGGCATTTGCTCTCAAATCATCTTAAGTGGCCGCTGTCATAGTCTGTGCTTTTTTTTTTCAGTGTCCCCTCCATATAGTTGAGTTATATTCACATACAGGCACACGCAGTGACATTAAAACTATAACCTCAGATTATGCTGAGAAAAACATTAATCATGGTAAATATTACATTCCATTTTTATTAAGGACATATTTAGTTTTATTATATAATTTTTTAGAGCATCTGACTGGCAGAATGATTACAACACTGGTAAAACATGGTGTCGACATGCTCCAGTCTACCAGCTGTATGGGTACCTGACTCTGCTATTGAGTTAGGGAAGGTAAAGGCAGCAAGGAAGGGCACTGGTCACCCACCTCTCAAAGCTAGATCTGGTGTAGTGAAGTCTCTAACACTTCACACCCTTATGGCAGTATCTACTTTGGGACTACCTTTACTTGTTATATATATGTTTGTTATATATATGTTTGTTATATATATGTTTGTTATATATATGTTTGTCATTTAAATTAAATATTTAAGGTCATAAGAAAATGTCCTATATTAACTCTTACAATCCGGCAAGCCCCGTGAAGTGGCGCGGGTTTAGTACCAATTTTACGGCTCGCCCCGTGAAGTGGCGCGCGATGGTAACGATAGCTAAACTAGCGCGTAAAAACGCGGTTTTAGCTCCCGTATAGTAAGAGTTAATAACAAGGTAAGTAATTGAGTCAGTCACAGGAAGAGAAGAGGCGGGGACAGCTAAAGAGCACAAGAAGACACACAAAAAACACACACACACACATGTGAGGGTAGCATGTAATGAGATAAAAGAATGCACACAGTGACTACCTATTCACCTAAGGAAGCTCGCACATTTACTACTTGACTGTATATGCCAGTATCTTGTCATCAGAAAAAATATAGCAGAAAATATTTTGTTCAAATTTGGTAAAGTTAAAGCATTAATGATCAAACCAACTTCATAGCAAGAAAAAGATAAACTTTTGTATGAAGAGGTAAGTAAAGATTACTTTTAAACAAAGGCACGCTTTATTAATAATTTGGTAGTTTAATACTACCAATAAAAGTTAATAATACTATTTTACTGGTCTGTTATTGTCATCTTTAACAAAGCAGAGTCAAAAGGGGAGATTAACCATATATATATATATATATATATATATATATATATATATATATATATATATATATATATATATATATATATATATATATATATATATATATATATATATATATATATATATATATATATATATATATATATACAGTAGAACTCCATTTATCCGAACCCCATGGGACAGAGCATCGTTCGGATAATCAAATGTTCGGATAATTGGATTACATAATGTATCGAGTACATGTACACATATTTCTAAAATTAATTAACCATCACAAGGAAAATACACTATAAAACATATTTACTTGTACTGTAATAATAATACCCACACTGTATTAGATCACTGTATCACCAAAATCTTTTATTACACTGCAATGCATGTACTACTTGTATTAATTATTTTTGTTAAGAAAGAGAAATGTTTTCAAAATAACATTACAAACGATTCAAAACCAGGCGCAACTTACGTATATATGTACTTGCACAGATGTAGCCCACTATTTAAAATAATGAGGAATCCTCTTTTGCACCAAACTGGATAGTCTCCTTTTGGCTGCTAAGTCCCGCATTCTCTTCAACAGCAGAAGCTGTGTAGGACAGCTGTCATCTTCTTGCTCGTACCAAGCCATCGCTGTTTCTAGTGCTATAAAGGCCTCTTCAGGACTTGGTCGACGTTTTGGTTTTTCTTCATAATCTACAAGTACATCATGTACTTCTGAGGAGTCTTCATCATCGGTCACTACATGTATTTGGTTTTCTTCTTGCACAAAAGACAAAATTTCTTCGTCATTCAAAAACTGAAAACCAGAATCATTATCATCTTCTAGCCACATGTGTGCATCATCTTTGTCACAGTCCGAAAATCCGGGCATTGCTTGAAACAGTTCCACAACTTCATTTATACAATCATCATTTGTGTCCACTGCAGTAGTTTCATTTCCTCCTTTTTTCCCAAGCAATCTACTCCAAGCCTTGTTGAGATTATCTTGTGACAGGGTGGTCCAAGCATCAGCTAAAATATATCAGCTTCTTCTTCTTCTTCTTCGATCCTTAGCCACCGACCGTCAAAGCAGTCAGTGGCCATCGCGCCTAGTGGCGTCTTGTAGGGCAACAACAAATTGATTCCACTTTGCACGGTCGGTGGCCATCCTTCGTACAGTGCCCCAACTCTGGTTCATTCTTTGCATCTCAGCCTCCACAGTCCTCCGCCAAGTTGTTTTTGGTCGGCCTCTCTTTCGCTTTCCTTCAGGGGTCCAAAGCATAGCTGTTCTTGTGATGGCATCGGGGTCTCTTCTGAGGACATGACCAACCCAGCTCCAGCGTCTGCCAGCTATGATGGTGTGCATGTCCTCTTGCTTGCTACGAGTAAGCAGATCTTGGTTGGTGATGGTATTCGGCCAAAAAATGCGGTGAATTTTTCTTAGGCATGTTGTGTGAAAAGAGGACAATTTTGACATTTCCTTCTCTGTGACTCTCCAGCATTCCGCACCATAGAGAAGCACAGAAAGCACGCAGCTCTGGTATAATCTTAATTTTGTGCTTGTGCTGTATTGGGAGGACTTCCAGATGTTATTTAGGCTAAAGAAGGCTGTTCTTGCCTTATTCATTCTGATGTTGATGTCTTTGCCTGCCCCACCGTCTGGTGTTACTATGCTTCCTAGGTATGTGAAGGTATCTGTCTGTACCAATTGCTGATTCCTTACTGATATGGGCTCAGGGTTGCTCACATTGAGCGTCATGACCTCAGACTTCTTTAAATTGATGTTCAAGCCCACCTGCTGGCTAAATTTATTAAGTCTATCCGTTTTTTCCTGGATGTGTTGATGTGAATGTGCCAGCAGTGCAATGTCATCTGCATATTCCAGATCTTCCAATGTAGAAAATGTAGTCCATCTTATTCCTCTTGGACTGCCCTCTGTTGTCTGGCGCATCACCCAGTCTATGACTGTTAAAAAAAGAGTGGTTGATAAGGGGCATCCCTGTCGTACTCCTGTCTTCACCTCGAAGGTTAGGTTGCTCTGCCCAACACTACACGTAAAGTTGGCATAGAGGCTTTTTTATGATTGCCACTATGCAGCTTGGAATTCCATAAGCCCTCAGTATTTTCCATAAACTGTCCCTATGTATGCTGTCAAAAGCCTTTTCAAAATCAACAAAATTTATGTAAAGCTGTCTTTGCCATTCTGAGCACTGCTCTATAATGTTCCTGAGAGTGAATATATGGTCTACACATCTTCTGTTCTTTCTAAATCCTGCTTGTTCTTTCCTCAGTTTGTAGTCTACTGCCTTTGAAATTCTCTGTACAATTATCCTGCCTAGTATTTTGCTGGGAACTGAGAGAAGAGTGATTCCTCTCCAATTATTGCAGTCTGCAAGATCTCCCTTTTTGGGCAATTTGACAATTATTCCTTTGTTCCACTCTGATGGTGTTGTCCCCGTTTTCCACACTTGTGCAAATAGTGGTTGTAATAGTTCTGCTGCTAGCTCAGGGTCTGTCTTAAATAGCTCTGCATTTAAGTTATCATGGCCCGGAGCTTTACCGTTCTTTAACCCTTTGATTGCTGTGATGATTTCTTCTTTTCGTGGAATGTCTGTATTTACATCTAGATCGTTTTCAGCCTCAGGAACATTCAATTGTGTCTCTGGTATTTCCTTGTTCAGAGTTTCTCTGAAGTGCTCTGCCCATCTTGTTTCCTGTCCTTCTGCTGTCTTGATGAGATTTCCTTGCTTATCTCTTACTAATGTAATATTGTTTGCACCTTGTTTTCCGCTGATGAATTTAGTTATTTTGTATACTGTGCTTTGTTCATTTCTCAGTGCTGCCTCTTCTGCCTGTTTTGCAAGATCGTCTAGGAAATTCCTTTTGTTGGCTCGGGTTTGGCGTTTAACTTCCCTGTCCAGCTGGCTGTACTGTTCGCTATATAGTTGCTTTAACCTGGGGGACTTCGCTTCTGATATATCAGCAGTCTTTGAGATTAAGCTTTTTGGAAAACGCCACCACACTTTCTTCATCTTCAGCCAACAATAAACGACGCATGACTTCCTTCTTGTACATCTTTTTAAGCTTTGCTATAACACCCTGATCCATTGGTTGAATCAGTGCTGTTACAATGGGAGGCAGAAAAATTACTTTAAAATTTGTATCAACTGCATTCAATGTATCCGTCTCTGGATGAGATGGTGCATTGTCCAGTAGAAGAATTACTTTTCCAGTTTTCTTTTCTTGTTCTCTCAACCTCTTCACATTTGGGATGAACTGATTTGTATACCAATCAAGAAATATTTCACTATTCATCCAAGCACTCTTCTGTGCTTTGTAACACAATGGGAGACATGTCACATTCTTTAAACAACGTGGTTTTTTTGGCTTTGCCGATCATTAGCACCGGTAAACGATGACTTCCACTGGCATTCGCGGCTACCAAAATTGTTACTCTCTCTTTGCACTTTTTAAACCCAGGGGCAGCTGCTTCGCGCTGAGATGCAAGTGATTTTTGAGGCAATGATTTCCAGTATAAGCCAGTCTCATCGGCATTATACACATCATCGAGTGAATAACCTTCTTCTTCCAAAAAAGCCAAGAATGTTTCTTTAAAATTTTTAGCGGCAGTTGCATCGCTAGATAAAGATTCCCCTTGAATCTCCAATTCTCATATGCCATGACGAGATTTAAAGTTTCTTAACCATCCCTGGCTAGCCTTAAAGTCAGGAGGACCGTCTGTTACGTGCAGTCTTTGATATCTTACAATATTATACATTGGTATACTTGTTATGTTCGCAAATATTTTGTAAACAAAATAGATACTTTTTAGTGCTTAAGGAAAAGTCATTATTGAGTTACTTCCCTTGAAAGTTGTGTCGTCTCTTTCGATCGAACTCCGCGGATGAATCCAGTTTTACTGCGATTTATTCTTTGTTTGGGTAGTAATAGATTGTTCTTGCTTCAGAATATCTATGGCCTGAATTTATGTGTATTGTTTGTCTGAGTAGGACGAGTCTGTCTTATATCTGTATATCTTTACATATCTAAGTCGAACTATATGTTCTTTTGTCTCTAGAGAGGTCAAAGGCTGTTCGGCGGATGTGTCGCTAGAGAGGTGTGTTTTGGCTTCGCCCTGATGAGGGGCTGTGTTTTTCTATGTCGGCTTGTCGCCGGAAAAAGTGATCTCTATATTTATGGGGAAAGTGATAGTTGTCTAGACCTATCGTGTATGCTTTACCCCAGTGTTTATTTTTATTGCCAAGGAATGGCAGAATCATATTTCTGATACCAAGGTAATAAAAGACACTCTTTTTGAACTCTCGTACGAAGCCACCGTTTTCCGATAGGTACGATTTGTACGTCTGAGAGGATACATTTAACTAGATGAAAAACGACTCTGATTCCTAGCAGCACTATATCCTGTAGAATGCAGTCAATTGTTCATGATAAAATCTACAGAGCAATGAAATGTTTAATGAATGACTAACTTTAAGACAGATTCATTATCTGTATCCAAACGTGAGTGACAGCTCACGAGAGAAGCCATCTTGTAACCAAACATGTAGTGACTTTCAAGAAGAGAAAAGGGATGCCCGTATTATCGCTTGATTAGTCCAGAGATCACTGCTACACATGAGAACCCATTGCTAGCGGTTCAATATTATTATATGGAAAAATCTGTGCTGGACATTATGTTAAGGAATCTTCGCTAGACGAGGTTAGGTCTAGAAGCCATCTTGGATATTGTTTATAATCTGACGTGCTTTGTCAGTAAACTCAGATGATATATATATGGGCAATACTGAGTGCTTGGCTACTGACAGTCCATTATACTATTATTCTACATGAGTGCCCATGTAACATTGCAAGACCATTTATCCACTGTACCATGATGTATTATGCCAACCTGTGATTTGTTACTATCTGTGCTGTCGAGTGTGTACGTCCAATTAAACTGTAGTAAAGGTACACAGTAGTTGGTGTCGATGACTTCCAGCCATACATGAGTGTGAGAAAAGAACATTTGTCAACACCACGAACCCTTCTTATCATTCGCATATTATACACTCAATCTATGTCTACACACCACTGCGTAGGTCAAGTTGACATTCCATACTCAAACCACGAACAACACAACAACACAGTATTTAACTCTGGTGATGTTCGAGTGAGCTTCAGATCTTTCAGCATGTCTCTTGCTCAGGGCAAGGGTCTTGTATTAAGAGTTTATCAACTGATGATGATGACGTCTGTCTTCCAAAAAGAGACTTTATCACCGTCAAGTTGATTGTTGAACTGAAGTGCCTTTTCACACAACAGAGAACCAGAGATAGGTTCCCCTTTGCTTCTTCTTTGCACAAACCATATATACAAAGCCTCTTCCAATTTCACATCTTTCGCATTTCTCATGGTTTTACGTTTCTTTGACCCATTTTCACTATCAAATTTCGATGCAAAACTCATAATTTTATCCTTGTTACTTTTGATGTCAGAGACGGTAGCTTTCCCAACATTGAAAATTCTCGCAAGTGAAGACACAGTTTCACCTTGTCCTAGTCTCTTGATAATTTCTGTTTTCGTTTCAATTGACAAAACATTGTGGTTCCTTTTATATGCTTTAGGCCTACTGGAAGATGCCATATCGCACAGAGAAATACTTGTACACCAAAATTATTCTGCTGTAGTAGCAGACACAATTATTTTAAGTTGAACTGTCTGTTTAGCCAGTGTTCTACCTAGAACGCACACGTACACTGGATTGGTAAACCAGATATTAACTGACTTTATGATCTAACTGACTTCCTGTACGTAAGCGACCGACCATTAGCCATCCCATTCTCTACAAATTGTTCGCACACATTTGAAGTTTGCCGCATCAAAAGATTCAGAATTTTAGTCTAACGTGACTGTGGCATCTGATTTTTTTTTTTCTTTCTGGAAAAAGTGTTAGGATAATTGGATGTTTGGATAATTGGGGTTCGGATAAATGGAGTTCTACTGTGTGTGTATATATATATATATATATATATATATATATATATATATATATATATATATATATATATATATATATATATATATATATATATATATATATATATATATATATATATATATATATATATATATATATATATATATATATATAAACTCTTTCTTTCTACCTAGGAGCTGTATGGTGTGCTCATTTGATTATAGTCAAGATTTTCCCACATCTGAATTCTAATTGATATAGGACAAACTTAACTGTTATATTTAAGACTTAAACACTTCAAAATTATCTTCAGTGAATTTTCAACAACTTCATATATATTAAACCCCATGCAGTTCCCGAGGGTCTATGAAGAGACGATAAAAGAATGTGTCTACTACACCCTCAGGCATGTCATACAAGGTGATGAATAGGAGGCTGTGCACTGGGGCTCCCAATCTCATCATGTAAAACTAATTGCCACAGAAACCACCACTGCAACATCATGAAACTGCTAGATGTAAGCTTCCTGCAGGACCAGCTGGTAGTAGTTGCTCCAAGCTCAGTAAGGAGCACAAAGGAAAATGATGAAGGTGATGATGCTGATATATATTACAAGATATAGTCTCATAAACATATGTATTAGAGGTGGGCAAATAGAGACACTTAGCTGTGTCGAGACATTCGAAACAGTGGGTTAAACTGTGTCGACGCACTGTTTCGACACAACGGCACAGCGGCTCTTTTGCCCATATCGGGGAGAAAGAAGTCTCTTATAGACAGTACCGGGGCGGGTATACATGAACTGTGTGAGACAATTTCCTCTGTTTTTACTGTCGTGTGTGAAAATCTATGGCGTTTCGTGTGACCACAATTCAATATTTTTACACAAGTCTTCATTATGATGTAATAAAACGTAGATATGATGATAGCTGCAGTATATGGGAAAATAATAAAAAAACAACAATAATAATAACAGTAATAATAACACATGATATCAAACTAGAGTAAGCTAGTTTTGGTAGACAATGATTCAAATCCACACCGAGTACACATATCAGCAGAGCTAATAAAGTGTCCATTACATTTATACGAACACACGGACACTTTCAACTTTAACATAGCGCCTAAAACATTGACAACTGCAGCACTGACACAATTTTCAGTGTCTATAACTTCTCAGCAAAAATAATATCACTTGTAAAATCAAGTCATCATAACACATCCCTGAAAAATATGACATGTTTGATATTCCATACTAATGTTCCGAACGGTTTATTCGAGGCAGACATGAACTGAAACTGTGTCCATGTATCGAATCTGTCAGACTGTCGGTGCTGTTTCGAAACATTGTTTGACACATACACACTGTAGCCATCTCTACTCTGCAAAACAGCGAGGCAGACAGGAACCGACTGTATCGACACGGCAAGAAGGCTCTGTATCGAATCGTTCGGGTACGATACTGTATCGAAGCATTGTTTCGAAACATACACACAGTAGCCATCTCTAATATGTATTTACCACTTGTTTTAAAACATCTCCTTCGTTAAAACAACAAAATGTGGCATCCAATTTAGTGCAGAGGTTTGAAAGAATTAAGATTAGACATGCAATTAACTCCAAAACAAAAACCATGGTGATATCACGAGAGGGAAGAAGACATCAGATTATGCTAGCAGAACAGGTTGTGGAGTAGGTCAACCACTTTAAATACCTTGGAGCTGTCACAGACTGGAAGAGAGATATCAAAGAAGAGTTGGCTATCTGAAAAGCAGCTGCTGGGAGACTTTTCACACCATAAATCGAGGATTCCTTCAGCAAAAAAGAAGTTGGCAAGAAGACAAAGATGGTTATATACCGCTCCACCTATGTTCCAGTCTTGACTTACAGATGTGAGTCATGGGCAATGACTACAACCCCCAAAAGCCAGCTCCAAACCTCAGAAATGCGGTATTTAGGAAAAATGGTTGAAGTAACAAGAAGGAACATGGTCTGCACCCAGACGATACAGCAAGGCCTCAAATCCCAGCCCCTGCATACCCAAGTAGAACAGTCCCAACTATGGTGGTTTGACCATGTCTGCAGAATGGGAGAAGATCGGCTACCATGACAAATATGGGAAACTAAGAGCCAGGGATCCAGACCTCCAGGACGACCCAGAGTCCGCTGGGAGGACAACATTAGACAATCTCTGAAGGACTGAGGACTAGACTGGAACTAGGCTAGGAGGAAGACAGCTGATAGGATAGTATGGCACTTTCTCTGGCAAACCTCCACACCACGGTAGAAGAGGAATGACTAAGTAAGTAAGTAGCATACAATTAACTCTTTAAGTCCCAATCGATTTTATAAAGGCTCAGGGGTTAGACGCGCTTGGCCCAATCGACTTTAAAAAGCCTTTAGTATATGTGCCTCTGTTTGAGACTGTTTATAATTATAACTACCCACAAATTCATTTCCGACTGCAAGTACATTCTTTTAAATACCACACGTGTTTAAGAGTGAACATGTTTCTGTTTTGAGATATTTATTTTAGATTTTTAAAGCGATTTTTTTAAGCGCATATCCTCCATTTTACCTTGAATAACTAATCATTTTTTTTAAGCGCATATCCTCCATTTTACCTTGAATAACTAATTATTTTTCAATGAAAGCTTTTATACTTGTAGCACAAGAGTAAAGTACATCCAATTACCTTCAGTTTCATATACAACAACAAAGTTATTTATGCATATGAACATTTTAAAAAATTATTTCCAAACAACAACAATAAAAAGGCACTGGGGTGGCCATTTTTGCTTGGGCCAAACCCACTTTTTTGCTTGGGACTGAAAGAGTTAAAACCAAGGTCAGTTAACAACCAATCAAGGCATTTGTCTACCATGGGTAAAGGCCGGTGACCAAATGCTCCAGTACATGTTACCTCTTTGCTATTTTCTTAACCTCTCTCCAAGCACATCGTCAGCTTTCTTTTCTTTTTGGTTTTACGAAGAAGCCTGAGAAATTATACTACAGGTTAGATTACTCAGTGTGTGTTCAATCCACTTTCACTTTAGTTTGTTTCTCAACTATGTTATGCTTGCAGATATTGACAGCTAGTGCATTTTCAGTTCAATGTTATGCACATGACTGTTATGTAGGCGGGAGTAGATTGGTTATATTTTCTATTTCCTCCTTGGATTTATGACCCAGCCTCATGAATTGGGTACCAGAGCAACTCTGGAAAGGTTAAGGTGGCCGGCGTGATGCTGACCACATCATCCCTAGTGTGCTGATAGTCAAGAAAATATGGGCCTTACACCATATTCCCAATATGCCTCAATGGGCATGTAACGGGATCCTTTACCTTACCTACCTTTTACCTTGGATTTAAATCCAGATTTTGGATCTCAGTTGCCATTGTGGCAGTTTAGACTGCATAGTTGGGTCATGATTCATATGTATCACCCTACCGTTGGTTTTTTTTACCCTGCCTGTGGTGGAAATTAAACCCATTCCACCTCGGCTGTAATTTTGAATAATGGTTATTTTCTTGATTCTATCCATCCCACCAGTTTGAGGTGTTTGCAAATGCAACAATTAATAAATCTTTAATTAGAATAGTTGATTATTACTAACAATAATAATTCTCACTGTTGATTAGATTAGAATTGTTACTTCTAGCACACACAC
This sequence comes from Oreohelix idahoensis, assembly GCA_024509875.1. Lineage (NCBI taxonomy): Eukaryota > Metazoa > Mollusca > Gastropoda > Stylommatophora > Oreohelicidae > Oreohelix > Oreohelix idahoensis. The sequence goes on along the minus strand of JAMPIV010008218.1, from coordinate 267,475 downwards.
ACATCAATACTGAAATAACTGAACAACAGCAAACACACTGAAGTATTTCTAACTATTACTAAAAATGTGTCAAACCTAAAATTTAAATAGGAAGCATGCGTAAAGTTAAGTGCTCTGGACTAACTTTTTATGTTCAGATTCTCAATTTTGCTCTAAGCATTTTAATTGCACATAATACAATTATGATTAGAACTCAAACATTTTCACATTAATAAAACTAAGTCTAAGCATGCTTACTGCAATTAGTTAACAAAATAGTCTTCCTTTTAAAAAATATGCATACCTGTCAACCTGTACGAATTTTTCGTACAATGTACGTATTTTTGATACTTTTAGCAGTGTATGGCCGTACAGACTTGCTGTACGGATTCCTCCCGCACCTCCCCCCCCCCCCTAAAAAAAAGTTTTTTATTAAAAAAAAAAAATTAAAATAAATTCTAAAAATATTTTCCAACCTAAGTTTTTTAAAATTTTAAATCAGAAAATATTTTCTAGCCCAGGTTTTTTTAAAACCAATTTTTAAATTTTTAATTCCGGGAATCTCGGCGTCTGTTTTTAAACAATATCTGCTATGTTTGACTTTAATCCGAATTGTTAAAAAATAAAGAAAAAAAAGTTTTCTTTGGTATGGTGAGTGACTGAAAGTGTTAGACATAGAACTAGAGTTCAGTATGTTTGCCTGTCTTACCAACGTTTTTCTGCACGAATTTCAGTGGAGTCTGGCCAGGAAGAAAATTCTGCATTTATTGAGTCTTAATGTCTTGTCTCACCCGTGTGTTGCCGGGGCCCGAAAGGGGAGCAAAGAATAGTAACACTGCACCCTACCACGCATGTCGTAAAAAGCGACTAAGGAGGGTTGGGCATGGGGCTGTTTACCCCATCCCGTAAAAACTTCGCACAGTGGGCTGATCACCTGCTTGCCAACCAATCTGATTACGGAAACAACGATAGATTGTTTGGTCTGTTTCTGTTCCACAAAGACGCCACTAGGCGTGGTGGAAACAGCGATAGATTGATCAATTTGTTGTTGCCCTAAGACGCCACTAGGCGTACTGGCCACATACTGCTTTGCCGGTTGGTGGCTAAGGATGGAAGAAGAAGAAGAAGAATGTCTTGTCAATGATAGTGCCGTGGGGAGGGGGGGTGGGGGAGACCATTGGGAGGGGCTGTGCTTAGGGCATCAGTTGGCCTTAATCCGGCCCTGAGTGTAAGATTAACATTGATACATGCTGTGCAGACTTTAAGCCCACAAATGCAATTCTGCAAAGTGCTAAAAGTGCATGTGTTGATTATAATACAAAACACTGCATCGAAAGAATAGTACCTCACGATCACTAAGTTTTTTATATGTAAAGAACAGCATGAGACTATTAGCATGTTTTATATCACACTAATTCAAATGCTAATAGATTTGTATGTGTCATTTCTCATTTTAAAACCGTATTGTGTATAATTTATTAAAATATTTTTTGCGTAAGGATTTTTGGGTGTTTGTAAGGATTTTTTTGGTCAGGCGTACAGGTTTTTTTCTCAGGAGGTTGACAGGTATGAATTTGTAATAAATCACATTCCAACAGAATTATTTTTCAGTTCACAGAAAGTGAAAAAAGTGGAACACATCAAAAGCACTGAAATTTCAGCTTAACTCCTTGACTGCGCTGGATGTTTATAGACATCCTGGCTTTTCTGTTTATATTACATAGGCATCCTGACTTTACTGTTTATATCATGCATAAGACATCATGGTATGTCTTAAATACTGTGTTAGTTGTCAGCAGAATTGCTATCGCTCAATTCCTGGGGGTTTGTGAGGAGACAAAGAAAGAATAGGAATACTACTACTTCAGGTGCATCGTGGGAGGCGACTAATTTTCTTTCTTCTCGTAGGAGGTGACTAATTTTCTTTCTTCTCGTAGGAGGCGACTAATATTCTTCTCCGTCGTTCGCTGTCAAAGAACCACTTCTTTCTCTCTTATAAAGCTGGTAGTCTACCTCAGGTCTTTGTCATTACCATACAGTTTCTCCCTCAACTGGGTTGGAGAAGGTCACACTGCCATCCTGCTCCTATCAGGCTGCTGCCATGGCAAAATTTAAAAAAATTAGAAACCTACCCACAACAAAAATATTTATAGAATGTGTAATTCCTCTACACACACATTGAGATTCTCACTGGTGCTATGGAGTTCATGCACTGTGCTGAGATCTCCCTTGTGTGATCTAAGGGAGGAGATCAGAGCACTGATGGAGTAGTCCGTCTGCAATGAAGATAGTCCTTAAAATACCGAACCAAACCAATACTCTCATGGAGTCGGCAGTTTTGGAGTACACATTCTACTGTCCATTTGTCATCCCCACATGGACACTCATCTGTCATCCCCACATGGACACTCATCTGTCATCCCCACATGGACACTCATTTGTCTATCAAATTTTCAGTTTGTATATACGTTTGCAATGGCCGGTTCTCAGTCTGAAAATTATCACTTGATCTCTTCTTGGTCATGTATAGTAAAGTTTAGCATTACTGGACTCAGAATGTTCCTTTTGCCATTTTTCTCTATAGTTATTTTTGATTATTGCTTTTATCTCTTCATTTGTAGCCCTGTCTTGTGTTTGGGTGTTTCCTCCTCCCTTTTTGGCAAGTTTATCTGCCTTCTCATTTCCATATATCTTGCAGTGGGTGGGAATCCACTGTACTTTTGCTGTTTTGAATTCATAGCTGGTTTTCATTAGTGCCTTTGCCAGGCTGTCTATTTCATTGTTTTTATTGTTTCTGAGAGCAGTGATGACTGACAGAGAGTTTGTAAAGAGCACTATCTTGTCTCTAGCATGAACATTATTTTCCATGAAGGTAATTGCAGCTGTTTTTAGTGTTTCTGCCTCCGCTTTGAAGTTGTTTGAGAATTTTCCAGTAGCCATCGAGATATGTATTTCTTGTCCATTATTTAATTTTGAGTAAGCACCTCCACCTCCATTTTTTGTAGTGTTTGTTGCTGATTCATCTGTATATATGTGGGTCCATTCTGTGGTAGGGTATGTCTTTCAGATATATTCCATAGCTAGGGTGACTAATATTAGGTTGTGCAAGGGGCTGGCAACCACATCATGTAAAACTAATTGCTACACAAAGCAATGCCTCAAGAGTGATAATTCTGTACATTTGTAAGCCTTGTGAGGGGAGGGGAGCTGCAACCCAGGGGCCCCACACTATTTCAAGGGACCTGGGTGAAAGAGAAAATGAACCGAAAGAAGGTTATTGCTCAGCTAAATTGCTGGCCCCATGAGCGATTCTGCCTCAAAATGGCACTGTACACTCTTTTGTTTGTGGTGTTCTTCAATTGCCTTTTTTTTAAATAGTTTTTTTTTTTTTTTCTGATATAAAATAAGCAGCAACATCTACTACATTTCTGTTAAAATAGCCCAGCAGTCAAAGGGTTAAACAAATTCATGTCACACTGTGTACACACAAAGAGGGGTAAAGAATATCTCAACCAGGGGCAGATAACAACAAACCTTGAAGCTTTTCTTTGTCCTTCCCTTTGCCTATAAAGTTAAAAATGTATCAGGATGTTTGATTATATTAAAAAAAAAAACCACAACAACTCTGTTGATTCCCTTCAAGCATTGTAAGTATAAACAATAGGTAAGTTTCGTAACAAACATTAATATTTTCCCCTTTTGCTTTAAGTTCTCAATGGGACAACAAGGCAATAATCTTCTTCTTCTTCTTCTTTGATCCTTAGCCGCCGACCGTCAAAGCAGTCAGTGGCCATCACGCCTAGTGGGGTCTTGTAGGGCAACAACAAATTGATTCCACTTTGCTCGGTTGGCGGCCATCCTTCGTACAGTGCCCCAACTCTGGTTCATTCTTTGCATCTCAGCCTCCACAGTCCTCCAAGACAATAATGTAACATCTTAAATACAAAATTGCAGTAAACAGTAGAAGACCTAACATTACACCAGGTTTCAATCCTTTCAAAAATCGGTTGCAAGTAATCAAGAAAATGAAAGTGAATAATTATCAGTACTCATAAAAAAAAAAAAACCCAGAAAATAACTTCAGAGATTTGCAAAAACATTGTTAAAAGGAATATATTGTTTTACAAAGACAGGCACTTCTTACTCCTAGCTTGGAACCAGATGTGACGATCTTTTAAATGCAAGCCAAGCTGGAGAGACTGGAGCTCATGACTTCAACTCAACACGTTTCGGAATGGCAGAAAAGCCACAAGAAAAGCCTAGATCTACAGTGTAGATAGTACCAAGGAGTCTTCAGCTTGCCATTGGCCGCTAAAGAGCGAGAAGCTCAGCAGCCCTAGTTAAATAACAACAACAACAACAACAAAGACAGGCAGAGTGACTAAAGTGAAAACAGGACAGAGAAACAAGCCTGCAAGTTAATTTAAATATAATATCCTTATTTTTTTTTGTGCTCTTTAAAGAGCTTAGAACCACCACTGTAGCTGGTCCCGTTGCTTAAAGCCTGCACCAAGTGGTCACATGCTCCTGCAGCAGTGGTTTCTGTGGCTATTTGTTTTACGTGATGAGGTTGCCAGCCCCAAGCAAAAACTAATAGTAGTCACCTTGTACGATAGGCCTTAAATATAATTTAGCTAGACAGAAATAAATATGACACATAGGTAATTTTTTAACTAACTCACTAGTCAGTTTACTCATCTACAGTAATAAATATAATAAAATCTGTGTAAAGGGTCATGCAGATGGTCACAGACAATTATCTTCCCTTAGTGTGCCCAGTTTTTGGTGTTTTCTGTGAGTATTCTTCTAGATGCTTTCTCTCTCAAGCCATTTTGTCAACTATCCAGTATTTCTTCTGGCTGTAAGCTATCATTGAATTAGCCTGTTCTTACAATGTCTTTTAATGTTCCACTTCTTGAGACATTCACTCGTGACCTTTCAACTCTGTGTAGGACAGCTCTTTAACAAATATAACCCACGTCTTCCTATCCTGTGCTGTATATTCAAGGTCTTTTGATGTCTTCTTTAACTTCATCATGAGTTTGTCCGATTTCTTTCTCCATGTGACACCTTGAGAACAACTCGCTAAAAATGGATCATCACCTTCCAGTCTTTGAATAAGTTTATGTCTGCACTTTGGTTTCTTTGACAGGCGATAGGATAGTATGGTGCTCTGTCTAGTAAACCTCTACACCCCAGATAAGAAGAGAAACGACTAAGTAGAACTGTACTTGTCCATGGAATTTATAACATTATTTTGTGAAACTAAACATCTTAAGGCCTTCAAAGATCTTATGTTTTAACATTTAAAAAAGTTATATTTACAGTAATTGGTCAGGAAATATAATGTCATTTTCGAATCAGCAACTGAGCATATTATTTTGTCTTGAAAATGCTAAATATCCAAATTAAAACCCTTCAGAGGTTGAACTAGACATGTTTCATCCTCAATTCACTGCTAGCCCTTGAAAGTTGGTCCAAAAAGTGGTTGCTCAAAATAAATGAACAAAAAACTACACACACTATTTTTACCTTGTCAAATAAACCACAGCAAGCAAAGCTGCAATTAAATGGACAGGCAGTACGAGGAGATGAAACACCAACATACTTAGGAATCACACTAGACCGACGAATGACATGGAAATCACAGATTAACAAAATACAGCTAAGGGCAAAACTTCGCATGGCCATCATGAAAAAGTTAGCAGGTACCACATGGGGTGCTGATGAGAATATCCTCAAAAAGCTGTACACAGGCAGAGTCAGACCTGCTATGGAATATGGCATCACAGCTTGGTCGACGGCAGCAAAGTCAAATTTTGACAGAGTAAACAGACTCCAAAACCAAGCAGCACGTATTATAACAGGGGCCCTAAAGTCTACACAAATCAACCATATGGAAAACATCACAGGGCTACAGTCAATGGAGGATAGACGTGACAGCAGAGTCTTAAAACAAGCTGAAAAATTTAAGAGGCTCGAAGGACACCCCATGTACCAAAGAATGAATAGGCTAGGAAGAGGCAGGCTCAAGCGAACTAACTTTGTCGCCCAAGCAAAAGAAAAAATTAACAATAATACCATACTAGCTAGCTCGTTTGCCCAGAAAATCCCAACAAGCTCAACTATCCCACTGTGGAAAATAAGATGCTTTCCTGAGTTAAAATCTGATATTCCAGGCATTGAAGGTAAGGGAACACAGACAGAAACACAAAGAAAGTGTATAGCAACCAAGTATATTGACCAAAGATTTCCAGCGAAGCTTTGGACACATGCATATACTGATGGTTCGGCAACAAATGCAGTTGAAAATGGGGGTGCCGGCATCCTCATAAAATTAAAGAATAGAATTCACTCTATGGCAATTGCCACTGGAAAATACTGCAACAACTTCTGTGCTGAAGCAGAAGCCCTGAAACAGGCAGCTGAAACTCTTATTGAATGCAAAGCACAGGCAGAAAAACAGATAGTAATCTTTTCAGATGCCCTCTCAATAATATCAGCGCTGAAGAGCCACCAAACTAAAGGATTGAAAGATCTGATAATCTCCCTTGAAAGACTGGCCGAATGCTTCAAGAAGTGCACTATCCAGTGGATACCAGCCCATTGCAACATACCAGGAAATGAAGAGGCAGATAGACTTGCTAAAGAAGGAGGTGCCTTACAGCAAAATGATATAGAGGCAACTTACGCAACGGCAAAGACCACTATAAAGGCTACATTCAAGTCCAAATGGGAAAGAGAGCACCCGGGACATTTGAAAAATGACGCATATCATCAACTATCCAGAAAAGAACAGGTCATCATTTTTCGACTGCGCACTGGGCACAACAGATTGAGATACCATCTGTACCACAAATACAAAATTGGTGCAACAGATCTCTGCACCTGCGGTACCAGCCCGATGACAGTCGAACACCTGCTGCAGTACTGCCCAACCTACAGTAATGAACGGGGTAGCATATGGCAACAACCTACTTCTGTCAACGAAAAACTGTTTGGAGATGTCGGGAACCTTGAGTTGACTGCTGCCTTTATTAGAGTCATAAATGTGGAAGTCTGAAGGCGAACGAGGAAGAAGAAGAAGAATTTAAAATTTAAAAAAAAAATAAAAAGGTTAAACTGGACTAAAAGACACATACTAAAATTTTTTTAAAGTGGTTAGCAAGCAGAGATGTTGGAAAGAGAAGGGAATAAAGAAATATATTAATAAACCCTACTCACTTCCTTTGTCTTTTTTATCTTTCTTGTCATCTTTTCCTCCTTTGTCTGAAGATGCAGTAATAATCAAAATAAACATTGAAATAAACTTTTAATACATCTCAGTATCTCCAGAACATTACAACATCTGCTTTGGTATTTTTACTCAGAGTGACCATACATGATATAACATAAATAAAATGGTATTTAGTTGGGTTTTTAAGACTATAAACATCACATAAATATCATTCAGAACGCTTATCTCAGCAAAATCTCATCATTTCCTTGTTTTTTGCTCTATATGGAGCATGGAGGCACCACAACAGCTGGTCATTATTGCAACTATCAACACCTTGTACGATAGGCCTTAAATATAATTTAGCTAGACAGAAATGAATATGACATATATGTAATTTTTAACGAACTCACTAACTCACCTTTTCAGGTGATGCACTCTCTCTTCAACAGACGTGCTAGGTCTTAGCTGCCTTTAGGGAAGTACCCATGTTTTATTCTTATATTTAATTAGATTCTTATGCATCCTATCAAGCCCTCACTTTCTTTCTTTTCTTTCCCTGACGAAGGCCTTGTGGCCGCAAGGTTGGCTATTTTCTTTGTCTTTTGTCCTCATAAGATGAATCACCTTTTTTCGATTTTTTTTTTCATACCCATCCATTATTGCAAGAAGCCTGCATAAAATTATTCACGTGCTTCTGCTAAGGAAATTTCTGTAGCACTTTATTGTACATGATGAGGTTGTCAGCCCCATACTCCCCAACATCATAAAAGAGCCACTTCTTAAAGTATGCCAGAGGAAGCAGCAGTCCCATACTTTCTTTGTTGCTGTAAAGACCACCAGAAACCAGACAAGACAAGCAAGAACCTGAAACCTGATAATTGTTTAGAAAATCTGAACATATTTGAAAAGTGTTTGTTTTCTTAAAACAGGAAAGTTGTTTTTACTGTACTTTGTGTTGTACGTGTTTCCTGAGTGAAATTTCAGGATAGATTTGTTCATATGTATTCATAAAATACATGACCAAAATACAGCATTTTTAGCAGAAAAAAATGAAACCAACCAGTTTGACATTCATCTTGATGCTCAGTGTAAATAATTCCATATCAGATTTCTAATATTAGTTTGCACTTATAACAAACATAATGTTAGGGGCTACAAAGCACATAATAATGTTGTCCAACACAGTATTTCAAAATCAAATGTGGTTATTGTGATAGTGCCTTATTACTGAATACTTCTTCTGCGTTCAGTTTGTAGTTATACTGAATCTGCAGGCCTGTTGCCTGGACAAAGTCCACAGTCTTTTCCAAGTCAGCGAAGCAGCTCAATAGCTTCTGCCTGAGCTCAGCTCCCTGTGGCCAGGTCAGGCATCGTGTGTCATCATGGGTTGGGAGAATGTGTTCAGAGGTCTGGATTCTGGTTCCACATGGACATTCATTCTTATGAGAAATCCTGAGGCGATAGAGGTGGCCTAGTAATTTGCAGTGGCCAGTTCTCAGGCAGAAAATGATGGTTTGCTATCAATTAAGCTCATGGATTGGGTCATATCTTTTGTATATATCACCTTCCTCCTTCTACTGGTAGTTGTACTGAATACTGACTGATGTTAATCCTATCATATTAATGAACAAATCAAACTTCAAAAATCATAATCTCTACCTTCCGTAGGCCCATTTTTCCACACATCTCAGTTTTTCCCACACTTGTGGCCACATCACACATTACATTGCTATATGTACAGGTAAACCCTCAGGCATGTCATACAAAGGTGACTAAGACGTATGCATGAGGTTAGCAGCCTCATCATGTAAAATAAAACACAACAACCACCGCTGCAACAAAAGGTGAATGCCTGGTGCAGGCTTCTTGTAAAGGGACCAGCTGGAGTGGTGGCTCTATGCTCCATAAGGAGCGCAAAATAAAATGATAATGCACAGGTAAAGATCTCTGGTCAAACATTATTAACTCTTTCAGTCCCAAGCAAAAAAGTGGGTTTGGCCCAAACAAAAATGGCCACCCCAGTGTGTTTTTATTGTTGTTGTTTGGAAATAATTTATATAATATAACGTTGATCGGGACGTAAAGAGTTACATACAGAAGTATCTAACATACTTTCATAATTATTTGCAAATGTAGTGTTTCGCTCCTGTGTTACTGCTGGTAGTAAGGACAGCAAAGAGTAGTTAACTCTCTACCAGGCATCTAAAAGAAAGTGACTACAAAGGGCTGCTGACAATCAATGAGGCACACACTGAGGACACCTGGTGACAGCAATAAAAAGCTGTCTGTATTCTGGAATCCCCAGGGTAAGAGAAGTAGAGGGAGGCCAAAGAACACATGGAGAAGAGAACTGGAGACAGATGAAAGCGATGAGAAAGACATATAAAGACCTTGAGATGATAGCACGGGACAGGAAGACCTGGCATGAGTATACACAAAAGTATGAAGAGAGGCAGATATGGTATACACAAAAGTATGAAGAGAGGCAGATATGGTATACACAAAAGTATGAAGAGAGGCAGATATGGTATACACAAAAGTATGTAGAGAAGCAGATATGGTATACACAAAAATAAGAAGGGAGGCAGATACTGTATACATAAAAGTATGTAGAGAAGCAGATATGGTATACACAAAAGTATGAAGAGAGGCAGATACTGTATACATAAAAGTATGTAGAGAAGCAGATATGGTATACACAAAAGTATGAAGAGAGGCAGATACTGTATACATAAAAGTATGTAGAGAAGCAGATATGGTATACACAAAAGTATGAAGAGAGGCAGATACTGTATACATAAAAGTATGTAGAGAAGCAGATATGGTATACACAAAAGTATGAAGAGAGGCAGATACTGTATACATAAAAGTATGTCGTGTATTGTGGTTCGCACTATTGACCTGCCATTGAAACATCATTTTTCGATGATGCGTAGATGGCAGAGCGGATAGTGTGATTCGCTTGCATGGCTAGGCGGGGTTGTCGCACGGAAGGTCCAGTGTTCAAATCCTGGGTAAGCCACTCATGTCTGTTGTTTTTCTGTTGTCTGGTGTTCTACTTCTTTATTTCCTGCGAGTGCCTGATAACATACCTTTATATTTGTTTCATATTAATTTACTGTTTACAGGCCTCAGGTTTCCCTCCCTTATTTGTAATAAATGTTTGTACAATACCAAACCTACCCACTATCCTGTTCTCACTGTTCTAGTCTACTATCATTTACTGGACACAGTATTAAGGTCCTAAGGGTCTTGTTGGATTCGGCCTATACTGCTTGATAGAAATACAACAGAGGTGATTGCGTCATTGGTAGGCTGAACTGCCCATGGAGGACTTCTGGTGTCGTGTATTGTGGTTCGCACTATTGACCTGCCATTGAAACATCATTTTTCGATGATGCGTAGATGGCAGAGCGGATAGTGTGATTCGCTTGCATGGCTAGGCGGGGTTGTCGCACGGAAGGTCCAGTGTTCAAATCCTGGGTAAGCCACTCATGTCTGTTGTTTTTTTCTGTTGTCTGGTGTTCTACTTCTTTATTTCCTGCGAGTGCCTGATAACATACCTTTATATTTGTTTCATATTAATTTACTGTTTACAGGCCTCGGGTTTCCCTCCCTTATTTGTGATAAATGTTTGTACAATACCAAACCTACCCACTATCCTGTTCTCACTGTTCTAGTCTACTATCATTTACTGGACACAGTATTAAGGTCCTAAGGGTCTTGTTGGATTCGGCCTATACTGCTTGATAGAAATACAACAGAGGTGATTGCGTCATTGGTAGGCTGAACTGCCCATGGAGGACTTCTGGTGTCGTGTATTGTGGTTCGCACTATTGACCTGCCATTGAAACATCATTTTTCGATGATGCGTAGATGGCAGAGCGGATAGTGTGATTCGCTTGCATGGCTAGGCGGGGTTGTCGCACGGAAGGTCCAGTGTTCAAATCCTGGGTAAGCCACTCATGTCTGTTGTTTTTCTGTTGTCTGGTGTTCTACTTCTTTATTTCCTGCGAGTGCCTGATAACATACCTTTATATTTGTTTCATATTAATTTACTGTTTACAGGCCTCAGGTTTCCCTCCCTTATTTGTAATAAATGTTTGTACAATACCAAACCTACCCACTATCCTGTTCTCACTGTTCTAGTCTACTATCATTTACTGGACACAGTATTAAGGTCCTAAGGGTCTTGTTGGATTCGGCCTATACTGCTTGATAGAAATACAACAGAGGTGATTGCGTCATTGGTAGGCTGAACTGCCCATGGAGGACTTCTGGTGTCGTGTATTGTGGTTCGCACTATTGACCTGCCATTGAAACATCATTTTTCGATGATGCGTAGATGGCAGAGCGGATAGTGTGATTCGCTTGCATGGCTAGGCGGGGTTGTCGCACGGAAGGTCCAGTGTTCAAATCCTGGGTAAGCCACTCATGTCTGTTGTTTTTTCTGTTGTCTGGTGTTCTACTTCTTTATTTCCTGCGAGTGCCTGATAACATACCTTTATATTTGTTTCATATTAATTTACTGTTTACAGGCCTCAGGTTTCCCTCCCTTATTTGTAATAAATGTTTGTACAATACCAAACCTACCCACTATCCTGTTCTCACTGTTCTAGTCTACTATCATTTACTGGACACAGTATTAAGGTCCTAAGGGTCTTGTTGGATTCGGCCTATACTGCTTGATAGAAATACAACAGAGGTGATTGCGTCATTGGTAGGCTGAACTGCCCATGGAGGACTTCTGGTGTCGTGTATTGTGGTTCGCACTATTGACCTGCCATTGAAACATCATTTTTCGATGATGCGTAGATGGCAGAGCGGATAGTGTGATTCGCTTGCATGGCTAGGCGGGGTTGTCGCACGGAAGGTCCAGTGTTCAAATCCTGGGTAAGCCACTCATGTCTGTTGTTTTTTCTGTTGTCTGGTGTTCTACTTCTTTATTTCCTGCGAGTGCCTGATAACATACCTTTATATTTGTTTCATATTAATTTACTGTTTACAGGCCTCAGGTTTCCCTCCCTTATTTGTAATAAATGTTTGTACAATACCAAACCTACCCACTATCCTGTTCTCACTGTTCTAGTCTACTATCATTTACTGGACACAGTATTAAGGTCCTAAGGGTCTTGTTGGATTCGGCCTATACTGCTTGATAGAAATACAACAGAGGTGATTGCGTCATTGGTAGGCTGAAATGCCCATGGAGGACTTCTGGTGTCGTGTATTGTGGTTCGCACTATTGACCTGCCATTGAAACATCATTTTTCGATGATGCGTAGATGGCAGAGCGGATAGTGTGATTCGCTTGCATGGCTAGGCGGGGTTGTCGCACGGAAGGTCCAGTGTTCAAATCCTGGGTAAGCCACTCATGTCTGTTGTTTTTCTGTTGTCTGGTGTTCTACTTCTTTATTTCCTGCGAGTGCCTGATAACATACCTTTATATTTGTTTCATATTAATTTACTGTTTACAGGCCTCAGGTTTCCCTCCCTTATTTGTAATAAATGTTTGTACAATACCAAACCTACCCACTATCCTATTCTCACTGTTCTAGTCTACTATCATTTACTGGACACAGTATTAAGGTCCTAAGGGTCTTGTTGGATTCGGCCTATACTGCTTGATAGAAATACAACAGAGGTGATTGCGTCATTGGTAGGCTGAACTGCCCATGGAGGACTTCTGGTGTCGTGTATTGTGGTTCGCACTATTGACCTGCCATTGAAACATCATTTTTCGATGATGCGTAGATGGCAGAGCGGATAGTGTGATTCGCTTGCATGGCTAGGCGGGGTTGTCGCACGGAAGGTCCAGTGTTCAAATCCTGGGTAAGCCACTCATGTCTGTTGTTTTTTCTGTTGTCTGGTGTTCTACTTCTTTATTTCCTGCGAGTGCCTGATAACATACCTTTATATTTGTTTCATATTAATTTACTGTTTACAGGCCTCAGGTTTCCCTCCCTTATTTGTAATAAATGTTTGTACAATACCAAACCTACCCACTATCCTGTTCTCACTGTTCTAGTCTACTATCATTTACTGGACACAGTATTAAGGTCCTAAGGGTCTTGTTGGATTCGGCCTATACTGCTTGATAGAAATACAACAGAGGTGATTGCGTCATTAATAGGCTGAACTGCCCATGGAGGACTTCTGGTGTCGTGTATTGTGGTTCACACTATTGACCTGCCATTGAAACATCATTTTTCGATGATGCGTAGATGGCAGAGCGGATAGTGTGATTCGCTTGCATGGCTAGGCGGGGTTGTCGCAGGGAAGGTCCAGTGTTCAAATCCTGGGTAAGCCACTCATGTCTGTTGTTTTTCTGTTGTCTGGTGTTCTACTTCTTTATTTCCTGCGAGTGCCTGATAACATACCTTTATATTTGTTTCATATTAATTTACTGTTTACAGGCCTCAGGTTTCCCTCCCTTATTTGTAATAAATGTTTGTACAATACCAAACCTACCCACTATCCTGTTCTCACTGTTCTAGTCTACTATCATTTACTGGACACAGTATTAAGGTCCTAAGGGTCTTGTTGGATTCGGCCTATACTGCTTGATAGAAATACAACAGAGGTGATTGCGTCATTGGTAGGCTGAACTGCCCATGGAGGACTTCTAGTGTCGTGTATTGTGGTTCGCACTATTGACCTGCCATTGAAACATCATTTTTCGATGATGCGTAGATGGCAGAGCGGATAGTGTGATTCGCTTGCATGGCTAGGCGGGGTTGTCGCACGGAAGGTCCAGTGTTCAAATCCTGGGTAAGCCACTCATGTCTGTTGTTTTTCTGTTGTCTGGTGTTCTACTTCTTTATTTCCTGCGAGTGCCTGATAACATACCTTTATATTTGTTTCATATTAATTTACTGTTTACAGGCCTCAGGTTTCCCTCCCTTATTTGTAATAAATGTTTGTACAATACCAAACCTACCCACTATCCTGTTCTAACTGTTCTAGTCTACTATCATTTACTGGACACAGTATTAAGGTCCTAAGGGTCTTGTTGGATTCGGCCTATACTGCTTGATAGAAATACAACAGAGGTGATTGCGTCATTGGTAGGCTGAACTGCCCATGGAGGACTTCTGGTGTCGTGTATTGTGGTTCGCACTATTGACCTGCCATTGAAACATCATTTTTCGATGATGCGTAGATGGCAGAGCGGATAGTGTGATTCGCTTGCATGGCTAGGCGGGGTTGTCGCACGGAAGGTCCAGTGTTCAAATCCTGGGTAAGCCACTCATGTCTGTTGTTTTTCTGTTGTCTGGTGTTCTACTTCTTTATTTCCTGCGAGTGCCTGATAACATACCTTTATATTTGTTTCATATTAATTTACTGTTTACAGGCCTCAGGTTTCCCTCCCTTATTTGTAATAAATGTTTGTACAATACCAAACCTACCCACTATCCTGTTCTCACTGTTCTAGTCTACTATCATTTACTGGACACAGTATTAAGGTCCTAAGGGTCATGTTGGATTCGGCCTATACTGCTTGATAGAAATACAACAGAGGTGATTGCGTCATTGGTAGGCTGAACTGCCCATGGAGGACTTCTGGTGTCGTGTATTGTGGTTCGCACTATTGACCTGCCATTGAAACATCATTTTTTTGATGATGCGTAGATGGCAGAGCGGATAGTGTGATTCGCTTGCATGGCTAGGCGGGGTTGTCGCACGGAAGGTCCAGTGTTCAAATCCTGGGTAAGCCACTCATGTCTGTTGTTTTTCTGTTGTCTGGTGTTCTACTTCTTTATTTCCTGCGAGTGCCTGATAACATACCTTTATATTTGTTTCATATTAATTTATGGTATACACAAAAGTATGCAGAGAAGCAGATGTGGTATCAGATCCCCATTTCCTGTTATCCAAAATAAAAATTAAAATCAGAAGACATCCAGCAGCACATAACAACAGACAACAGGTTTAGTGTGTGATATCTCAAAAATGAAGAAACAAACAAATAACAGTTACAATGTCCAATAAGTTTCAGCAGCTATAACAGCTGATGACAAAGCAGTTAAAGAAGACTACTGGTAACAGATAAAAAATATCTGGAGTGAGATGTGGAGAAGTACTTGAAACCAGAAAATGCCAACTCTGAGCATGGGTTACAATAGAAACCATCTAGAACAAAGAGGAAACAGAAATTAAGATTTAAACATAAGCAGACCAGAAGTGCCAGAGCCAAGGTTCATGAACTATTTATAGAAGCAAATGAAGAAGTAAGAAGAAGCATAGAAGAGATTAGAAAACAATATATTTATGAGTTGGCAAAAGAGACACAGGAAACTGCTGCCAAATAAAATACAATAGATTTATATCACATTCTAATGAATATACATGGAAGGAAAAGAATGGAAAAAAGCTTAGCATCACAAAACAGCAAATGAAGAGATGGATGAAAATTTTCAAGAAACTTCTAAATAGTCCAGCTCTACAAGATCCCCCAGGCCAGCAGAAAAGGAGATTAACTGTGAAAAACCTAAAAAAAATAAAAAATAAAGAAAATGAAGAAACCATCATAGCAGACATTGAAACTTCTACAAAGATATTGTACAAACTACTAGTTAATGTCTGGGAGAGAGAAAAAATACCAGTATGTTGGAATGAAGGATATGTGATCAGGTTCATGAAGAATAGAGATATGCACACTTTACAGATGAATATTATCAGTGCCAAGGAAAACATTTTAAAAAAAAAAACTGCCTGAGAAATTTAAAGAGAACATAGACAGAAAAATCAGGTGTTTCCCCCCCAAAAAAAGGCCTGTACAATCTAGATAACCACATTGCCCATGATAATTGATCAGGGCTTGGATGTGTAACTTAACTCACCACTTTATACTGGACTATGAAAAGGCATTGATAGTTTAGATAGAGGATAACTTTGGAAACTAACAGGCATTATTGCAGTACCCCTTAGTTTTATTACCTTTATGAGGAAAACATATGGAGGCGTGAAATGCAGAATTCTTCATAAAGGAGAACATACAGAACCCTGTGAGACAAGAACTGGAGTGCAACAAGGATGCCTATTGTCACCAATTCTCTTCTCACTGGCAAGAGACGGAACTAGGAAAACAAGGACATCAACTAACAGCATATATTTTCTGTGCACCATTGTGACGAGTAGGGTGTATGTGGGTGGAAGTAGAAGATCAGACAACACTTATACACCGCCCGTCTAGCTCACTGTCTAAGGATTAATACACAAACTCCAAGAACCATATCAATCTCCGTGAATATATTATTTCACAAATAAGTCACAATGGGTGCAGGGCCATTACAAATATTGGAGACATAACAAATCCCGAGTATTCTACAATCACTCTGATTCTCGGAATAACTACAGCCACAAAATAAGCTACTTCATAAATCCACTGCACAGCTCTGGCCCTCTACTCGCGCACTACTATAGACATCCACCCTTCTCTTCTCTATGCTCTTTGATATCTCCTGTCTACTCTCTACTGACTCAACTCTCTACTGACCCAACACACTACTGACCCAACACACATCTCACTCTGACTGACCCCTTTCATTCGTATTCACCAAACACATGAAAACCTTCCACACTCCACTGAGCTTCATTCACGCATAACTTTAGCTAGCAGCTTGTCTTAATCTCTGCTCCCAACACTGCTTATAACTAAAATATTACAAGGCAAGCATACCCAACTCACAACAACTCAAATGACTAATTAAACTCCCGCTGGAGCATGGGAACATTCATACATGCAAAACACCCTCAAAACACTCCGTGACAACCATGTAGTTCTCAAGGTGTCTGTGAGGAGAGGAAGAAAGAATAGGCTTACTGCTTGCTTAGTCATGTCAAAAGGGGCATTCGATTGACAGAGTTGTTAGAGTGCTGGCTTCTCATGGCAAACGCACAGAGTTTAAAACATGGTGGTGTCATGCTTCAGTCTGCTCAGCTGTAAATGGTCACTTTACTCTGCTCTTGAGTTAGGGAAAGGACAGGCAGCAAGGAAGGGAACTTGTCACCCATCTCTCAAAGCTGGAGCTAGTATAGTGAAGTCATTAACACTTCACATATGACATTGTGAATGGAGCAGGCATGCAGCAGGCAATGTAAAATAAATTGCTACAGAAACCACAGCTACATGAATGCTAGAATACTATGGTGCAGAATTCCGCCAAGAAGAACTGCTCAGTGATGACTGCATGCTGCATAAGGAGCGAAAACAGAAAGGAAGATATATTTTGTGTCTGTGTGAGCATGTGCATGCAGGAATATACATGGCATTCAGTGTGTGTGCGTGTGTGAAAAATGCTTGTGGTCAGAATACATTATTTTTTTGTGGTGTTGGGGATTTTTTCATTAGTGATGATTTACAATTAGTACACACAAAAAGTTGAATGAACGTGCTATCTTACCTCTATCTTTCGTTTCCTTCTTCTCTTTTCCTTTGTCCTTTCCGTCCTTACTTGTTGGTTCTTTATCCATTTTTTCTTCTTTTACCATACCTTCCTGCATCATAATTTAGTGTAATGTACAGCTGTATTAACAATAACTGAAGTTATTATTTTTGTAAACTTAGTCACCAGTTTTTTAAAAGCTTTTCAACCAAAAAAATTATGGTTAAAAAAAAAGGTAAAAGTAGTCTCATAGCAGATACTGCTGTAGGGGAGTGAAGTGCTATAGACTTCACTATACTAGGTCCAACTTTGAGAGGTAGGTTGACTAGTTCCCTTCCTTACTGCTTTTGCCTTCCCTAACTTAAGGTCAAAGTCAAGTACCCATTTATAACTGGGTAGACTGGAACGTGGCGCCAGTGTGTTTTGAACCCTGTACTTTTATCACGAGAGGCCAGCGTTTTAACTGCTCTGCCAACCGGACAATAAAAATTTTATAGCAACCACATATCACCCCTATCTTCTGTCAGGAAATCATATCAAAGGCTTTGGAGGGTCAGAAAGAATCTTGCTGGAATGAAGGATATGTGACCAAAGTGACGAAGAATGGAGATCTGCAAGAGTGCACACTTTACTGTTTTGAACCCTGTACCTTTGTCATGAGAGGCCAGCGATCAAACTGCTCTGCCAATCAGACATTCAAAATTTTAAAGCAACAATATACACCCCCCCATCTTCTGTCAGGAAATCATATCAAAGGCTTTGGGGGTGAGAAAGAAGCTTCTTTATAGGTGAATGATTGTAAATAAACATAAGTTGACTGGTGTGTTATGTGGTGCTGGTGAGTATTTGTCAGAGGTCATACAAAGAGACAAGGGTAAAACAGGTGAGAGTTAGTTGTGTACTGGGCTTGAAGCGAGCCAGACATGTTTCTATGAGCTGGGCTGAGTGAAAGAGTGTTGGATTAGTGGTAGGTATGTCCCCTAAAAGTGAATGTCAGTAAGGTTGCCTGTATTTTTTTAATGATAGTTTGCTGTGTCTGGAGACAGCTGTAGAGATTGCCAGTGACACGACATGGCTGTTCTTTGATTCTGAGAGCTGTTGGAGTAACAGCAAGGTTAGTCGCTGTGTGTCTGACTAGAGTTTTTTCGTGGTATCAATTATGCATGGATGTATGCCACTTCAGTTGGTGGATGTTGTTATTTGTAGTACAGTGGCAGGACATGTTAATGCACTGTCATCTACGAGTTGCTTGACAATCATATTAAAGTAGTGTGTACTAAACTTTTGTTTAGAATCATGTTAACTTGTTACTTGTTGAAGGTATAAACGGTTTTGAAGACTGAATGCATGACAGTTATTTAGATGTTGAAACCTTGTGTCGTGGCAAGTGCTCTGCTGTCTCGTGAATCATCCCTTAGATATGTTCACATATATGATATTTGCTGGTTAGTGTCTCATTAAGGGCAAAGTAATTGTTGTTAGTAAAAGACCCTGCCCTTCTTTCCAGGTAATATGTCCAAGTTTTTTTTCAACGTCTTGTTTTTCCTTCTAATGTCTGTCTGCAGCACTTTTCTACTTGTATTTTTGGGTCTCAATCTATTTCATTTACCCTGGGGATTTCAGAGCAAGGCCTGCCTTGTGATGATAATAAATCAACTCCCAATTGTAATTACATCCATGTCTTTTCCTCACCTCTTGTTCCACTGGTATTTGTTTGGCTCTTTTCATCAATTCTACATTAGGGACCTTTTCATCAATTCTACATTAGGGATCTTTTCATCAATTCTACATTAGGGATCTTTCCATCAATTCTACATTAGGGATCTTTTCATTAATTCTACATTAGGGATCTTTTCATCAATTCTACATTAGGGATCTTTTCATCAATTCTACATTAGGGATCTTTTCATTAATTCTACATTAGGGATCTTTTCATTAATTCTACATTAGGGATCTTTTCATCAATTCTACATTAGGGATCTTTTCATACAAGTTTAATCCACCTTTTCTGCAGCATTTTGCTTTCGTCTTCTTATTGTTTACTACTTATTATTGTTGAATACTTTCTGTCTTTTATCTTATTTATGGTTTCTGTTGTTATCCCATGCTTTTTGTTGTCGTTCCCTTTTCCCCAGTATTTCTTCACATGTCTCATTCCATACAGTTTTGATTTGCTGCCAATAGTCATCTGTATTCTCTACATCTTCCAGCTGTTGGAGCACTTGGAATTTGTTGGATATTGTGACCGCAAATTTGTCTCTTGTTTCTTGATTTCTTAGATGTCCTACATTACCCTGCTAAAGTATAGGGCAGAATTGTCGCTGAACATAGCTGGGCTTACATGACAACAACCTCCAGCATGAGAATGGAGGTAGAGGCAGTTACTGCAGCCGTAAGGTGGTTATCTGAGACTTCATTGACAAGGGTAGTTATTGTGTCAGACTTCCATGCTTCGGAAGGTCCAAAGTGGATGGCTCTGGCATGAATGGAAACCTCCATAGAAGGCTCGAATCTTCAGGAACTGGTGTGGATCTACTGTCCTGGTCATGCAGGGGTATGCAGCAATGAAAGAGCTGATAGACTAGCTTCAAGAGCACCTATAGAAGGAGCACTGGATATGGATTAGGGAGAGATACTGAGGGCAATTAATGTCGCCTATTAGAGAATGACAATGCAATCGATGAATCATCAAGGCTAAGACTGCTGGAATTTGACAATAAACGTAAGACCAGCAGGGATGGACGAATGAGAGGATGCATCTTGCATGTATGCAACCAATGTGCAACAGGAACAATTAGCATTCATACCCTTCAACATTTTCTGAGGGAGACTGAGCACCTATGGGTTTGCCTGGAGTGCAATGATATTGGTTCTGATCAACAATAACAATTATTGTTTAAAACAGTGGTTGCTTTAAAAAGATCTCTGTAATATCACACTTGCTTCAGATCACAAATAACATTATAAGGCATTCTGAGTGGCCCTGTAAAATCTTACTAACAAATGTAAGAACATGCAAACTTAAATTAACATGTATCAAGACCAAATAGGCTATCATGACAGCCCTTAAAGACACAGACATAGAAACAAGAAACAGGGATAGACCTAAGGCATGCTGGGCAAACAATATTCATGAATCAACAGTGAAGATCCTTGCAGAAATGCAAAAAAATGTCAGTTTAATGGAAAATTGTGCCTCAGTGAGCACCTATGCATCAGATAAAGTAAGGAAGGGAAGATATCTGGATGAATGAAGGACAGCAGTCACAAAATAAAAATAAGTAATATTGCTTACTGCAGTGACCACTGCTGTAAGAACTATGGAAATGCAACTGAGCAAAAAGGGGCCACCTGAAGTGTTAGCCCCATCTTCACTAAATAGCATAAAAGAAGAATGATGGTGATGTATGACTGTCCTTAGAACCAAGGGAACAATGCAACCACATTTCAAAATTCTTTTCTTGCCCATCTGCTCCCTATGCAGCATGTATTTTCAACATGATCTCTCTGGCCATTCTGTCTTTAGCAGTTAATTTCATTCTTAATTCTGCCTTCTTAAGCCTTTGACTGTCCCCAGCCTTCCTGCAAGGCAGCAGGTAGTCTAAAAAGGAGTTCTCCTTCTCCTAGATGAACTGCCATCCAAGGCTTATGCGCTTCATCTACCCAGAGCATTCCAGTTTTAAAGCACCAGAGACTTGCTATTCGACCCTTCTCCTGCTAGTTTAAGCAAGGCCGCCATGAGAAGGCCAGGAGCTGGACTTTGTTGTCAGAGGCTATGTATTGCGCATGCCTTGCGAGCATTTAAACGAAGTTGAGAGCTCGTCTTCATTTCCCTCCCGACTATAACAGCATTTGGGACCTCATTTGTATGTTCAACATCTGCATCTTAAGGGAACAGACCTAAGAGCAGAAAGCCTCCTTAAAACAGACAGTGACAAAATTAATAACTCTTTCAATTTAATGAATATAATCGCATAACTGTAAAGACAGCCAGAGAACTTGTTAATACTGGTTAAAGCATGAATAAGAACAAACAGGCATTTTCACAAACACAACTGTTGAGAACAATGATTTAAAAAGTTCAGCGTCGCAATAATCCTTGTAGCCAGGAGAAGCCAACCACCTATTCTAGACTAGACACTGCTCAACATAAAATGCATAGTATATTTGGTTAAGTTATTGGAGCATACACAGGAAAACTGGTGTTTGTCACGTACATGAGATACCTGGTTCAACCCCATGTGGGTTATAATTAGGGTATATAGTGTTCATCATTCTATATTGCATACTACATTGGTTGTGTGTTTTGTTCTTCCAGGCTTTAATTTATCTGCCTTTTGTTGTGGCATTGTTTAATGTGTTTATATTGTATCCCCTTCCATGATCTTAGATTGATTTCTCTCTACTCTGTTGCATTCATGAGTTTTGTTTTATTGCATCTTTTACTATTTTTGTTGTTCAAGAAATGAACACTAGAACTGATGTAAACTTCATCATATTACAAGTGGTATTTGGCAACTAAAGATAGTAACAACGTACATAGGTATAGCAAACAAAATAATAATATTAAATGACAGACATGTTTTGTCATAATGCAAAACATAAACACAACCACACAAATTTACATTTGTAGTATGCTCTTTCTTAAGAGCTTCTACATCCTCAGGTAGCTTTTCCCACTCTTGTAATGGAAGTTTCCATTCAGGGAGAGAAGCTTTCAGTAGTTCCCAAACCTCATGCATGTGACCTTGTCTGTTGAAAAAAAAACAAACAAAAAAAAACAACTGGCTATAAATAATATATACATTTTTTTATTTTTAAAGTAGATTATTAATGCAACACAGCAAAGCTAACTCTTCTCATAATTAAAGAAGTTTATTATAAAGTTATAATCTGCTTATAAAAATGAAAAATTCAGAGTCTGGATGATTCCGAAATATAAAACTAAATAAGATCATTTTTTAAATATGAAAATATCTTACTCGAGAGGGATGGCTTCTGGGATCCAACCCGTTAAGCACTGAATCACACTCATGTCTCCAAACTCCTGGTTTGGGTTTCCTCCAGCATAACTACGGAATAGTAAAAAAAAAATTCACAACAAAAGTAAGTAGACTATGCCATATAACTGTGCCTGACTTGGAGAAATAAGTGAAACAATTCCACTAAATGCCAAAATTAACTCAGGTAGTCTAACATCTGTCATTGTACTTCTTCTTTCTTCTTTGATCCTTAGCCGCCAACCGTCAAAGCAGTCAGTGGCCATCACGCCTAGTGGCGTCTTGGGCATTGTACAGTAAAACCAATTATTATGTACAAGTATTTCTGTCCCTTAATAAATAGTTCCTTGTGTAGCTCCCAGGGGTCTTTGAAGAGATAAAGAACGAACAGGCCTACTGCAGCCTCAGGGATGTCATGCAAGGTGACTAATATATGGTTGTCAATGAGGCTGGCAACCTCATAATGTAATATAAATTGCCACAGAAACTACTGCTGCATGTGAATGCTTGGTGTAAAAGGGTCAGCAACCGTGGTGCCTTCATGCTCCGTAACGAGTGCCAATGAAAATTATGACAATCATCTCTAAATATATTTACAGAAGTCTACTCATTACATAACTAATATTATTATTTTTAAATAATGACTACAACCCACAAAAGCCAGATCCAAACCTCAGAAATGAGGTATCTGAGGAAGGTGGTTGAAGTAACAAGAAAAGACATGGTCCGCAACCAGACGATACGTCAAGGCCTAAAATCCTACCCCCTGCAGACCCAAGTAGAACAGTCCCAACTAAGTTGGTCTGGCCATGTCTGCAGAATGGGAGAAGATCGGCTACCATGGCAAGCATGGGAAACTAAGAGCCAGGGATCCAGACCTCCAGGACAACCCAGAGTCCACTGGGAGGACAACATAAGACAATCTTTGAAGGACCGAGGACTAGAATGGAACCAGGCCAGGAGGAAGACAGCTGATAGGATAGTCTGGCACTCTCTCTTCCAAACCTCTACACCTCATGGTAGAAGGGGAACGACTAAGTAAGTAAGTATTATTTTTAAATTTTATAACACTGGTAAACTACCTGCGTTAAAACTCAATTTTTCAAAAGCAATAGTTCGTTAATTAGTAGATGTATCTCAAATGTCGTGTGGTGTGCATGGTTTACCTCCTTGAAGCACCTTTGTAATTTCACATGGTCCAAAGTTACACAGACAATATTTTTCAAGCCTTGAAATCAATGATGTTGACACTTCCAACACATTTTGATCCTAGCCTGTAGATTATTTTGGCAACAGATCTCTCATCTTAAGGACTGAGACTGTTCTTTCCTACTGGTACCTGATTTTACAACTAAATGTTTGCTAGTGCCTTTCATGCTTGTTTAACAAAAGTTTAAAAATTACAATTTATACATTTATATCTCTGTTGTATCTACAAAAACCATTAAAAAAGTGCAACCAATTTCCTTTTCCCTTTATTGCAGCCAGTGACTGAAAGTAAAACAAAAGTAAGTGAATCATAGAAGGGTTCAAGGAAATTTATATGATAATTTTGTTCCCCTTCACTTACTCCAGTGAGGCAACTTTAATCAGTGCTTTAGTCAGCAAAATCGGCCACAGTTCATGCTGTAGTGTGGTTGAGGGTAGCAGCATTCGACCTTGGCTATCAAATGGAACTGTGTCATCAACAAAGATTTTACGCCAGCAGCCCTGAATGTTGGAAATGCAAACAGAGTGCATAATTCATCAGTACTACATTATCTCATAATAAAGTAAATGAAATACTTGCATTTAAAAACAAATTTGCAACTGTCATACCAGCATACTTTTTTCTTGTGCATATTTTCATATCTTAGTTTCTATGTTGTGATTTTGCAAAAGCAGCTGATTATTTTTGTCAGTATCTTTAACTGTACTGTGTAAGCTTTAATAATTATAACACCTTACCTGTGTCCTTGTTAGATTCTTGTTTTACCAGGTACTAACTTCATACTCCCAGTTTACTATAGTTCCACCTTTCAGGCAACTTGTACCATGCATGTCCTGTTTCAGTTTTCTACTTCTTGTTTTTTTAACTGTTCAGAAACATGCATATTTCTGTGTCAGTTCCAGTGTTTTAAGTCATGTCCAGGTCGTGCCTACAAATGGTATGACAAAGTCACAAATGTGGAATTGATGATAAGAACCAATGGAACAAGAGTTGAGAAGAAGACGCTGGCGATGGATAGGACACACACTGAGGAAACCTGTTGGTAGCATTACAAGGCAGTCCTTGTTCTGGAATCCACAGGGAAAGAGAGGCAGAGGTAGACCAAAAAACACATGGAGAAGAGAACTGGAAACAGAGGTGAAAATGATGAGGAAAACAAGGAAAGGAGTTGAGCGGATGGCACTGGACAGGAAGACTTGGCATGTGTTTGTTGAAGGCCTATGCTCCTTGGAGAGCTAAAGGGTATTGAAAAGTCTTGCCTACCTTTCATTGCTGCTATCTTAAATACTTTATCTGTTATTTGTATAATAATGAATTCATTTTTCCTTTCTTTTATACCCTTTTCTGTACTTTTTAAATTTTTTTTTTAGTTTTTAGGACCATCTTCATTGCACACGGGCAACTTCATTAGTGCTCTGATCTTCTCCCTTAGATCACACAAGGAGGATCTCAGCACAGTGCACAAACTCAGAAGCACTGGTGAGAATCCCAATGTGTGTATACAGGAATCACACATTCTATAAATATTTTTGTAGTGGGTAGGTTTCCTAATTTTTGCCAGGGCAGCAGCCATATAGCTTACTCTTTACAATTTGTAATGTTGAGGGATTTTTAACGAAAGCAAGTTGCACACGAGACCTCCTATTTTTTCACCCTTATCCGTGAAGGCTAGGCATCGGATCCCACTACCCAGGAGATCAGGGAGCATGACATCTTTAGAAACCCCTGCTTCTGAAAAAAATATTTTCCATAAATTAAATTCCATGTACTGGGAAGTGAACCCAGTACTTTTAGAATTTGAGGTGGACGCCTACCTCAGAAGAGACCCCGATGCCATCACAAGAACAGCTATGCTATGGACCCCTGAAGGAAAACGAAAGAGAGGCTGACCAAAAACAACTTGGCGGAGGACTGTGGAGGCTGAGATGCGAGGTATGAACCAGAGTTGGAGCATTGTACGAAGGATGGCCACCGACCGAGCAAAGTGGAATCAATTTGTTGTTGCCCTACAAGACGCCACCAGGTGTGATGGCCACTGACTGCTTTGATGGTCAGCGGCTAAGGATCAAAGAAGAAGAAGCCTACCTCTTAGCCACTCTGACCACCCTCTTCTGTACTTGCATACTGTGAAAGAGCCATTCAAAGCCACAATTACATATTCAAGATTTAACAAAATTGTCTGCATGAATGTTTCAGTATCCTTAATCTGAGATTTGAAAAACAGATTAACAGTGGTGGACTGAACGGAGACAACATACCATCCAATAAAGTCTGACCACATATTTCCCATAGATGTTGTACAGTGGCAAATGGGGTGCTTTCCCAGCCTTACAAAGAGAGTAAATGTGCTCCCAGGGACACCAGCTGTGGGTTGGGTCACTACCTGGCACAATAACATCTGGCAAGTTCATTGGTGATACAGCTACAGAGGACATTTCCCACAGTGCAATGATCTGGCTCATACAGTGGCGCAAGAACTGATGACAAAAAGAAGGGTAAAACAAAATGCATAAGTATTTACACTCAAGAAAGTAATATTATCAACTTAATTATTTATTAAATCTATAAAGCTAATCAGTGTTTCAAAAAAGTAAACTGAAAAACAAATACATATCCACACATGAAGGCTAAGTATTTCCTTTTAACCCAGCTCATTGATGGGCAGTGGGGTACAGAGGCCAAAAAATATTTAAAGGGCTCAGATAGCAAATGATGATGACCAAGACAGGTAGCTGAGGACCAACATGATCATCTTTTCCAGATGGAAGGGTGCTTGTTGAAGAAGAAGATAACAAGAATTTTCCATGAAGAAGCTAAACAGATATGTCCTGTTTTTGTGGTGTACATCAAAATTGCAGGTAAATGACACCTTCTTAAATAATATTTACTCAACATAAAATGTGACATTATGCTTAGGAATTAAGAGGAAAATGAAGGTGGAGTACAACCTCAAGCCAATAAGGACATAAGATATGAAGAGGCCAAGAGACTTATCATCAGCAGAAAAGGAAGATATAGGAGGAACAGAGAATTAAGGTGATCAGAAAAATGATGACGATCACCAGCTCAACAAAGGGCCTGACATATGAGGAACAGAGAAAATACATATGGCCATCACCATTTCCAGTCCAGGACAAGCTCTATAAAAGGGACCCGTTACACGCCCATTTAGGCATATTGGGAATATGGTGTTAGGCCCATATTATCTTGACCGTCGGCACACTAGGGGTGATGTGGTCGGCATCACGCCGGCCGCCTTAACCTTCCCAGAGTAGCTCTGGTACCCATTTGGGGCTGGGTCGACCCAGGAGCCGTTTGTGGCCTAAAAATTTTTCCGCCTCATCTGGGGATCGAACCATAGACCACTGCGCTAGGAAGCCATTGCACTAACCACTATGCTACCGCGGCTCCGAAGCTCTATAAAGGTGTCAGGAAACTGAAGCTGA
This sequence comes from Oreohelix idahoensis, assembly GCA_024509875.1. Taxonomy (NCBI): domain Eukaryota; kingdom Metazoa; phylum Mollusca; class Gastropoda; order Stylommatophora; family Oreohelicidae; genus Oreohelix; species Oreohelix idahoensis. Next base: position 240,233 of record JAMPIV010008218.1, on the reverse strand, counting down.
CCACTGCTTTACTCAGGTTTTATGTCTGAGGGTAATCTTCTTCTTCGTACACTCTCAGACGTCTACTTGAATGACATTATGCTTAGTTTTTTGCGATATCATCAAGTGAAGTACGTTTCACTGTTTTGTTAGGCCTGTGGCCCAGTGCATCCGATTTCAACATGCATCTATGTCAGGCTGCAGTCCTTAGTCTTTGACTGTCCCCAGCTTAATTGCAAGGCAGCAGCTTAGGTCTCCATGTGCCCGGTATTGATAAAAAAAAACGTGTAAATTTGTAAACATCAAATTTATGTCACCATCTTAGCAAAGGGAGATCACTATGACTATTCTTGTTGGTCATAATTCTGTAGCAAAAGAGTTACTGAGACTTGCCCTACCTCACTTTCATGCAAGTGTTCATTAGTGGCGATGAGATCAAACCCATGAAGAACATTGTCTGTATCCACAACCACTGGAGCCTACATAAGAATGGAATTTGTTTTGAGAATAAAACAAAATATAAGACAAGCAGCAATGTGTCAATAAAATACAAGCATAATTCAAAAGTTTTAACACTTTTTTTTAAATAAAACTGTATACAGGCAAGATATTACAGCAATTGTTTTATAAACAAAATACAGCATGCTAAATTTAAAATAAGTACATATCATCATACTTTAAATAAAGATATTTGATTTAAAAGCAACCACCGCTCAAGGGGAGTTAATTTACTATTCATTTTGATATCTTGAGATAAATTGATATTGCAAAAAAGGTTGTTTGTAATAACGTTACATGGTCATAGCAAAATCTGTTTAACTGTGGAAAAGTTACAAGTGTTTAAAAATGTATGTAATATCAAGTTTGGATAAACTAAAGTAGATACATTTTTCAACATACATGCCAAGTAGTACAAGTTACTAGTAATCTGTACAGATTTTTCTCATTTTCAGATCTGTACAGCAGTACATACTTTCCGTACAGGTTTTTGCCTAATTATTAACCCTTTACAATTAGATTCGGCCAAAAATGTCAGTCTGCAAAGTCTACCGTCCAAATTTGAGAGTGGGAACACTTTTTAGCGAGACTTGAGTATTTCCATTATGACAGAAGCTTCAGTTTTCTGAAATTGTTTTCTGAATCAATCAATTTTTTTATTTTTTGTGATTTTCATTTTTTAAGTCATGACTTTTTGGGCATTGGAATCTTTACTCTGAGATGTGACTTGTATTTGATCAGGAAGATCATGATGTAGGCCTGATTTTGACTCAGACAGTGACGAAAGTGAATCTAGGGAAAGACTTATGCCTAATAATTTTGATAAAATTTGTGACTTTGTAGGAAACCTGTGGTCACGGATGTGACATATGACAGGTTCACAGCAAAAGTCATAGTCGAGATTATTAAAGGGCCTAAACACTTGGCCAACAGAGGGAATCCTTATGATGATCAAACCGCCTCCTGATTTAATGCTCCATATTGAGTTTCCTATTATATTCTATGTGAAGATTTGTACCAAATGTACAAACAAGGAAATCACAGTAAACAATAACTTACACTTTTCATTTGTGTAAAAAAATAGTGCTCTAGTGATTTCTTGAAGAACAAAATGGTCGATGTATAGATCTGTCTCCTTTGTATGGTTCTTTTTTAAATATTTTTTGTAGGCTACAGGTTTTTCGGATTTTTGCACAGGTTTTTGCATTTTTGTACAGGTTTTTCATCTCCAGGGTGTGGCATGTATGTTTCAAGTACATTTTAAATACATTAGAGACAATTTCTGACAGATGTACTAGATCTAAGCCTTCTGATAGATGACAAATCAGCAACTTTTGCAAGTAATAAATTCAGAAAACTGACAATCTTTGGCTCCATTATATTTGTTTTCTATTTATTTATTTATTTATATTTGTAGCTTTCTCAAAAGCAGACAAACCAACACAAGCCTCAGTTATGGGGGATACTTTTACAAATGATATTTATCTTGTTAATACTGTATTTTTTTCAAGAATGAAACTGAAAGTCTTTCAATGAATTGCTCTGATGGAAATGAAGAAGAAAAAGGGACAAGCAGTTATGGATCTCGATGGTGACATGATGCTCCACAGTGGAGTTCTCACAACTGAAAGATCTAAAAGGAGTGTGGGTTGTATTGTGGCTAAAAACCAAAAGGATAGCATTAAGGGATGGAAATAGAGGTATAAACTAGTCATTCTCCAAGTTGCTTCAAAAGACAGTGGACGACTGCCTTTATGAAATTATCCTCCTTTGAGATTTCAATGCCAGAGTTGGAAATGGCGATGCTGGATGAGGTGGAGTTATCGGAAGGTATAGAGGAGATACACTAAATGACAATGGAAAGTGACTCCTTAGATTCTGCACTGCGCAAAACCTTGTCATTATGAACACAAAGTTCCAGCATAAGCACATACATGCATACATCAGATGTGAATTAACAAGAATGAGAAATCAGTGATTGACTTTGTCATCAGCTGGAAGAAATCAACGAGTATGCAGAGGGCCAGAGATTGGAAGTGATCACTATCTGCTGACAATTAAAAGAACAACTGAAAGAGTTGCTTGGCCATAACACAAGAAACTAAGTGAATGAACAGGAGAGATGAGCACTGGAACCTACAAGATAAGAGAGTCAGAGGTTAAGACCAGGTTATAGCTACAGTAGTGAGAAAAAATGATGAACGACTTGATTACCTGGAAACCCTCTGGCTTAAATTCAAGGACATTATGGGGGCAGTTGCAGTGGAGGCATGTGGTGGTCCGATGTGGGGAGGACACCTTGGTGTATGGGGGAAGTTGGAGAGAAAATGAGAAAGAAAAGAAGGGCTTGGAAACAATACTTGGAGGCTAAAGGCACAGCGGGAAAGGCAGAGAGGTGTAGAGAATATGTAATGCTCACAGTGGAGACAGAGTGCAGGGTGCTGGCAGCGAGGCTGAGATCCATGGATGAATTTGGACAGGAGCTGGAAAAAGATGCTCAAGAAAATTAGAAACTGTTCTACAAGACCCTAAATAACACGAGAAAGGAAAAACAGCGACCTCTTAAATTTATAAAGTACAAGCAAGACAAATTGTTTACTGCTCCAAAGAAAGTAATGGAAAGAACATTTCTCAGAGCTCCTTGATAGCAAGCAAGGTCAAGCAACAGAAATTATAAGCACTATCACAGAAGAGGAGACCAACAGTAGCAAAGATGGCATCAAGATGGAAGAACTGAAGGGACCCTGGAGAAAATCCATTTGGACAAAGCAGCAGGACATGATGGTATAACACCAGAAATGGTCAACTGCATGGGAGCAGCAGACAACCTATTACTACTGAGGGTCCTACAGGCAGCCTGGTGCCACTGGACCATGCTGGGGGATTGGGGGATTGCCACTGTGACACACATGTTCAAAGGGGGGTGACAGCTGACAATGTGGAAATCATAGAGGCATATCTCTTCTCAGTGTCCCTAGTAAAATTTACTCTATAAATCTTGAGCAGAGACTCAAATGCCTAGCTGAGCCACAAATGGATGAGGTCCAATGTGGCTTCCAAGCAAACTGAAGTACTCAAGACCTTATATTCACACTCAGACAGCTGAGTGAAAAGGCCCTTGAGTATAAAGGTGAGATTCATCTTTGTTTCTTGGATCTGGAAAAGGTGTTTGACAAGGTCCCCATGAGCAAACTTTCGGACTGCTTGGCAAAGAAAAATCTTCCAGCACCTCTGACCCATGCTATACAGGGCTTCTACAAGTCTTGCAGAAATTGGTGAGGATGGCAAACCATAAGTCAGGAGAGTTCAGGATCATCATTAGTGTAAGACAGGGTGATATTGTCGCCTTATCTTTTCATACTCCTCAAGGACAAGGTCATCAAAGCATGTAAGGAGAGGACAAGAAAGTATTCAGTTGGGTACTGGATGAGACAGGTTTGTATTTCAGAACTGACATTAGCTGATGATGTTGCCCTGATTGCTAAATCAGAGACACATCTTCAATCCAACCTGCAAGTGTGGAGGGAAGAACTGGAGAAGAGAAGGATGGTCATCAGCAGAGCCAAAACAAAACCATGGTGATATCACAAGAGGAAAGAAGACATCAGATTTAGCTGGGAGAACAGGTCCTGGAGCAGGTCAAACACTTTAAATACCTTGTAGCAGTCACAGACTGGAATGGAGGCATCAGGGAAGAGTTGGCTACCCAAAGAGCAGCAGCTGGGAGACTTTTTCAGGCCATAAATCAAGGATTCTTCAGCAAAGAAAAAGTTGGCAAGAAGATGGCTGTATACCGCTCCACCTATGTTCCAGACTTGTTTTATGGATGCGATGACTACAACCCCCAAAAAAGCCAGGTGCAAATCTCAGAAATGAAGTATCTGAGGAAGGTGGCTGAAGTGGCAAGAAGGGACATGGTCCATGACCAGATGATACGGCAAGGTCTCAAAACTCAGCACCAACAGCGATGGTTTGGCCCTGTCTGCAGAATGGTAGAAGATCTGCTTCCATGAAAAGTATGAGAAACTAAGAGCCAGGGATCCAGACCTCCAGGACGACCCAGAGTCTGCTGGGCTGACACCATTAGGCAACATCTGAAGGACAGAGGACTATATTGGAACCAGGCCAAGAGGAAGACGTCTACAGGATAGTATGGTGCTCTCTCTGGCAACTCTCTACACCCACGGTAGAAGAAGAACATCTAAGTAAGTGGTAAGTAAGTAATTTTCACTTGCTAAGCAAGGAGGCTGCTAGAAAGATGCAATATGAGTGGACATATAAAAAGGACAAACATTTTTCCTATACATTTCCTCTGTTATTATTAGAAAAATTAAGAGGAAGAAGAAGATAAAAAAGAAGCATTAAGTGTGTATGCAAGATAAAAAGAAATTTCCAGAAATTATGGCTCCATCATGGTAAAGGAAAAGTTAGCCACATAGCAGATACTGCCATAGGGGAGTGAAGTGTTAGAGACTTCATTAAACTAGGTCTCAGCTTCTTCATTCGGTGAGATGACCTGTTGCCTTCCTTACTGCTTTTGCCTGCGCTAACTGAAGATCAGTCAGGTATCTGTTTACAACTGTGAAGACTGGAGTGTGGCACTACCTGATTTCGAACCCTGTACCTTGAAAAGCAAGCACTCTATTCGATGCCTGCTTCTAAAACAGAGGAAACAATAAAAACAAAACCTCATACAAATAAGATTAACAGAATCTCACAAAAAAACAATTGTACTCCAACAGAAATATAAACAATGATAAACTGAATAGTGGAGCATCACCCAAAGAAACAAGCATTACAAAATCTTGCATTCATTCATAATTTTTGAAAAGTTGGGAATTTTTATTTTTTGTGTGTGTGTGGTAAAAATACAAAGATTTAAAAACTTTTCATGTTTTTATTACTAACCTTATCACGAATAAATTCTCCCGGTCTTCTCCAAGAATCAGCTTTCAAAGAAGGTGGCAATTCAAGTTTACCATCAGGGTCATCAAAGTAGTGATGACCTTGCTAAATTCAGGGAAAGTGTAAATACTAATTTGAACTGTCTGCTGAATATGCTTACTGAAATTGGATCTATAGATACTACATACTGTTTTTGAACTGCAACATGTGTAGCAGTCTTACTGTATAGCTTTGAAACATGGAGAAAACAAAAATGGCAACAAACAAGTTACTTCTTCTTGGATCCTTAGTCCCTGACTGGGAAAGCAGTCAGTGGCCATCATGCCTGGTGGCATCTTGTAGGGCAGAAACAAACTGTCCCCACTTTGCTCAGTTGGTGGTCACCCTTTGTGCAGTGCCCCAACTCTGGTTCATGCTTTGCATCTTGGCCTCCACAGTCCTCTGCCAGGCTGTCTTTGGTGTGCCTCTCCTTATCTTCCTTTTGGGGTCCATAGCATAGCAGTGGCATCAAAAACACAGAATGCAAAAGACATCTTTTCTTAAAAATGCAAAAGAAGCTAGCATCAAACACCACCTACCAGCAGTTAGAAAGGTAACTATCAATAATGAACCACCTTGTTGGCAGGCAACTACTCCTACAGTAAGAACTGAACTCTCTGACTCCTCAGCAGACAAGAACACTCTAGTACCACTACTGAAAACCATCACTTTATAAACTATAGACTCATATCCACAAGACATCATCCATGTTTACACAGATGGATCTGCATTTAAAGCTACCACCAATGCTGGATATGGCGCAGTGATAAAATACCCCAACCTGTACCCAGAAGACCACCCTTGCATCTTTGGCCCTTGTGGAGAAATTTGTTCCAGCTATGATGCAGAAATAAAGCACAAGAAAAAGCATTGTGCCGGATAACACTTTGAAAGTGGCATCACTCCACCTGAGGATATCGTTATATTCTCAGACTCAAAATCAGCACTCCAAACTCTAGAAAGCAAAATTTCTCCTGATATTAATAACATATGCAGATTAATTGACCAACTGTTCACTTCCTATTGCGTCGAAGTTACACTCCAGTGGATCCCTGGTCATGTTGGAGTCTCAGGAAATGAAAAAGCCGATAAACTATCCAAAAGAGGAGCAGCAGTGCCCCAGTTCCCATCAAGTACCACACAGCAAACCTACCAACAAATCCTGAGAAACAATTATAGGCAAGAATGGCTATACCAGTGGGGTACCACCCAGCATTTTACTGCTACTTCTAGATAAAGCATAAGCTCTCTCATTCCCAGTGATTCCACAATGGGAAGGTAATCACTGGTGGGCAATGGTTGACGATCATTGGATAATGTTAAGCTCAGATCTGATCTCATGTCCATTCTTCAAACATCAAGCTAAACCAAACCCTCAAGATCCAGTTAAACAACTGAAAAGAAGAGATCAGAGTCTAATTTTCCAGCTGAGAACAGGCCATGCCCCCGTCAATAAACATTTAAATAGAATAGACCCACTACGTGAACCAAACTGTAGGCACTGCCACCACCATGAGGAATCAGTTGAACACCTGTTGTTACAGTGCCCAAGACTAACTGACCTGCGACACCAGCTACTCCCATCCACAATACACTTTCACATCATCACAACAACTGAGGAAGACTTGCACCTTTGTCAGAGAGGCAATAGGCTGTCAAGAGCTACCTGCTCACAGCTAAAGGGATTATATCATCATCATCATCATCATCATAGCATAGCAGTTCATGTAATGGTGTCAGGGTCTCTTCTGTGGACATGGCCAACCCAGATCAAGCATCTGCCAGCAATGATGGTGTGAAAATCATTTTGACTGCACTGTGTGAGCAGTTCTTGGTTGGTGATGGTATTCAACCAAAAAATTCAAAGAATTTTCCTTAGGCAGGATGTGTGAAAAGATGACAGATTGGCAATTTTCTTTTCTGTTACTCTCCAGCATTCCGCACCGTACAGAAAGTACACAACTCTCATGTAATCATAATTTGGTGTTATGGACTTCTTTAAATGGAAGGCTTGCACAGAATAGAAGAATTTGATTGGTAGAACAGGATCATTCCTGTGGGACCGATCAAAGACTAGACAAGCACGAGTGGAAAGAAAGGTGACAAAAAGACTGGACTGTACATGGTTTGCTGGTATCTATGAAGCTGGTGGAGTGGGTCAGATCTGTTGTATATATATCTCCCTCCTTCTTCCACTGGCAGTTGTACTGGTTGTGGATGATGGTTTTAGCTTCTCGATAGGGCAATGGATGGCTGATTGCTCCATTGTACTGCCACTTCTAGATAAAATCATAAGCTCTCTCATTCCCAGTGATTCCACAATGGGAAGGTAACCACTGGTGGGCAATGGTTGATGATCATTGGATAATGTTAAGCTCAGATCTGATCTCATGCAGCATGTAGCATTGGGTCTAAAACTCATCAACAGGGCCTCAGGATTTGACTTCCCTTCTTTTCCACCTGAACTACCTCATCTTGCACAGTCTGCCACAACTAACCTATCCCAAATGTACAGCTTTACAACTCTGTGTAAGTTAAAAAAAAATTTGACACTTGAGATTCAGAGAGCCCCCTTTGACATTCATAAGGGGAATACTTTTATCCATTCAATATAAAAAATCCTGTCACATTAGGTACAATTTGTTTCTTAGTAAATATGTTCATATGTTTTATGTTTTCACACATGATTTGCCAACTTTAAGCAAACTAACAATGTATGTTACATGTCCTCTTTTTGTGTGTTTTGTGTTTGCATGCATTCCTGTAGTCAGTACTGCATGGCTCTGAGACATGGAGAAAACACAAAGAAGATACAAACTTTCATAAATGAGTGTTTGTGTAGAATAGAAGAGACTGAAATGATACAACAAGATCACCAATGTGGAACTGATGACAAGAACCAGACAAGTGCCAGTGGAACAAGAGATGACAAGAACCAGACAAGTGCCAGTGGAACAAGAGATGACAAGAACCAGACAAGTGCCAGTGGAACAAGAGATGACAAGAACCAGACAAGTGCCAGTGGAACAAGAGATGACAAGAACCAGACAAGTGCCAGTGGAACAAGAGATGACAAGAACCAGACAAGTGCCAGTGGAACAAGAGATGACAAGAACCAGACAAGTGCCAGTGGAACAAGAGATGACAAGAACCAGACAAGTGCCAGTGGAACAAGAGATGACAAGAACCAGACAAGTGCCAGTGGAACAAGAGATGACAAGAACCAGACAAGTGCCAGTGGAACAAGAGATGACATGCAGATGTTGGCAATCCTTCTTCTGGAATCCTGAGGGTAGGAAAGGTAAAGGGAGACTAAAAAACACATGGAGAAGAGAACTGGAGACAAAAATTACAGGAATAAATATGGCATAGAAAGATCTTGAGCTGATGGCAAGGGACAGAAGGACTTGGTATACGTTTGTTAAGGCCTGTCCTTGTTGCTGTGCTCAAGAGTAATGAAGATGATAATGGTGATGATGCATTGATGCATGCATTCTTCTTCTTTCTTCTTTGATCCTTAGCCGCCGACCGTCAAAGCAGTCAGTGGCCATCACGCCTAGTGGCGTCTTGTAGGGCAACAACAAATTGATTCCACTTTGCTCAGTCGGCGGCCATTCTTCGTACAGTGCCCCAACTCTGGTTCATTCTTTGCATCTCAGCCTCCACAGTCCTCCGCCAGGTTGTTTTTGGTCGGCCTCTCTTTCGTTTTCCTTCAGGGGTCCAAAGCATAGCTGTTCTTGTGATGGCATCAGGGTCTCTTCTGAGGACATGGCCAACCCAGCTCCAGCGTCTGCCAGCTATGAAGGTGTGCATGTCCTCTTGCTTGCATGCATGCATGTGGGCAAATAGCTTTGTGTGTGATTGTGTAGATTAAATTAAAATATGACTTACTTGTATTGGTGACTTAGCTGTTTTCTTATCCTCCTTCTTGCTTGGTTCCTGTGAGAATGACATCATGGCTTTCAGTGAGCATTGAAGAAACACAATAACAAATGTTGAACAGTTTGAAGACAGGTAATACCAAGCACAGAAACCCCACAGAAACTGGCAGTGACTTCAGGTCAATAGAAATTTATGTTGCTAATATTGATTCATTAAGTTATTTGCAGGTTGTTAACATTTGCCAAATTGAACATTATTCCCATATAGCTTAAACCAAAATGATGATGGTAGTTCAAAAGTTGTAGAATTTTTAAGATTTCTTCTTTATCGCTAAATCCTTCTAAGGTTCTTTGCTGCCCCCACCTCTCCTTTCTATCCTTGCTGGTGTCTCTCCATTGGCGATATTCCCAGTTCTGTCAGATACATTTTTGTGTTGTCTATCCTTCTCATCTGGGGCTCAACAATTATTCAGCAAAGATCCCAGTGATATTAACAACACTAAACACATAAGCCATACAATAATTCCAGATTTAACATAGATATAAATAACAATAACATCACTTAACACATTTACCAACCTTTAGTTCCAGATGTAAACATAGATACAGATGACTATAATAATAATAACAATAGCCCCTTCAGTCACAACTGACAATGGGAATGCACCTGTGAGGTGACAGCCCTCAGCTGCTTATTTTCCTGGTGTTCCTTTCGACATTTTCTCCTCTCTTCTGCTCGCCGTGAGATCTTCTTTTTGCCAAATCTAAGGTTGCGCCGTAGAGAGCACCGCCACTTGGTGCGATCAGCAGCTTCATCCTCCCAGGTTGCTAGATTTATCTCCAGTGTCCTCATGTCTCTCTTGCATACATCTTTGAACCTCAGCTGCGGTCGCCCAACTGTTCTTTTGCCATCTACCAGTTGTTCGTAGAAGATATCTTAATGACTATACAAATGACTACATCATCACTAAATGCATCACCTGTACAGTAATTCCAGATTTAACATAGATATCAGCGACAATACTATCACTAAACATGTCCATACAAAAATTCCAGGTTTAACATAGACACCAATGACTATACCATCACTAAACACATCACCCCAAACTATAATTCCAGAAGTAACATACATTCCTATATCACGTGCACACATACATACATATATACTAATCACAAACATGCAACACACCATATATACAAAGTAGCAAATTTTATAGTATATGTTATTATTTGTGTTCTCACATACTCTAGACCAGTGGCTCATAAAACTGACCGGTGCACCCCCTGAGATAAACAGATACATTTTATAAGCCAAAAAATAAACTTAAAATCTAATGTCATGAATCTGAATTACTCCTCTTTTATTCGTGCTCTGTTTCAAGACTACATTAATCTGTAGGACAGACAATAATATCTAGCAGTATCAGTGTGATTCAGCAAGCATACACACCTGCACTAAGTCACAAATAGGTATCATGCCCCAGTTGTCTTCCCCACATCAATGTGAAACAAGTTTTCAAGCCTTTTTTACACTAAAAACAAAACACAAGAACACACTAATTGTCAAAGAGTTTCTAGATCATGCCTAGAATTTCTCAGCTAGTAGAAAATTACTACATCATCCTTCACAACAGCAATATAGGTTTTTGATTTATTTTACAAAAAAAGCTTATATTTTCCTTAAATCATGCCATTAAAAAAAGGCTCTTTAATATTCTTTCTCTCTCATATTCCACACTCTTTAAGGTCCCAGCAACGCAAATAATGTTAAGACACATGGCAAATATGTACATGTGGCAAGGGTAATAACAGACAAGAGATCAATATACATTACACTACATTTATTCATGACTATGCAGCTGTGCATTATAATTTTAATGCATGCACTTTGGTAGTGAGTCCATGACAATTCTGGTCTAACAAACTACAGCCATGCTGGGTACTTTTCTCAGTTGCAGTGAAAGAATAAAATTCAAAATACATCAGTGTTTAAGTAAACAATAAGATTAATGCAACGTGTAAAAAAACCAAAAAAAAAAACCTAACGGGCAGTAACAAATGAAATAATAAGGGGACATAATTATTATATTAAAATTAAAGACCCATCACATCAAATTAGGAAATTACTTTGGTTGGCAGATTTTCTTAGTTTTATTGACTTAAACACAAAAGTTCATCAAAAGGTTATAAAAAAATAATCCATGCTACTTTTCACTGTCTTTCCTTGGCCCGCAGGCATATTTTTAGACACTTTTACTTAACCCGGCATGAGGTTTAAATATTTTTGATGTTTCAAATCACTGACACTCAAAATCTCTTACGTTTCACTCATCATAGAGAGCTGAAACATGACATGCAACTTCGTTTAGTGATAATTTTATCAATCATGTTAGCACTAGTATTGGCACAGCTCATTTTGTATAATAACCATATATAATATTAAATGAAGTGGAAATAACTTAATTAAAGTAAGGAAATAATTAACTTAAAAACAAAAAGGACAGGTCTCAGATGGTGAATGGTGATGCGCCAGTTCAATCAAAGTGTTTCTTCAAACAATGAGATCATTGGCAAAGCCAAGCAACTAGCGGATCCTTTGTTGTAAACATACTAGTACCTTGCAATTTAACATATTTAGATTTACTGGCACTGACACCGCTGATTTGTGAATTTTCATCTAAATTTTAGTGAGTACAGTAAAGGGCAAAAGTTGGTCTCTAAAAGCTGTTTTTTTCCTTAACATGCTTTCCCTGAACTGCTTTTGGCTCTTGGCTACAACGTCTGCTCTGCCTTCCTCGGTCTTTTCGCCACTAATTTTTTTCCTTGTTGTTTTGTTCTCATGTACTCATGACACGATTCGTGAGGAATGACCACCTTTTTTTCTTTATCTTTGTAAATTTAATTACATATCATTGTTCATTGATCTTAATTTTCAGCTCTATCTGAATTATGTATATAGTCTCTAACCATATTTTGCTATATAAAAATAAGTTATGAAATTACAGAACATAATATGCATGTATACAAAAATCTGTAACATGTAAAACGTAATTTTTAAACTTATTTATTCAGAAACAAGAACAACAGTAAAGATATCAGATTAAAAATACAATACATCCTCTAACTTAAACACAAAACTGCAGGACTCAAATGTGCAAGATGCTAAAAAGTTAAACTTACCCATGGAACCTGCATGTTTATCACAATTTGAACGAGTTAGTGGATAAAATCAACTTCTATGTTGTGTCAGTACAACCATATTTAATAATAAGTACTACTTCTTTTTTTTTTGTGCTACTTCTTTAGCAACACAACATTTATCAATTATGTGATAATTATTGCCATTAAACCAGCATAAAACAGCAGGGCATAATACTTTTGTACTACATATAATGTGATTGCATTTAAAACAGTTGATTTTACAGTTGGTACACAGAAAACATGGACAAGAGGTCAATGAAGTATCTTGAGGTAGTAAGAAAATAAATTATTAAGTAAACAAAAATGTATGCTGTTTGCTGGCTTTGATGAGAAATTCATATGCTAATGGTGCAGTAACATGGCTATCTTGTTCAAGAAATTGCTACAGAGACCAATGCTGCAGCAGCATATAAAGTGCTTTGTCACAGGTTTTGTGCACCAGCTTAAAAATGGATAATTATTAATTTATTTAATGATGCATTAGTAATGCATACATTTGGTGATCTGTATCATTAAATGGTGACATGTGCCAGATAGAGTTGCAATATACTTTAAAGAACACACTGAGGCATGTTAAATAAAGGTGTTCAATAGGAGTAAGAAAGGGACAACCACTCATTCATTTAATAATGCATTAGTAATGCAATATGGCTTCACTGAAGGCACATTCCAATGAAGGAATATGCCGTCACACTAGGTCAGATAGCTGACTGTTTAACCTCGCAAGGCTGAAGGTAAAAACTAAAATCAGAAGGGTCACTATAAGAGACTTGTTATTCGCTGATGATGCTGCAGTCGTCACTCAGTCAACAGGAGCTTCAGAGCTTGATGGATTGCTTCACCCAAGAATGCAAGAACTTTGGCCTCACAATAAGTCTAAAGAAAACAAATGTGCTAAGTCAGGATGTGGCTGTTGCACCAGTTATCATGATCGATAACTATAAATTGGCTGTGCACGGCTGTTTGCCAGCGATCTTTTAGTTATTTCCCCTTGTTCCCTCGACCGCGCTATTTATAGCTATCGTGTCAGAGGTCACGTGGTAACTTCCTAACTGGAAAAAAAGGTGGCGGATTTTACTTTTGATAGGGCTTAATTAATGTTTTTAGGCTACTTTATTATTATAAATACCGGCTTTAATTTTGCGTAACGCTAGACTAGAAATGTTAGAGTAAATTTTAGAACAAGAACAAACATTTTATCACAATTAGAACAGAAGATATAATAGTCTGAAATAGTGTAAACTTTACGTTTTTTTTATATTTTGTTATGGTTTGTTTATAATGCAATTTTCACTCAATCGGTCACAATCGACATGCATAACAAATTACAGAAATCAAAAGTAGAAAACCTGCAGAAAATGGATATCAAAGATTTGTTTTGGTTTCATGCGTCAAACATTAATTATTGAAACATTAAATTGCAAGTCCACATTTATTACCTTAAAATAACACACCCAATTGTCCCCAAAAACATGAGAGCTAACAATTATCTCAATCATACATCACGATGGTCATGTAAAAATAAGTATGGTCATGAGTAAAACGAAATGTTCAATTTAATAGATAAATAGGTGTATTTAAAAAATACATCTATTAAATGATTTCCACACTCTGTTAATTCTGTCAATCTCAAGCAACAACTGCCATAATTTGCTCTAGCCCCAAAATTTCGCTCAATTATCATTCACACTTCCTTTTTTTTTTTTAATAGGATAAATCTGTACATTCACAGATGGAGAAATTTGTAACAAATGAGTTTCCATTATAAATTTTAATTGTGAAGTTATATTTTTAATACCTCTGGCGCGTCTTTCAATTTTCAATCTTCTCTGTTTTCTCTCCTGTGCCCACGTAAGACCTACTGTTTCCTTCATGGCTATTGCTAATTCTTTGGATATTCTAACTCTACTTTCAATGCCTGCTTTCCTGCAAATTTCCTGACGTGACGTTTCTTAACAGCGTTGTAGTTCATGTGCCTGCTGCAGGTCTAATGAATCAGTTGATGTTCCAGCAATATGTTTTCTAACAGTGTGAAGCAATTGAGATCGCTTACGTTTGTTGGCGTTCTGGTGACTGATGTTTCTCTTCTATATTTAATTAGTTTTTGTAGTACAATAGGCTGTCCTCTGGTTTTGCATTTTATGATATTACTTTTTGCTGTTTCTAGTTTTTTTTCTAACAATGGATGTGAATAGGGGTTCTTCCTTTTGTGTTAGTGGTTGTGAAGGTGGCTTAGCAAGTAACTGTTGTACTGTGATGTCGCTTTTGAAGACAGGCGAGGTGGATGTACTTGTCGTATGTATAACTGACTTGGTAGGTGTAGATGTGGCAACAAAAACTGGCATGCTAGGGTGAGTAGTGTTATCCACCTCCAAATGAATAATGGTATCGCCTTTAATGTGAGCTGGCACATCAACCTCCAGTTGAACAATATCATCACTAATGTGGGCAGGCACATCAACCTCCTACTGTACAGAGCTATCCTGACTACAGCTAAATGACTGACTAGACATGGAGGGGTCAGAAAGAACATTACAGGGGATAGAGCAGCTTTTTGTTTTTAAAACACCAAAAGATGTCTTTGCAACACAATTGCACAGTTGACATTCACTTATAGTTAAATTATGGTTTTAGTCTTTCCAGATGTGCTGACTGTTTTCCGATAGTAACTTGGCTGTTTCAAGACACTTCTCATTATGCCTCCTTTTTGAATTTTGTATTCGTAAGTAACACTTCTTACAAAATATAGTCGAATGCTGTGTGGGTTTATCATCTGATACGTTAATTCCAAACACAAAGAACAGATCATTAACGTAATTTAGAACAGTTCAGCGCTTTCTGAATTGAACGTGTTGTTTTGGAAGTTAATGCTCTCTTGCCACAGGCTCTGCACAGTGCACTGGCACAATTCATATGATGCAAAACAGTATGTTCCATTTCGTTGTTATGTAGTATAGTTTACTTGTGTATGTATAAAGATAGAGGAATATTTGGGACTATCAAGTCTAACACCAGGATGTAGAATGTTTTATCTGTGAATGAAAGAAGATATACAAACAGTTACTTAGAATTCTTTGGCAGCCGTCGTGTGCACAGGATTGTCTACCAAAGAACACTAATGGAACAGTCCTTATCTCACACACAATTAAAAAAAAAAAATTCATATTATAAATACAAGATTAACAAGACTTGAAAGATAGAACAAAGTATGTAGAAGTAATCTATCTATAGATTTACATGTTTTCTGACGCTTATATACGTAGCTAAATATCATTATAAATGAATGAAAATGCAAAAACAGATGGTGACAATATGCTTGTTCTTGTAATGCCAAACTCACAAAACTGACTACCACACATTCTCAAGATATGAAACCAAAAAAAAAAAAGTATGTGGAAATAATCTTTAGCTTCCCTTCGAGAAGTCTTTATAATTATAAACTCAAACGAATGGGCCGATTTTTAGATATTAAATTAATAAAAAGATTACTTATTTTATGAATTTCCTCAAATGATGACGCTGTTTTCAAAAGTCTGTAACTCCGTCAAAACTAATTTCAAACAAATAAAAATGCAATCAAAAATAGAGCAGAGAACAAAGTTATAGTACACAAAAGAATTTTAGCGCTGTGTTTATCCAGAACGAGTGTGTAATGATTTATATTTTACTGGTTTTACACACACATCAGCTGATTTTCCCCGCCAAAAACTTAAATAGTCTTTTACGGTGTACACGAAAATTTTATACCCGGTGTCAGAATTCCGGTCACCGAAACTAAAAGAGCGCTCTGGTATAGGGCACAAACAGCCGTGTGTGGTGCACCACTTCACATACCTGGGGTCTACCATCAACAATGAACTCTCTCTGGACACAGAAATTGACAGTCGCATTGGCATAGCTGCAGCTACCTTTGTCCGCATCACAATGCATGTTTGGGGAAACTCCAAACTCACAACGAAGACCAAAGCTGTGGTTATATAACACCTTCATCACCAGCACATTTCTATATGGCAGCAAGACATAGACAACCTAAGCTAAGCATGAAAGAAGGCTCAATGCCTTCCATCTACGGTGTCTACGCCACATCTTCGGTATTTCGTGGAAGGACAAAGTGACAAATGTCAAGGTGTTGTCACGTGCTGGACTTCAAAGAATGTATTCACTGCTTAGACAATGCTGGCTTGGCCATGTTCGTATCCCGAAAGATATCTTCTAAGGACAACTGGCAGATGACAAAAGAACTGTTGGGCGACCGCAGCTGAGGTTCAAAGATGTGTACAAGAGAAACATGAGGGCACTGGACATACATCCAGCAACTTGGGAGGATGAAGCTGCCAATCGCACCAAGTGGCAACGCTCTCTAAGGTGCCATCTTAGATTTGGCAAAACGATGTTCTCACAGCAAGCAGAAGAGAAGAGAAAATGTTGAAAGGAACACAAGTTTTAGAGATATGTGAGTCTCTGCACAAGTAAGCATAACAACTAATATTGACGAGTGTATTTTCATTCACTATTCATTTCCAGTTTCACTCCTTATGCATGAAGCATGCATAAAAGCATTTATGTGCTCCTGAAGTAGTAGTTTCTGTAGCAATTCATTGCATATGATGAGATTGTCAGACCTATATGCAACCTCATATTAGACACCTTTTATGACATGTCTGAGTGAAAAAGTATTACTATCCTTTCTTTAATAACAAATGAAATTAATCTGTTGTTTAATGATAAGGATTTTAAAATAAAATGTGTAACAATTGCATTTTAAACATAATCTTTTACTAAATGATCACCATTAAAATTACACCTAAACCACTAATTAGTCAGAAAAACTAATGATTTACTATTAAAGATGAAATAATTTAAATTTCCACTTTAAAAAAGTATACGACAAAAGAATGTCATTATGTATAAGAAGCTGTATATCGAACATACTAAGTGCATGTGTGGGATGACCAGAAATAAAGTCGATTTAAGGATTAATATTAAACCAAGGCTGAAACAAGATGTAGAATGTGACACATATGAAACAAGATGTAGAATGTGACACATATGAAACAAGATGTAGAATGTGACACATATGAAATAAAAACAGGAAAAAATGGGTCATAGTAGAAATGGTTCACATACATCATTTTTTTTTTGCTCCTTGTGGAGCATGCAGCCAGTAATGAAGCTGGTCTCTTTCAGGAATCTTGCATCAAACAGTCCCATGTTCTTGCAGAAGTGGTTTTTGTGGCAATTTGTTTTACATTATGATGTTGCCAGCCTCATGCACAAACTCAAATAAGTCGCATTGCAGAACATGCCTGAGGGAGCATTAGTTCTATTTCTTCTTTATCTCTTTAGAGACCTCCAGGAACTACACACGACAACACACACACATATGTGTGTAAATAATGGTTATAGTCTCTTTAGCAGGGGTCGGCAACCAGTCGATCCTGATCTAGCAGTAGATCCCGGTGGATAATTTGGTAGATCTATAGGTGATAGCAGAGAAAAAAAGGAAGGCTTTTTAAACTAGGGAAATTTCGCATTTAAAACCGTTGTGTCCCGGGATCAATGTATTTTTTCTGCATTCCCAATGAAAACTCTTGTGCTGACTACTAAAATATATTCATGTACTCTATGAAATAGGTATGTGATGTTTTCTTTGTAAGGTTCATCATCCCCTGCCTTGCTTAAAAGTACACACACACTCACCACACAAACATATGTGGTAGATCTTTAGAGGGCTCTGTGTTACTAGAGTAGATCCTAAAATCTCCTGGCTTGCCAACCCCTGCTCTGTAGTTCCCGGAAGTCTCAGAGGAGACAAAGAAAAAATAAGACTATTTTCCTTTGTCCTAAAATGGTAGTCTCCCCATATGGTGTTTATAGGGTGTGGATGGTGTGAAAACCTAGGGTGTTTGAGATGATACCTATGTCACTATTTATTTGTCACTACCAGGTGTGCATTACGAGAATCTTACTAGACCTGAACTTTTCTATCATGGCCTCACTAATCATTACACTAAATTTTTATTCTTTTTAAATACTTTTTTTGTGTAGTTCTCTAGGGTTGTCGATTCTCAACAGCAGTTTTACAGTTACAGAAGAATTGCATGCCTGTAATTAATCTAATTTTGGTATTCTCTGTTTTTCATAGTTCTTTAATTTTAGTAAGAATTTCTCTACATTATTGTCTTGTAGACATTCTCATCAGCAAGTTTCTTCTATTCTAAAACAGCCTATTGCCAGCTGTAATCTACATAGTTTTTTATTTCTGGGAATTGTTAGTTCCCTAGATATTTCATACATTCTTGTTGGAGCCTTCAACAACCTATATGCATGTCTGCCTTTCACACTTCTGTCCATTCATCTTTTATTATTCTTTTAATTAAACAAAGTGGATGGCTCCGGTATTAATGGAAAACCTCCATAGAAGGCTTGAATCTTCAGGAACTGGTATGGATCTACTGTCTTGGTCATGCAGGGGAACATGGCAATGAAAGAGCTGATAGACTAGCTTCAAGAGCACCCATAGATGGTGCATTTGATATGGATAAGGGAGAGATACTGAGGGCAATTAATGATCACCTATTAGAGAATGACACTGCAATCGATGAATTATCAAGGCTAAGACTGCTAGAATTTGGCATCAAATGTAAGACCAGCAGGGATGGACGAATGAGAGGATATATCCGGCATGTACGCAACCAATGTGCAACAGGAACAATTAGCATTCATACCCTTCTACATTTTCTGAGGGAGACTGAGCACCTATGGGTTTGCTTGGAGTGCAGTGATATTGGTTCTGATCAACAACAACCAAGCAATTAAACTTTTGTTATCTGATCTACTCATCCCCACATTTATTTGGTTTTTATTAGACCTACTGTTGTTGGCTGCTTTACCTGTCTAATCATTTCCTTCTATACCAACATAAAAAGGTACCCAAGCTTTTAAAATTGAACATCTCCTAGCACAGCAGTCGGGAACAAGTAATTCTTGACTACCTGTACATCCCAAGAATAACCAGATCTTGTGGTAGAGATAAAAGTTACATATAGGCTGAACTTATTCCTAATTCCAGATATTCTGAAACCTGACAACAGACATGATTTTATGAAGGCATATCTCTAGAGAACTCAGTGTTTCTAAAGTAGATCTCCACGGCTACTGGGTTGCCCACTGTTGCTCTAGAGAATATCTCCTCCACTATATCTGGTCTACTGCATTCTCGTATGCTTCTTAGAGCTTGAATTGTTGAAAGTGAGTCTGTTAAAATTGTCAGTTTGTAGGGACAATTTCTAATGCTTTAAGAACGTCTCTGCTGTGAAAATAGATGTATTTTCTGTGAAGTATATATGTAACAGAACTACTGCTCTTTCAGCCTTATCATAAGATGAGGCTGACAATATAATCATGTAAAACAAATTGTTACAAAAATTCCCACTGCACGAGTACATGAATACTTTGGTACTGGCTTCCTGTAAGGGGACCAACTGCAGTAGTGGCTCAGTACCCCATGAGTAAAAAAGGAAAATAATAATTACTTCTTTTTCATTTTTGTACCTTAAGTAAAAATAGTGGGACATGTGTTTGATTTGGCATAAATATCTATCGATTCTGCAAGCTAATTAGCTTGCCCACGTTGTTAGCGATAGGGTAAGGTTTAAGGTTAGGATTACTAAACATAAACTTAACTTTTATTACTGCATCTCTGAGTTTAAATGAAGGATAGTGCGCCGTCTGTTCGATATGGCATTAAAAAGGGGTAAGGGTTAAGTTTAGATATCCGAAACCTACCACTAATCCCTAACCGTAATCTTATCCCTAATGACGGTGGCGATTTGCGATCCATATAACTTTTAACAGATGAAAGTCAATTAAATATCTGTTAAAGTCAGTTATATAACTGGAAACAGCAGGCCTTTACACCCCTCCACTTTAATATTATTCTTGTTCAGAGTTTCTTCTTGAATTTGTTTGTTTGTTTTTTTATTTTGTTTTTTTATTTTATTTTTATTTTATTTTTTTATTTAACGTATAAGCACAATTGTGATTGTCCCTATTTACAATGATCTGACAAATGTGATTCCACTTTCTCATATCGGCGGTTGTTCATATCATTTGGAATTGAAAACAATATATATCCTAATTATAACCCATCAGAGGTTGAACGTGATATTTTTAATTCTTTAATTTAAAAAAAAAAAAAAACCATCCACTGTGCTTTATTTCAACCCGTCTCGGAATTCTGTTTTTAAGGCCGTATGGATGTGGGCGATTTAATTGGCTGCCGGAACGATAGACATTTTGGGCTAAATCGGAAATTCGTGCTGCTTTTCTTCATCAAAACAAGTAGACTATAAGTTAAAAGTCATTGAAAGTCAGGGTAAAACTAGCGGTTTGAAAGGTATGTCGGCATATGCAAGAAAGCTGCATCTGGGTTTAACACTAAATTGCTGTGAAGTGCAAAAGAACAGACAAATTCTCAGATGAAGACATTTGACAATTTGAACATTACTGTTGGGCGTCCATTTTGTAACCAAGACGCTAAGCGAGGGCCAAGCGGTGCTTAAAACTTACTCTCTCTGTGTCGCTGACTGTAAACGAGCTATAACAGCGCCTTTTTTTGACGCCTTTGAAGCCATATTAAAGTCTGTGCATGTATGTTTCAAAGTCAAGTCTTAAAGGTTCTCGTTAAAGTCATTAAAATAAAACTGCACTCGCGTCCTGCCGTTACCAGGTTCGTTTTTTAAAGAAGAATCTTGCACATGCGCACTTAGAGGTAAATAGATACAAAAGAGTAAAAATCAGGAAATCAAAAGAGTGTTCAGTAAAGTTACTACATTCATTTTCTACAATAGCTAAATTAACTCATATTATTATGCTCGAATGAAATACTAGAAAAGTTCAAATTCATGTTTTATTTATGGAAAAGATTAATTGAACAAATAGAGAGGTTTAAGCTTTAGGAAAAAAATTAATTATGTTGGCCAGCAACGAATTAATTTGTACTGTGTCGACACACAATTAATTGTTATTATGTAATAATTGGGAAGGTGAAGGTCTGATGATATTCTTACAATACATATGACTTATGGCAAGTGAAAATCAATTAAATATCTGACTGGAAACAATGGGCCTTTATACTCTTCTTCCTGAATATTATTTATTATTGGTGTCTTTGTTTTGTTTTGTTTTATCTCGTTTTTGTTTGTTTGGTTTGGTTTGTTATTTTACACACAAGCAAAATTTGTAATGTTGATGCCACTTTTCCGTATCGGGTTATTCATCTTATCTGGAATTGAAAACAACATATATCTTAATTATAACCCATCAGAGGTTGAACGGGATATTTTTCTTCATTAAATTAAAAAAAAAAAAAGTTAATGGTTATGATTTTCTCTGTTTACAGTACAAAAGTTTAAACACATACCACATACATACAGGTGAAAATGTCTGAATCAAAATAAGTCACAATACGCGCAGATTACGGAACAAGGACGTGAAGAAGATATTTTCACTGGTCCTGCTGAGTTTTAGAAAAAAAAAGTATGTTGATCTTTTCAAATTGTCAGTTTTGGCAAACTTTGTGAGTCTATTACTTTGAGGAAAGAAAATGGTTAACTTTAGTTTTGCTGTTGTTATTGTTTGTAGAGAACTTGGTATTTTTTGCATCATAGATAATCATTCTAAATTGCATTTCGACTCCAAATAAAGTTATAGGAATTTCCACAAGTTTGTCATAGGTAAAACTCATTTATTTTCAGTATAACAGGTGTTGAGAATAAATGGAATATATCATTCATAGACACACGCAGACACACACAAATTGTATATACCGGTACCATATAAAATTAAAGACCCTATATATCTTAATTAAAACCCATCGGAGGTGGCAATCGAACTTTACATACTTAAACAAATAAATAAATAAATAAAAATGCTTTCATATCACTTCAGCCATATCAAACTACCAGCTAACCTGGTCTGTTCCCGCTTGTCTCTTGCGGTCTGCTATGTCCAAAAGCGAGTATGAAAATCCAATTTTTTTTTTTTTTTTTTTAAATATTAGCGCATTCTTTTTACGATTTGCTGAATCTTCCATGTGAGATGCCATTAATGTGCAAAAGTATTCGAATCTGTAGACGTGTCAAATCCGCCCCCATTCCTTTGAAGGTACATTCTAGGAAACTCTATTCTCTTTTTTTTTTTTTTTCGAGAGGACCATTACTTCCGTCTTTTTTTCTTTTTGAATAACTTTTATTAAACTTCTCTTACGTTGTATATATTGACAGCTTTTCAAACCTTTGACGCTCAAAATATCTTTGCTCCACTCATCGTAGAGAGATTCTTCTTCTTCTTCTTTCGTTCGCTTGAAATATATTGTCTATATCTGCAATGTTGTTTCTTGTATAAACTTCACTGTCTTTTGTAGTTCATACAGAGGTCCGTATACTTTTGCTTCCAGTGTTGTTTTTCTGGGCTAGTGGGTTTGCCTCAATATATCATATTCGGGGCAGTCTTGAAGTATGTGCTGTGCAGTCTGGGGTGCCCGTCCACATGTACACATGCCTGAATTGCCAATCTTAAATTTTTTTATACATGTGGCTGCGGAGTCGGTTGTGTCCTGTTCTGAGGCGCAGAATGACAATTTGTTCTGATCTGTTCATAGCTTGGTAGTCGTCCTGCGTTGGTGTTGGTGGCTTTCTGATTGATTTGATCATCTTTTTCTTCTGATGGTACGTAACTGGTACATCCGGTTGCTCGTCTGCAGCACCTTCTTTGGCCAGTCGGTCTGGTCTCTCGTTTCCTGGTATTTAACAGTGAGACGGTATCCACTGCATGGCGACCTTGCTTTGGTTGCACAGTTCAGACAGTAAGGTTTGTATACCTGGTAATTTTCGGGACTGAAGTGCTCGAAGTGCTGATCTTGCATCTGTCAGGAATACTACAGGCTGTGGACCGAGATTGGTGTTCAACAGTTTCTCGGTTGCCATCTTGATTGCCTGGATTTCTGCATCATAGTTGTTACAGAATTTCCTCGTTGGTACTCTGACCGTTTCCCTAGTGTTGTTTGGGTATTCTATGTACACTCCTGCTCCTCCATTCTTTACTGAATTTTGTGCTGACCCATCCGTGTATACTCAGACCCAGAGGTCCTGTGGGTATTCATCATGCAGGAAACTGAGAGTGACTGTCCTACGTTGCACGCTGTTCTGTTCATCCTTGTCGTGTATTCCTTTCACTTTTGTCTGGATGTATACTGGTAGTCCAGTCTCCTCTCTGCAATGGGTTTGTTCTGGCACAGACATTAGGGTGCTGTCAACTTCAGGCAAGTCTAAGGTTTGTCTATGAAGTCGTTTGGCCTGGTGGATAAAACTGCTTCTTTTCAATCGCCCCATTGCTAGGTTTTGGAATCTGTCCTTCATTGGATGGCTCCGCATACAGAGGAACTTTTCTGCCTGTGTTAGCACTTTCGTGTCTCTGCGTTCTCTCAGTGCTTGTATCCTCCCCATTTTCTCCATCTCTACTATAGGCGTTGATTTCATTGCCCCCGTGATGACCTTAAGCGCCTGGTTTTGCACCTTATCTAGCTCTTGTAATGTGGTGTTTGATGCTGGACACCACGCAGCTGACCCATATTCCAGGTGTGGTCGTATGCCCTGCTGGTAAACTTTGCAAAGTATTTTCCCGTTGGCTCCCCATGTGGTTCCACTTAGTTTTCTCGGGATGGCTAGCTTCCTCCTGGCCTTTGTTGCTGCCTTGTTGATGTGTTGCTTCCATGTCAGCCTGTCATCGAATGTAACTCCGAGATAGGTGGGTTGTTTATCTTCTCTTAGGAGCTCTCCATTTATCTTCATGACACCAGCTTTTTGTTTTGGAGAACGAACGAACGAACTTTAGAGCGTAGTGCTACACTAATCTGTATTGATGCTGACACACCATCTATTTGCCCATGAGGTTAAGGCATCTATAGCTCTTTGTAGCAGTTTGGTGTCTACTGTTGCATGCTCATCTGTGCACAATATTACCAGGTCATCAGCGTACTTTGCCACTTTCATTCCACGTGGTAGTTCAGCAACCAGGTCGTTGATGTAGACTAGGAAGAGTGTGGGGGACAGAACCCCTCCCTGAGGGATGCCATGACGCAGTAGACTTGTCGGTACTTGTGTCTTTATTCACCCACATATTAAAATTGTTGAAATTTAAAAGCCAAACGGAGTACTGTACTTTTTCTTAAATCTTTTTTTCTTAAATTCGCGCGAAAAATCGCACACTGTGTCTTCGGGCGGCAAATCTTCGCGCGGCAAATCTAATCGTGCCATTCAATCGCTGTGTGTGGAAGATGAATTTATTGGAGTTGTCAGGGGAGTGAAGTGTTACAGACTTCACTACAGTAAGATCAGCTGTATGATACAGGGGAGTGGAGTGTTAGAGACTTCACTACAGTAAGACCAGCTTTATGATACAGGGGAGTGAAGTGTTAGAGACGTCACTACAGTAAGACCAGCTGTATGATACAGGAGAGTGAAGTGTTACAGACTTCACTACAGTAAGACCAGCTTTATGATGCATTGGAGTGAAGTGTTAGAGACTTGATTACATGTGTGACTTTTTGTGGCGACATCGGAATAAAGTTCGTCAGTCAGACACGTTCGACAGTATCCTGCATGAAATTACAGAATTTTGGCCTCTTTAAATTGTGCTGCTACGAACGAACATGAGTATGTCCTGATATGTGCATAGCTTCAGCGATCCTTGGTGATCTGTTCCCCTCACGGTCCTTTTTAGGGCCCAGAAAACCCACAAAACTGCACCACGGTCCTGTTTAGGGCCCACAAAACCCATAAAACTGCACCACGGTCCAGTTTAGGGCCCACAAAACCCACAAAACTGCACCACGGTCCTGTTTAGGGCCCATAAAACCTACAAACCTGCACCACGGTCCTGTTTAGGGACCACAAAACCCACAAAACTGCACCCACCACGGTCCTTTTTAGGGCCCACAAAACTGCACCACGGTCCTGTTTAGGACCCAGAAAACCAACAAAACTGTATCCTGGCAAGAAATCGCTACGCACTGATCCTTTATTTGTTTTCGCCGCTGGGTGGGGAGGAGGGGGAGGGGGGGCTGGGTGGGGAGCTGGGGTCCCCTTGCTACGCACTGATCTTTGTCAAATATTGACACAATCAGAGCCGGATTAACGTAATAGCAAAAGTAGTATTTGCTACGAGGCCCACGCTTTTAGGGGCCCCGCGTCAATAAATATGTACATAATTTTTTGGTCATCTTCTAATACGAGCGTTAAACCAATGATCTTGTGATTTATGCCATCTTTAGCGCCTTTTCATTTGGTGTCACGAAATTGTGAGAGAAAGAGCATAAGAGGGTGACTTAGTGTGACTCTTCATTATTTTTATCTTAACTGTTTGCGGACGGAAGCAGTCATTTTCTTTGGATTTGTTGAAAGCCTGCACACCTTCTTTGCTGCTTCTACCTGCCGGTGGGGTCTCCTTTCTACTGCATTATGTGCTGGCGGTACTCATAATAAGTCCCATTTGCCCTTTGTGAAAAAACTGTCAGATACCAGGTTGTCCGCTCGGGCAGATGCAACAAAAGCACTTTTACACAGCTTTTCTGCAATAAAACAAGTCTTGGATGATATTTCAGATAACAATGATCAGAAGGCAGAGTGTCGTCAACAAGCTCGTGGTCTACTTTCAACCATGATGAAGTTAGAAACAGGAATAATGATCATACTGTGGGATCAAGTATTACAGCGTTTTCAAATGACCAGTGCTTCTTTGCAATCTTCTGACAAAGATTTGAGTACAGCTTGTGCACTCTGTGAATCCCTGCGGGGGTATATTCAAGCTATGCGGTCTACTTTTGAAGACATAGAGGATACTGTCGAACGGGTCTGACTGACGAACTTTATTCCGATGTCGCCACAAAAAGTCACACATGTAGTCAAGTCTCTAACACTTCACTCCCCTGCATCATAAATCTAGTCTTACTGTAGTGAAGTCTCTAACACTTCACTCCCCTGTATCATACAGCTGGTCTTACTGTAGTGAAGTCTGTAACACTTCACTCCCCTGTATCATACAGCTGGTCTTACTGTAGTGAAGTCTGTAACACTTCACTCCCCTGTATCATACAGCTGGTCTTACTGTAGTGTGGTGGTTTTTGATGTTATGCAATGTTGTTGTTCTGTAGTACTATTGTACTGAATGAGGTCAGCTGTGAAGGTCCCTGATTATAACAAAGTTTGGGTTGAGTTATCAGGACACCTTTCTGCTACCACCTTATGACCTCAATCAGACCTATTCTTGACTAGTATGTATGATAGCTACGTCTAATGTCTTGGGTTATGCAAGTGTGGTGTGATGATAATTTAACACTAACCTTAATACACACACACACACACACACAAACAAATAGTAAAGTCTATGTGATCAAATCAACCAACACCAGTTGTTAAAAGTTAGTAATATACAATTTTTTCTATAACTTTATTAGTCCTATACCTAAGATTCTTTTGGTTAGGACTGTCAAATCACATGAGATCAATTTAAATATATACATAAATAATAGGCATACTTAATTAACTAAAAGAGGACAATTTGTCCTTAATCATATATATATATATTGTAGTTTTTATGGTATTGTAAAATTTCTAGCTATTTCTAAAGTGTTATGAGCTGGCTGGTTGGGGTGTTAACATCACGCCCAGTCTTTGTCACAATGTTTCTTTTCTCTTGATACACTTTACTTCTTGACAGATAGTCTTTATTTATATTTCCTTTTCAGGTTTTATGAAGTGGAAAAGTTGATAAATTCTCCTCGTGCCAGGGCTTGTTTACATCATCTGGCACTGGAGGAGTGAACATAGATGTATGATCTGCCAACAGCCACTGTTGATCTTGTCCCAAAAGAAATAGGGTAGGCCGCGAGTACCTCTATCTCTGCTGGAGTAACTTTTTCACACAGGAATCTGGCACCTGACTAGTGCCAGACAAAAACCCTGTAACATGAAAATTATGTTCTGTCTTAGCATAATACCTAATCCACCAATTTTACAAACAATACTATATTTAACCTAAAAGACCTGGATCAGATCTCTCTGACCAACTCAGCACATCTCCATAAAATGAGGTAACACTTTGTACAAGTTTTCATATTCCTCTCCCTAATGTCTGCAACGCCTCTGCCCTTCTCAATGATCTTTTTCCATACAATGTGATAGGTGATGTGATTCCTGGTGACAATCTATAAATATTTTACTACTGCCTCTCTGGTAGCTTGATAACATGGTGGAGCAACAAATAGGCTTGTATAAGTCTACTAATGACTTCTTTACTTAAGGTCGTAATGTTTTCTTCATTACCCAAGTCAAACAACATAATTAATAGTATAAATAATGTTAATAATTTCGGTCTTACCACAATTCAATGAATACACACAGGAACGTTGAATTAGCACAACCTCAGATGTGCTGCTTGCTGGACTATGGCGCCCTTATACTTTTTATTAATTATATCTATATTCAAGGCACGTCACACTTCTCAGCTCTCAAGCGTCCTGCTTCTATGAACAGTCTTCGTGAAAATGGCACCGAGCCTTCAACTTTCCCAGTAATCTAAACTGTTTCGACTAATGAGATCTAACTACTAAGTATGTCAATTCAAATTTTTAAAACTAAGGTCCAATTTCGGTCCAATGTTAGTGTACCTCTGTCGGTCTGTCCGTCCGAACTTGGCATTCGTCAAAAAATAGACTTGGTTTTGGCCTAACTCTACAAAAAAAATATTCAGTTTGAGCCATCCCATAATATTTTTCCCCCTTTCAAACTCCCTTCCCAATCATATTACATGTACCTCTCCGTCCTAACGTTCCCCTCTTTTGTACTTTGACCTACCCTCTCACTCCTCTTTTCAACAACTCTTGCACAAATTCGTTACCGATAGTGAATGCTAGAACACTAGTGTGTTAGTCAATGTGTCTGTGACTATTCTAGTAGTATGACCATATCTATGCTGTTAGTTGGACTATAGAGTAAATGAAAACATATTTTTTGTCAGGAGACACTATGGCACCCGAATATATAAGTTTTGTGAGCCTATGTATAATGGTTCAAAATTCCATAATTTTTTCCATGTTAGTCTTCAATAATATTGAAATCTATAAACTACCACCTGTTCACTTCTTTCTACCGCTATTTTCAAACTAAAAACGACAGTCTCCCGTATTACGTCAGAAATACGTCAGTTTTATAAGAGCTAAGGTTATATGCGTGACCCAATTGCCGAACATATTTTGAATTTGTGTCGTATTTTCAAACGGCTAACGACACTATCGCGTTTTCGCTAGGTTTTAGATTCAAACCACGCGTGCAAACGGTATCATTTTTCTGTCTCTCCCTCTCTCACTCCGTCTGAACGAGTAGGCTTTTCGTGTCATAATGTTATAAATAGTTTTTCAAGGACACTAGAAAACGATGGTACTATCTATTCCACAATACGGTCTGCTAAAATCAACGCGCTTGCGGCGTGGGTGGAGACGAAACTTCATAACTACACTATTTTCATTTCTACCTTATTTTTATACTTACAATTAATAATTCTATCGGTGTATCAATGTACATCATCACATGTAGTGAAGTCTGTAACACTTCACTCCCCTGCATCATAAAGCTGGTCTTACTGTAGTGAAGTCTCTAACACTTCACTCCAATGCATCATAAAGCTGGTCTTACTGTAGTGAAGTCTCTAACACTTCACTCCAATGCATTATAAAGCTGGTCTTACTGTAGTGAAGTCTCTAACACTTCACTCCAATGCATCATAAAGCTGGTCTTACTGTAGTGAAGTCTGTAATACTTCACTCCCCTGTATCATAAAGCTGGTCTTACCGTAGTGAAGTCCGTAACACTTCACTCCCCTGCATCATAAAGCTGGTCTTACTGTAGTGAAGTCTCTAACACTTCACTCCAATGCATCATAAAGCTGGTCTTACTGTAGGGAAGTCTCTATCACTTCACTTCAATGCATCATAAAGCTGGTCTTACTGTAGTGAAGTCTGTAACACTTCACTCCCCTGCATCATAAAGCTGGTCTTACTGTAGTGAAGTCTCTAACACTTCCCTCAAATGCATCATAAAGCTGGTCTTACTGTAGTGAAGTCTCTAACACTTCACTCCAATGCATCACAAGCTGGTCTTACTGTAGTGAAGTCTCTAACACTTCACTCCAATGCATCATAAAGCTGTTCTTACTGTAGTGAAGTCTGTAACACTTCACTCCCCGCATCATAAAGCTGGTCTTACTGTAGTGAAGTCTCTAACACTTCACTCCCCTGCATCATAAAACTGGTCTTACTGTAGTGAAGTCTCTGACTCTTCACTCCCCTGTATAATACAGCTATGATTAATACATTCATGTGCCATGCTGCCACCCCTACCTGCTAAATGCATAATAGATTAACCCCGCACTCTTCCTGCCACCCCTACCTGCGAATTGCAATTAGACTAACCCTGCGCAGGCAAATGTGTTGTTCGTCCATCACGGGTGATGAAGACCACTCTGTTCATCCAATTATTAGGAATATATTAGATTACTCTATGGGTACGGAGCACGGTGTGGTCATTTAATTTCAGAATGGGTGAACAAAGACACAAGAACCGAATTGTCTTGCTCTTGAGGCCATCTAGTTGTACTCGGGCTCTTCTGTTATGTAAGTATGCTTCCACCCATTTGTACATCCTGCCATTCACTCTGCAATTTCTCAGTTTCTTCAAAAGCCCTTCTTTCCAAACCTTGTCAAATGCTTTCCTTAGATCTATCCATGCTGCTAGTACCAGTTTCTTATCTTGGAACGCATCCTCAATCTCTTGGGAAAGGTAAGTTGCCTGATCTTCGGTGGAATAACACTGCCTAAAGCCCGCCTGCTGGGGTACAAGAAGGTTTTCGCTTTCAAGGTACCACTGTAGCCTGAGGTTGATGATTCGTTCCAATGGTTTTGCAGAGACAGCTTGTAAGGCTGATTGGTCTGTAGCTGGAGGCCGTGGAACTGTCTTTTCCTGGTTTTGGGAGTAGTATCATGATTGCTTCCCTACAGGTCTGTGGAACTCTGCCCAAGTTCCAACAGATATTGAAGATCTGCAGCAGCTTTGTTTTTGCTGCGTAGAGAGATGAAACTTTGCATGCAGCTCCCTTTCTTGGTAGAATTTAATATTTCAGGTTTTGACCGACATGGCCCAGCCGATTTTATATTATAACTTTGCAAAAAGATAAGATGGTAATGGCTTTATTAAAGTAAGGGAAATAATCAACTACGAACATGGATTGTGTTTCGTATTGGAGTGGCACACGTCGAATGGTTAATGATGATACTTGGTTTGGTTTGGTTTTTTTAAGGACTATCTTCATTGCACACGGACAACTCCATCAGTGCTCCGACCTCCTCCCTTAGATCACACAAGGAGGATCTCAGTGCAGTGTACGAACTCCGTAGCACCGGCGGTAATCCCAATGTGTGTATATAGGAATCACAAATTCTATAAATTCTGGTAGGTAGGTTTCTAATTTTTAAATTTTGCCAGGGCAGCGGCCTTATGGCCTACTCTTTACGATTTTTAACGTGCGCAACTTGCACTCGGGGCCTCCTATTTATTTCGCCCTTATCCAAGAAGGCTAGGCATCCGATCTCAATACCGATGAGACCAGGGGGGAGTGTGACATGATTAGGACTACTGGTTCAGGAAAAAAAAATTTCCATAAATTATATTCCCTCTACTGAAAATCGAACCCGGTAATTATATTCCCTCTACTTGGAATAGAACCCGGTACCTCTAGAATTCGAGGCGGACGCCATACCTCTCAGCCATTGCTAGTTAATGATGATAAGCTGATTAATTCACTGTCTCTTCAGACAAGTAAGTCAGCGAGTGTTTTGTTTAAACACAGCTTTATTAATGAGCTTTACATTAGGTGTATAAACGCTTCAAAGTATATTTTGTTGAAAGGTGAATCTTAACTCTACGTAGGTGATATTATTGTTGAGACTTCATAATTATAAAACAAGCAAATGAAAAAAGAAACATTTTATGGATTCACTTTTATTATTGTTACCAAACAGAAACTAAATGTTCCAAACATTCTATTATAAAGAATAAAAGTGGATGACTGTCACGAAGTGGATTTTAGTTTAGAGTTTGTCTGAGTATAGACAAGACACTAGTTGTAAGAAAGTATGAGAAGATAGATTTTGAATGAGAAATGACAGTGAATGTGGAAAGATGAGACTTATAGCTTCGAGGGTGAGAACCTAGATTGACTCTCCCTCGCCACTCGTGACTTTAAGCACTGACTATTTTCTCACCACCTCTGACTACCATAAAGGAGATAAGGTTTCACTAAAGTCCACAGACACAACTATACAGACAAACATATACGTACAGTATAGTTATAGAGAAACTGATCCAGTATACATTTTATAGTTTTATTAACCAAATCAAAATCACATAACACAGTAAAATAAATAACGTGCAAGGTCGCACCAACCTGGAAAAAGAACAATTAAAATGACAGATACTTATACACAGACACGTCCACCCTCTCCCTCAACCTGCATGGACACAAAAAGAATTAAGGATTAAACAAACGCTACTTGGTGGGGGTCTCTAAGTAAAATCCACTACTACTAACTATCTTAGTATTATTTAAATCTAATCCTCTGCCCTGCTGCAGACGTATACCTAAATGTCTACACAAATCTGGGGAAGAAAAATCACTATATGATGTCCTACACATATAACACCTGTACCACAAACACTGATCCACTAACTGACTATTCAGTGCTGACTCAGAGGCTGTCCTTTAACTCTGCCTATCAACTATCTAACTTCTTGCTCTCCTCTGCTACTGCTCAGTGTCTCTCTGACACTGCTGTCTTCGACTGAGTGGCGTCTTCGTTACGCCCTCCTCTCGTTAGCATTCGGAAAGGAATGATTTCCCTTTCTCCTCTCCAAACTACTGCTGCTGATGATTTGGGTATCATGCACTAGGTACTTGACACGGGATGTAGAAGCTTCACTGCTGATTGCGACTTCTTTCAACTGCCCAATTAACCTCTTCGAGTTTTGGATCACCGGCTTTATTATGGCCGTGTTAACCACAAACACCAGGCAACGCGCCTATAGGGTGTGTGATAAAGAGCTAAGAGCTCTGGATTTTAAGGAAAACCCCGTTCCCGCTGAAGAATGGCTTCACTGCATGAGAACGTATTTCTTTTCCTGGGGCAAACGTACTGGGCGCCGGGATTTCCGCGTCACCAGTTTTCTCCACCACTGGCGAAGTCTCGAACCTTCTACTCCTGAGAAGGCCGAATACCTTGGCAAGTTGTAAGGCCGTTTACAACCCTCCCTGTGGGCCGTGATAATGCTGTAAACGAAACAATTTAACAACATCTTATACAACACGTCAAAATATTCTCATCTCTAACACATAACCACCCTAAATAAATACATCTCCCGTCTTTCCCTAAAATTAATACATCTCCCCTACACAAATCTACGCACAAGCGATAGACGAATATTCCTACCCAAGGGTCACTAAATTACAATCTCCTTCCCGCCCCAACTTACTATATGTCTGTTAGGTGAACTCCCAGACACAGGCTGACCTAATCGGTTACGCTAGTCTAGCCTCAGCGTCAAAACATTTAGCTTCGCTGAAGCACCCCGTTCCCCGGTCCTACTTCTTACAACTGACCCGGGAAGATTATCCAATTAACACAATATAACCACACACAGTTGCTACATCAACTCAGTAACACTAATTGCACCCCTGTCTCCTGATTACACAACCAATTAATACATAATTAAATAAAATACACAAATACGCTGGAGTATTTACTCTGCAAATTATCACCATCAAAATGCGCTTATACGGCCGTTATAATTACATATTACAAAACACCCGTTTATCTTAGCGCTTATGCTCACACAGTTAATATCTCTAAGCCGCTACACAAATCATAGATACTGATACTTATCAAAAAACTTATATGCACAACTTACATTTTTATTATTTCTATAAGATAGCAATTAATAGCACTTCAAATTCCTCAAACTTAAATTAACTCCCAGAAGAAAACTATACTTTACCATGCTAAGATCTGTTATGAAACGAACTATCTACGACGCTAATTAAGATGTACACATACCCAAATTATCGAATATCTCTTGTTCGCTGAGCAATTGTTAACTCGCTAAGTAATCGATAAGGCGTTGATTCACGGCTAATTTTCTTGAGACAAAGAGAGCGCTAAAAACTAAGACGCAGTTATTTATAATTGGAATACCCACGCTATGAGTCATCGCGTGGCGTACCTCACGGCCTACTCTTAGACCAATAATATTGCTGCAATTTAATAAAGTCTGACCTCCGCCAATGATATTGTAAACAACCCGATGACTCAGTGTATAATAACAAAACGCGCTCCATTTATTTCCAGCTCACGCGTAACGGTAATCGTCTGACCGGCTCGTTACTAAAATAAATTTGATTGGTTAAAGCAGAGGTTTTCAAACTGTGCGTCGCGGCTCCCAGGGGCGTCGCGGCCCTCGGCTGAGGGCGTCGCGGTGGCTTGGGAAAAGTGTTGGGCTCGATATTATGAGCCAAGGTCCACCAATAAATATAGATCTTCGTAGGACGACATGTTTGCGCCGAGGTATTATTACATGTACCAATACGTATCATTAGGCACTAGAAGTTATTGACAAATGCACCGTAAAACTCCAGAGCAGGTCTATGTTACGAGCAGCTGATCACTAACTCTGATGTCATCATGGAGGATGCTGGTGTTAAGAGATGAGATGACCCAACAGCGATCGTCCAAGCCGACTTTGTTTATGAGCTGTGCGCTAGTGACCTCTAGCAGGCTGGCTTGTTATTACTACTATTTTGATAGATGGCTGTCGAGTCGTCCCACGTGTCACAATAATTAAAATCAGTCTGGTCTTGCTGTTTTGTAGTTTGGACGTAGTTTTGTCCAATGCAGTTTGTTTTAAATTGTGTTGCGTAATTGTCTCTGTTTTTCAGACGGTATGGATACATTTTTAATTAAGTGTGCAAAACGAGATATTTCTGAGGCGTCGTGCAGTTCTAAAGACGAACGGAGACGAAAACATCGGAAGTACAGAACCCCCATCTACACTCACTACTAGAGAGCAAGAGCAGCTTATTGTCATCGGACTCCACAGTGAAATCGAAGTTCGACTCTTCATCACTACCAGAGTTTTGGAGCTTGGTGAACCAGGAATATACAGAAGTAGGCAGCAAAGCCCTACGAGTTTTGATTCCATTTGCAACATCCTACTTGTGTGAGACAGGGTTTTCTGCATTGGCCGCCATCAAAACAAAATACAGATCGCGATTGAACGTCGAGAAAGAGATTCGAATCGCAATTTCCAAATTTGTGCCCAGATTTGAAGAACTGATGATGAAGAAGCAAGCTTATCTTTCTCATTGACTTTGTGATTAGTATAAGGTGCGATAAAACTGTAAGTTGA
Organism: Oreohelix idahoensis; assembly: GCA_024509875.1. Lineage (NCBI taxonomy): Eukaryota > Metazoa > Mollusca > Gastropoda > Stylommatophora > Oreohelicidae > Oreohelix > Oreohelix idahoensis. Next base: position 205,162 of record JAMPIV010008218.1, on the reverse strand, counting down.
TTAAATTAATTTAGTTTTTCATTTAAAAAATAAATACAATCTTATTTATTTTGTGTCCGAAACTTTAACTTATTTACCCCCCACAATTGGTATCAGATGTAAAATATGCACATTCAGAAGTCATTGGTATCTTTTTTGGGTACAATTGCTTATATATAATATATAGTATAGAGAGGAGCCGCGGTGATTTATGCACAGGTCAAGGGAGCCGCGGACCAAAAAAGTTCGAAAACCTCTGGGTTAAAGCGTTAGTTCTACGTACCTGGGTCGTCTTCTGCGCCCACCCCCGTTTAAACCAGGTAGGTGCGGGTTATCGGAATTTTCCTAGTCTGAAAAATCTACACAGCCTAATAATATAACTCAAACGCCTAACAAAATAACAATGAACGCAATTACTTTAGAGAGAAGAGAACTGGAGCGAAATTGAAATTAAAACCCACAGTAACTTCTCATAAATAAAATGCAATTAATTACATAGAGAAGAAAAAATGGGGCCCGTTGAAAATAAAAATCACAGTAAATCTTCATATTACTCCCCCCTTTTAGGTCGGGACTCCGGCCTTACTACTGCAATCTTTCTTTTCACACTGGTCCCTATCTATGTCCAAAGAGCTGTCTGTGAGCACTAAAGTTATAGGGTCACGACTGGGGGTTCCCCCTGGCAACTCAAATGGTCGCTCTTCACCTTTCCTCTCCTGCGTGTCCTCCGCCCCCGTATTTCCCTCGCAGTGCGCTGTAACCTATGATTACCGCGTGTGTTGGCCCCACAGTGGCCTGCATCAGGCTGACTGACTTGGCCAGAAATCGCCGTAACCGTGTGTAACTGTTCCCCGTTGGCCGAAGAAACGTGCACATGTTTCTTCTTCTTTCTCTCCTTATCTACTCCCATGCTTCGGTGGAAGAGGTGATCTCTCTTCAGACCTATGCCGTCCCATGGCGGGTCTGGAACTTTCCTTGCCTTGCCCGTCAAAATGCTGGCTTGGTCAATTGAACTGACCGAAGGGCTATGTAGAGGCTTGGCGGTGGCGACAACGGTGCTGCGCGTCAGCGGGGTTGAGACCTCTGGTATAGTGCGATGAAGATGAGAAATCTCGGGTTCCTCTAGCATAGAGTCTCCGATAGCTTGCTGGGTTTCTACTGAATTATACCCGATCTCAGTAGCTTCTACCTTTGGCGAAAGATAGGAAGTATCTGCCCTTGGCAGTGGTTCTGTGCTCGCTCTTCCCCTACCAACATGAAGAGGGACAGAGCTCCCTAAAATAGCTCCTTGCGACTTCGCAAGGCAGCTTTTCTCACTGTTTTCTGGCCTGAAAAGTGCGTGAGATTCAAGTGGAATCCCAGAGAGTCCTCCGTCTAAAACCCTGTTTCTACCAAAATCATCAACCTTGCCCTTGTTACGGTATATGATATTAACGCCGTCTGCTAAAGGTTACCAGACGTGCAATTGTAAAGGTTAAGACATTTAATATATTGCGATAGAAGTTTCAATTACTGAACGCTTCATACACGATCGATTATGACGTGTATAGCGTTGTTTAGGACACAGTCGGTAACTAAGAAACGCCACCCTTTGTTACTTGACCGCCAAGCTGAATAGCTGCGTTTTTCTAACCTTCCAATTCAATGGCATGATATAGCCATTTATATGTGTATTTTTGATGGACCAGGGTCAGTCCTAGAACCCGATATGAGAGGGAAATATATGGAGGTTAGTATTTTAACTAGAATTCTCAGAAGGAGAAGAATAATCGTCAAATTCGTATGAATATACTCAGACTCGCAGTCTCACTGTCGGCAGGTAGCCATGTCTAGCTGCGCGTGCATATAGCTGTGATGTTCTGACGACAATTACTGCTCTGAATCCTTAAACGGACATTGACACGTAAAACAGCAGTCTACGCTATTGATTAATTTATGCATTACTTCTATGGACTTATGTTCTACTCCTATTGGAATTGATCATCATGTATGTATCACTGTGAATAAATGTATGGACTCAATGAACCGACTTCTCACGTCAATGGAATTACAAGTTCAATATAATTGCAACTTTCAAATGTTTGCTCACACGTTTTTCTACCCCACCCCGCATTCGCGTAAAGCAACACCAATTGACACGATGAAAATCTTGAATGAAACCATATAAGAACTCAACTAACATGGCCAGAATTTATAACCACTTTATTGACATTATATGGAACATTGTTGTCAAATTGAATGTTCCAGAACAACAGAGAAGATCGCCTTCAACAGATGGTGTCCATTGATTGGGGATCGAAAAAAAATTCGGAAATTAACAATTGTTTACATTTGAAGGACGATCACATGATGTGCTGAATTATGACCTATGACGCATAGTTACCACAAGAGGTCAACCTTACGTCACCAAAGTTCGTGTACATGCCATACAAGTTGACAGCAGCATGCCTCGTTTCTACGGAGGAAAAAAATAACAAAGTCAACGAATAAACCCTGTATATGCATCAAGAGCAAACAGTCAGACATACTTCTACACCGTTGGTGCATACCGTCATCGACAGGAGTCCGAACTGAGCACAAAAGATAAGTCATTTAAGTGTGACCTTTGTCGGTCGATAAATAACAGTGCTGAGTCCATTTTGCTTTGATCAGGCATGTCTATGTATTTTCATGTATATATGTTAAATTTGTTTTCCATCGTATGTATTTGTTATTAATTCGTGGGCCGGTTGGAGGGAACTGAAATCTCTGGGGAATGTCGCGAACAGCTGACCACCTAGATTTCAGTCGTTCTTAGGGAACTTAAACGATTGCATTTTTGGAAGCCCCACTGAGGTTTGCCATTGGACGACCTGTCCAAATTTGCTACCGTTTGACGATTTGTGTTAGCTGTACCGTTCAGTAGATAACTGGTGTATTTTATTCGTACTCAGTTAACAATTTTTTTTAGTTTTGTATCATGTTCGTTACTATTCGTCCATTCTCCTCTGACTATCATTTATTTTATGATTGTTAAATTTTCGTCCGTTATGAGTCCTATGACGTCATTACTTTTTGCAGTCAATTTTTTTTTCTTGTGTTCTGTCATAGATTGAGTTCAATCTCGCCTCAGGTCAATCCGTGACCTTCCTTCTTGCTTACGGTACTTCCGCTTATTTTATTTAGTTCATAAATTCATTTTTAATTGTGAAAATGTCTTGTTTGCGTCTTAACATTGTTTGTACCCCTTAGTTGCATCATTGTTTTGTTTGTCCTCATAATATATATTAATACTACATTAATAATATGATATTATTTGCAATAATACACTTGTAATTTAATTTAATTAATTTTTTCTGATAATTAAGGTTAATATGGGACATTGCATAATTATGCAGTGATAGTCCAAGAAAGTAGCACTACAATTTATAATAGATGCCTAGGGCATAATAATATAATATATATATTGACAAAATAAAATAATCTTATAGCTACCTTTGAGGTAATAGACCCATTGTATATTATTTAATATACTTTTCTGGTACTAAGAGAGTGACTTAGTACATTGAACAATATAATTACTAGGAATTATACCCAACATTATTGGATATTGAGATTAATTGTGTGATATAATTACATTATATTTAACAGATATCATAACTATTTATGATATAGTATTATTTAGATACAATATTGTTACAAAATATTGTCTATTAGTTGAACTTAGACATTAAGTTCAGTACTAATGTGATTACTTATATTGAATATTTCTAACTTGAGTAAGTATAATAATTACTCTGAAGCTACTATTGACTATTTTAATCAGTAATTATCAATAATTACTTACAGATAAAAGTCAAAATGCTTACTATAGACCATTTCGTTAAAATTGGTCGGGAATATGGTTATAAATCTCAAGAACTTCGTCAGTTTGCTGAATCAGAACTGGAAAAATATGAAAGAAAAGAAGAAGAGAAAAAAGCTGCATTAAAGAAAGAGGAAGAGGAACGAAAGGCTGCATTAAAGAAAGAGGAAGCAGAACGTGAGATGAAGCAAATTGACAAGGAAAATAGACTGAGAGAGATTGCTCAACGTGAAAGAGAAGAGCAAAGATCAATCGCCAAACAGGAAGAAGAGAATAAATTGAAACGAGAGGAAATTATTTTACAACAAGAAATGGAATTGGCGCGTATTAAATTGGAGACAGCAAGATTACAAGCACAAAGTGCTGATGCAAACCAGAATAATAACGCACAAAATGGATCATCATCCAGCCAACCTAAACATTTCTACAACTTTAAATTACCCACTCTCAACTTGAACGTGGACGACCTTTCATCGTTCCTGTCACGTTTTGAACAGACTTGCAAAACAAACCATTTGCCTGAAGAGTCATGGGTACTCAAGTTAAATGAATTCTTGGTTGGAGAACCATTGACAGCTTCTCAAAATGCTGACCCATCAATAGCAAATAACTACGGTGCTATTAAGTCCTTGCTTTTACGAAGGTTTCACCTGGACGAGGAACACTGTAGGTTGAAATTTAAGGGAATTTTACCTGAATCTCCAAAAGGTTTTGCAGGATTCATTGCGAACATACGCAATACGTTTAATAGATGGGTTGAACTGGCAGAAGTCAACAAATCATATGACAAATTAGTTGATTTACTACTACGGGATAAGGTATTATCTTCGGTTAGCCAGCCATTTTTTGCATATTTGCAGGAGCGTAAACCAGGTACCATGGACGAGTTAGAAAAAATTTCTTTAAACTACTGTTCGGCACACCCGAATGCAACCATTTCTAACTCCTCATTAAGAGAACCTCTACCTGTGGCGTCTAATATGGCCTACAATCACAATAACAAACAAAGACATCACAGTGTAGACAGAAGCAGGTTCCAAAGAAATCACAATGTTAACTTTCAGAAGGGACATAATAATGATTTCAACAATAAAAATGAGTTCAACAGAGGTAGATCACGAGATAGAAATTATTCACCTCAAACAAACTACCACAATGGTCAACATAACACTAATTATAATCGATCACATACTCCCAATAATAATAATAACTGGAATGGTAATAATCATGGCTCGAGACATCGAGATAATAGTTACTATAGAGGGCGACGAGATAATTCTAACAATTATACTCGGAATCGATCTCATTCTCGGGGATCATCTCATTACAACCATAATACAGGGGCGGCAGTTACAAATAATACTACCCCTACAGCTCAGGTCCCACTTGACAATAATACAACACAGTCTTCTGCTGCATGTTTTGCTATTAATTATAATGTGGCAAATAGTTGCCAACAATGCAATCTTATTTTTCAGAGGGCGAAAGAAACAGTGCTTAACTGCGGACATATTATACCACAGGTAGGTCTTGCAGTCAACGATGGAACAGGCCTACTAATTTTTAACAGGGGATTAGTTAATGGATCCGTCGTCTCAGTGCTGAGGGATTCAGGATCCACAACGATTGGTGTACGACAGTCGCTGGTACATCCCAGCTGTGCAACGGGGGAATATGTCCGTTGCATGACTTTTGGGGGAACCATTGAGTTCTACCCCACAGCTATTATTCATGTTAACACTCCTTTCTTCACAGGGAACGTAAAAGTATGTATGCTAAAAAAGCCTATAGCTGATTTGATGGTTGGTCGTATACACGGCAGTAAAGATTGTACTCCAGATGAGATTATAGAATGGGAGAAACATAACCTATGCACTGGAAACGCCGTGACGACTAGAGCGCAGACTCAACTCATGGAGAAAGTTGATGATAATAAAATGGATGCAGACAACCAAGAGGAATTTGTAGTCAATTCACCTATTGACAGGGAAACATTTGCAACCAAACAAAAAGAGGATAAATCTTTAAAAAAATTTTTTAAGTTGGTTGATAAAGTTGACAATCTATCCTCAGGTAATAATAACAAACATTGTTTTGTTATTAAAAATGACATATTGATTAGATGTTTTAATGACAAATCACAAATGAAACAACAAGTTATGGTCCCATATACTTTTAGGCGGTACATTCTTCAACATGCACATGACTCACATTGTGCTGGACATATGGGATATACTCGAACACGATCTCGAGTACTGTCTTCATTCTTTTGGCCAGGGGTGTCAAGAGATATTTCGCAGTATGTACGTTCCTGTACTACATGCCAAGAAGTGAAAGCACGTGGAGCTTTTCACACGGCGCCTATTCAGGCTTGCGATATCTCGGTAAGACCTTTTGACAAGATGGCAATAGACATTATTGGTCCATTGCTACCATCGGCCAGAGGACATAGATTCGTCCTTACGTGCATTGATTTGTGCACACGATGGCCAGAAGCTATCCCATTAAAGACCACCACTACCACAGATGTAGCTGATGCACTACATCTCATCTTTTCTAGAATAGGGTTTCCTAGAAAACTTTTATCAGACCATGGGTCACAGTTTATATCTGACACCATGAAGGAAGTCATGAAAACTTGGGACATTGATAGGAATTTAAGTAGTATTTATCATCCTATGAGTAATGGTGCGGTTGAAAGACTTAACCGTACACTTAAACAACTACTACATAAGGTTACTGCTAAGCACCCTCATGACTGGGACAGAGCACTCCCAGCTGTTCTATTTGCTTATCGGGAGGTACCGCATGAACAAACTGGCTTCTCTCCCTTTGAATTAGTTTTTGGTGCTCCCCCAAGAGGTCCTATGGGACTAATAAAAGACTTATTAATTGACGAGGAGATGACTCAGGACACTCAGTCATCTTACGAGTACGTGATTAATCTTCGGAAGAACATTATTGAGTCTTGCCAGTTGGCAACAGCTTCTTCTGAGGCTGCAAAAGCTAAGGCTCGATCTCTACAAAATAGGTCTCGACGATTACGCCAATTATTCCCAGGCGACGAGGCTTATGTGTTACTTCCTCACAATAACAATAAATTATTGATATCTTGGAATGGTCCTTACAAAGTCATTGATAAAATTTCCGACGTTGATTACGTCTTAGATATCAAGGGACACAAAAAGATATTTCATATTAACATGCTCAAGCAATTTCATACACGTCCTGAACACTTACAGTCAATTTTTCATGAACTAGATGACAACACAGTATCCACTTGTCATTATTCTAACTTATCTGTCATCCAGGAAGAAGAATCTTCTTTTCCTGAGGTACAGTTACCGTTACCTGTACCAGTAGTTCAACCTACTGAATCTTGGCGGGATGTAACCATCTCTTCAACGGTTACACCGCAACAGCGTCTACAGATTGCTAATCTATTACAATCTTATCCAGATGTGTTGACCGACGTCCCGGGTCGCACATCGGCTATCAGTCATGACATTACTCTCAATGATGATACACCTATTCGTGTACATCCCTATTCTGTTCCTTTACATTTCCTTGCTAAAACTACTAAGGAACTTGAACAGATGTTGTCTCTGGGAATCATTGAGACTAGTAATTCGCCATTCTCTTCTCCATTAGTGATTGTCCGGAAGAAGGACAATAACATTAGACTATGTGTTGATTATAGAAAATTAAATGCTAAGACTATAGTTGACAGCGAACCACATCCACTTATTGACGACTTACTGCCACGTCTATCCAACGCAACTATATTTAGTAAGATAGACTTAACTAAAGGTTATTGGCAGATACCACTGACCGAAAAGGCTAAGTACTACACCGCATTTTCCACTCCACAAGGTCTATACCAGTGGAATGTGATGCCTTTTGGGCTTGTTAATGCGCCAGCTACCTTCATTCGCCTGATGCGACAAATTTTATCAGGTAGACCAGACGTTATTACATATATTGACGACATATGCTTGTTTAGTTCGTCGTTTGAGGAACATGTTTCGGGACTTAAATATGTTTTTGACACTCTAAGGAATTATCATCTAACTGCTAAACCTACAAAGGTGCAAATCGCGTGTAATGAGATAACCTTTTTGGGACATATCATTGGATCGGGATATATCCGAACGTTACCTAGTACAGTCTCCAAAATTCTAAACATAGCAGTTCCTCAGACGAAGAAACAGGTCAGGAGTTTGTTAGGACTTGTTCAATATTACAGTAGATTCATACCAAACTTGTCATCCATCACGGCTGTATTGTCTTCATTGTTAAAAAAAAGATATGCCGGTGAAGGTGACATGGACTGGTACATGCAATGAAACTTTCAACAAAATTATAAATTTGTTCTCGCATGAACCAATTTTAAGACTTCCCGATGCTTCCAAAAGATTTTTCTTACGAACAGATGCTAGTAACTACGGCATTGGTGCATGCCTGCTCCAGAACCATGACGGCATTCTACATCCTACCTTATACATATCAAGAAAGCTGAAGCCGGCAGAAACAAAGTATTCAACAGTCGACAAGGAACTTTTATCTGTGATCTGGGCAATAACGAAACTTGAAAAATTCTTGCTTGGTGCTCCCTTCACCATACAGACGGACCAACGTGCTGTAGCATCCTTGCGTCGATCGAATCATACAAGCCAGAAACTTGCCAGATATTCAATCATCCTACAGCCATTCGAGTTCTCCATTGAACACATACCTGGCACTGAAAATATTGTCGCTGATGCGTTGTCACGTAATCCTATTGACGACGAATAATCAACATTGACATTCCTTAAACATATCAACTATAAAGGAACTAACCTTGCCTTCAATTTAAACTTTATATACACTATATGCATCACAGAATTGAACTAAAAGACAATCAAGGTATATATACTGACATTCGAACTTCGTCTAATGTCCATACACGATATACGAATATCATTGAACAATCATGGAACAATATCTGACGACAAGTCGAACTTATTATCCTATGTGCAGTTAATTCTTGGATGCTGGGATAAATGACATTTCTTTCCAACGTAAACGTTTGAACATTTTTGCCTAAAAGATTTCATCAGGATCAAGACTACGGATGGATCATCATATCCTATACTAATTAATTAGTTAACTTAACTTCTTAATTGAATTATTATCAATAAAATGAAATGTGAGAAAAAAAATGAAATGAAAGAACAAAAAAAAGAGAACGAAACATAAAAAGAAGAAATTATGAAAAGAGAAAATAAATCTCACACAAGTAGTAGATTAATATTTTTTTTAATGTACCTATACATTATTTAGTTAGTTAAATTAGATAGTTATTATTCACTAACACTTAACACACACAATTAAGTTAAAACTTATATTCGAATTTCTTTCTATTTCTTCTCACGTATTTTGTTTTTTTCTTCTCTCATAACATCGCGTTACATTAGAACCTTAATAATTTAACTCTTAATTTAATTAATTAATTTAATTTTAATTAGTCAAATTAATTCCTATATGACATACTAATACGACAGACCTTACTTTAATTTAATTTTATCATTCACTATTAACATTGGACATTTATTTAGTTGATATAATAATATGTATAATATTGATATATAATGTGATTTATGTTAGATGACTATGACAAATAGTTAGTTGACATGACCGCAACACGGTTCTACTCAGAACATCGTCGGCCATATGTCACAATTGCGTTAAATTTTTTTGAAAAAATTGTTAAGTCGGATAGATATTGAAAAAAAATCTATCGATTTTTTTTCCCCCGGTGTACAGGGAATTGTTACGGTATATGATATTAACGCCGTCTGCTAAAGGTTACCAGACGTGCAATTGTAAAGGTTAAGACATTTAATATATTGCGATAGAAGTTTCAATTACTGAACGCTTCATACACGATCGATTATGACGTGTATAGCGTTGTTTAGGACACAGTCGGTAACTAAGAAACGCCACCCTTTGTTACTTGACCGCCAAGCTGAATAGCTGCGTTTTTCTAACCTTCCAATTCAATGGCATGATATAGCCATTTATATGTGTATTTTTGATGGACCAGGGTCAGTCCTAGAACCCGATATGAGAGGGAAATATATGGAGGTTAGTATTTAACTAGAATTCTCAGAAGGAGAAGAATAATCGTCAAATTCGTATGAATATACTCAGACTCGCAGTCTCACTGTCGGCAGGTAGCCATGTCTAGCTGCGCGTGCATATAGCTGTGATGTTCTGACGACAATTACTGCTCTGAATCCTTAAACGGACATTGACACGTAAAACAGCAGTCTACGCTATTGATTAATTTATGCATTACTTCTATGGACTTATGTTCTACTCCTATTGGAATTGATCATCATGTATGTATCACTGTGAATAAATGTATGGACTCAATGAACCGACTTCTCACGTCAATGGAATTACAAGTTCAATATAATTGCAACTTTCAAATGTTTGCTCACACGTTTTTCTACCCCACCCCGCATTCGCGTAAAGCAACACCAATTGACACGATGAAAATCTTGAATGAAACCATATAAGAACTCAACTAACATGGCCAGAATTTATAACCACTTTATTGACATTATATGGAACATTGTTGTCAAATTGAATGTTCCAGAACAACAGAGAAGATCGCCTTCAACAGCCCTCCCCTGTGAGAGTTAATGGCGTCAGTTGGAAAGTGTTCTGCAATGACAGATATCCTTCCGGATTTTCCGGCTCGGTAGTCTTCAAGCAGAGAACTGGATGGTTTAAGATTCCGTGTGATCGCGGAGTAACTAAGATACAGCTCTCGGTGTCTTTTTCCAAAGTTCCTTGGAACGAATTGGAAATGTTAACCCTTTTAACAGGCGCCTCTTTGCAAGAGTCACTTCCTGTAAGCGAAATATTAGGGTGGTGGGGCCCATCTCCGTTTATAGGCAAAGGGTCGCTCAGACCACTGTCCTCTTCCTTGTGAGTAAAGTGCTGGTCGTATGGGGCTCCAGGGCTGGTTGGAAACATATGATCACTACAGGGATGTTTGAGCTCTCGCTGGGCTCCGTGAATTGGGTGCTCTCCATTTTCACTTACCTGGCCTGCAGTAGGCCCCCTTGCATTAGCAAGGATCGGTGCGGGTGGGGTTCCCAAAACTAGGTAAGGGCTCCCGAGAATGACGTCATATGCGGACTGTGACATTACAGCAGCCTTGATTGTGCCACACACAAATTTGCTCTTCACCTCAATGTTTGCTATGGGAAGGCGCCACGAGATCCCTCTCCTCAAACCTCCACCAATGTCAACCTTTTTCCTTGTCAACTGCCCGGGCTTCACCAAATGTTATGCGACTATACTGGGGTCAGTATGCCCGCTGTCAAACAAACAAGTAGTGGTAGTTTCATTCACATCGGCCGGTCCACTATTTGAGAACAACTCCTCTGACTTAATGGGTTCCCAAATATTCCCTGGTGTCACTCTCACTGGCCTTAAACAAGCTACATGATGAGAGAGTGGTTTATGGGGAGGTTTCACCCATATTTTGGCATTTTGTTTAAAAATTATCATTTTTACAATATTGATGCTACAGTTTAGTGTCACCATTTTGCTACCTAACGCTAAGTTTTTTATTGCAGTTTTCAGCTTACAAATATTTTAAATTAATTTTTCAAATACGTATGTTCAGCCACAAATCAGCTAATTATATATGCAAAAAAATTATTTTGTTATAACTTTTTTATTTATTAACATATTTTAATAATTTTTTCGGTATTTAGTCCAGCCAGGGCATTAGATTAAAATTTTTAAAAGTTATGAATCTTAACATAAAATAACATTTCATTGGCTGAAACTTCTCATGGGGTTAAAAAAAATCGCCAGCTTCAACCAATCAGAATCAAGCTTACATTGGGTTTGGCTAACTGATTTATTTACTTCCTAATTTGTACACGCTTCCTGTATCACTGCGAAGTCGATTTTTGCGATTGCTGTGAGATTTATAGTGATTTCTTACTGAATAAAATGGATTGTGTTAATAAATCAACAGCATCAGGTAAAAGAAGGAAGGATAGGCCCATTAAGAGGAAATTTAGAGGTAACAGGTATTCTGGTTCTCTTAAACAACCGAAAGCCACATGTCAGACAAATGGAATAGGCCTAGGCCTATCGGCAAACTGTAATTCTCAGCCAGTTTAAGTAAAACTCTAAACACATCTACATCCTTCTGCAAATTAAATAGTGTTACTTCTACAACTGTGAAAGACACTGATCCTGAAACTATTGAAGGATACAGAATTATCAGCATTGCAAGCGTTTTGGATTTTGTTAAACAGTTTCCCTGTCCAAAGGGTTTGACATCACCTGTCACTACAAACAGTGAGCAGGATCAGTTTACAGAGTCTTTATACACAGTGAATGAGACTCACTATGGCCTGTCAAGTTCATTCACATTCACTTGTATATTTTGTTGTGAAAGTATTCAACTATCTTCATCTGCTGAAAATATAAATTTAAGGTTCCAGATGTCAATGTTTAGCATAGGAATAAATAAAGAAAAAAGTAAACGTTTTCTGACAAATATGAATATGCCTCCACCAGTAGCATCAGCAACACACAGTGAGTTGAAAAGGAAAATTTTGCATGCTACAAAAAGATGTGCAGAAGAAAGTATGCATTCTGCTGTCGAAGAATTAAAATCAGATGTTAAGACAAATGAAGTTACTGTGTCATGTGATGGCACCTGGCAACGGCGAGGCTTCTCAAGTAAAAATGGCATAGCAACAGTTCTGTCTGTGAACTCAGTGAGAGCAGCAAAAGTTGTTGATGTAGAAATTTTGTCCAATTACTTTGATGCTTGCAGTAAGGCTAGAAAGAAATACAAAACAGATGAAGAATTTGCAGTGTGGATGACAGGTCATAAATCATGCCAAAAAAATCATGAAGGTGCCTCTGGTCTGATGGAATCAAGGGGAATGATTAATATTTTTAGAAGATCTAAGGAAAACATGGTTTGAAGTATGTAAACGGTGCCGCAATAAGAGGAAATATTGGTTCAATTTCCAATATGAAAAAAAAAAGCATAATGGCCATTCTCAAGCACCGTGCTGGAGATCATGAAGATTGTGGAGATTGGTGCCCAAAGGATATAAACAAGGCTAACAAAAACAGGCTGCCTAAATTTGTCATTAAAGAAATTCAGCCTGTCTTTGATGAATTGTCTTCAGACTTCTTCTTGTCAAAATGTCTTCATGGAGGAACACAGAACTCTAATGAGTCTTTCCACAATCTGATCTGGAACAGATGTCCCAAAGCAGCATTTGTAGGAAGAGACAGATTAGAACTTTCAGTTTATGATGCTTTGATAGTTTTCAATGATGGAGAACTTGGGAGAAGAGGAATTTTTGAAAATCTTGGTCTATCTTTTGGGAAATACTGCTTCAAAGGATTTTCTGGTTTTGACGCCGCACGAGTCTCTGCTTCCCTAAGATCATATGATATGAAAAAAGCAGAATACAGGCACAGAAAATCTTTCCTGGAGTATACGAATACCAGCAAAGAGAATGGATATGCAGGTGGTGGATTCTAATGTGAGTATGACAATTTTAAGGCATGTTTTCCCTCTGTTTTGCTTATTTCTATGATATTGTTTTTCACCAATTTTGATGACATTATGTCAGGATTACTCAAAATATTGTAAAGCTAAAGGCTTTAAACTTTGCACACTGTGATCTCATACTGTAGTGCTTGTCCCCTTCTAATTTTAAAAGTATAAACCTGTAACTTTTTGATCAGTGAATTTTTAAAGTATCTCTACCCTGTATTTTTATCAAGAAAAATTGGTCTAATTTTTGAAAATTCATAAAAATTCACTCGGACAGTTTATAAAGATGAAACTAAAAGGGAGTCTTGAGAATGCTAGGATCTATGTGCAAGCCAAATCCCAATGTCCTATCTTTGCAAATAAAGTGTGCATCTTGACACAAAAAAGTTTCTATTTTTAGTAACAATATGCAAATTAGGACCCAATATAATTATTTTCCAATGATTCAGCATTTTTTATTAGATGCTTTGATGTCCTAAACATGCCCAAAAAATTGGAGCTTGTAAAGTCAGAAATAAAAAAAAATTTTTTTTAGGTGAAACCTCCCCTTATGCAGACACCTGGACGTCCAATGGGAAGTAGTTCGACAAAACCGACAATACCGGTCATTCTCTCCCCTGTTTCTAGCGGGTTCATGAGCGGTCGCTCCCTGTGATTTTTTTTTCTCTAACCAGCGGCACTCTAGCTTTCCAGCTCTTTCGGCCCAATGACATGTCATTGCGAGGCTGGGGGGGGGGGGGGGGGCGGGGGGGGGTGGGGGGGGGGGTGGGGGGGCGGGGGGGGGGGGGGGGGGGGGGGGGGGTCAGTGGACTTTTCTTCCAACCCGGTCAGGAGCTTCGCTCCTTCCCATCCACACGGGTTTTATGTGCAGGAGCCGTTCAGGTTATTCAGTCAAATTTCCGGTCGTAAACATTCCTTCAAACGCTGACTCCCAGGTTTGAACCATGAAAACCTGGTCGCCAGTACAACGCCGTAGCCATTACACCAGCGCAGCTCCCTGTGATCTGTTAGGAGGCTGGAGTCGCGTGTTATGACCGGAATGGGGTTCCTTGCGAGAAGGCCCCTGCTGCTGGTGAGCAGGAGAAGAAGACTGCTGAGACGATGACGCTCTTTTTTCCGGCGATGGCAGGTCCCGTGCTCTACGGGTGTGTCCTGATGTTTCGGCCTGTGCCATCTGGAACATTTCAGAAAATACAATTATCTGGTCGAGTTGCTGGGCGCCATGCTTTGCCAGATACCGCCTCAAGTCGGGAGACATGGTTGCCTTCAATTGTTCTGACATTACGAGCTTTTCGAGTCCTTCAAACGTTTTTGCCAGACCTGACAACTCCCTCCAACGAGCAAGATAATTCCCCAACCTTTCCGCAAACTGGGCGAAACTCTCTCCCTTCTCCGGCCGGCTCTCCCTGAACCTAGTTTGGCACTTTCGTGGGGTCCACTGGAATCGTTGTAACAAAGCGTTACGTAGGGCTTCAAAGTTATTCTGATCGTCGATGAGCATCTTGCTGTAGGTGTCATACGCATGACCTTTCAGGGATTGCAATAACTTTAAGCACCAAAGACTTCCATCCAATCCATATGCCGTCGCCATCCGTTCGATTTTCTCCAAGAGCACATCAATTTCCTCATTCCCACTAGAGAAAGAATCAAATGGAAAATTCATGGCTGCCATCCGGGGCCCTCCCTGTCCTGGCTTCCCTTACCAGGTATGCCTTAGTCTCGGCCTCATCCATTCCCATATCTTCAGCTGCCTCACGCCAGGCAGACGTAACTTGGCCATATCCGCCATCTTACCTGTAAATCTGCAATAACTCACAATTATCGAGAAGGACCGTAAGAAACAAGAAAAACTTTACCGTTACCTACTAGAAAATACTCCCTCTATAACCGCTGTCCCTAAAAAAACCCCGAGCTCAGACTCGAGCCAAATCAGAATAATAATTACCACCTGAAATAATTGGTTAAGAAGTTTACCCAAAACCTGGAATTACCTCCCTGTTAGAGAAAAAGCGTTAGTTCTACGTACCTGGGTCGTGTTCTGCACCCACCCCCGTTTAAACCGGGTAGGTGCGGGTTATCGGGATTTTCCTAGTCTGAAAAATCTACCCAGCCTAATAATATAACTCAAACGCCTAATAAAATAACAATGAACGCAATTACTTTAGAGAGAAGAGAACTGGAGCGAAATTGAAATTAAAACCTACAGTAACTCCTCATAAATAAAATGCAATTAATTACATAGAGAAGAAAAAAATGGGGCCCGTTGAAAATAAAAATCACAGTAAATCCTCACAATGACCAGTGGTCGTTATTCAGCAATTCGTGTTATTAGTCAAACACAAACACACGCGCGAGCACGCACGCACGCACGCACGCACACACGCACGCACGCACGCACGCACGCACGCGCGCGCGCACACACACACACACACACATACACACACACACATATATATATATATATATATATATATATATATATATATATATATAATATATATATATATATATATATAGTATAAATATATATATATATATATATATATATATATATATATATATATATATATATATATATATATATATATATATAGATGAGCTATCTTTGATTTTTTGCCTGGAAATAATGCATACAATTGCATCTCTGCAGCTATTATTGGTTGTTTCAATAATTACTTTCTTAAAGTCAGTCTCAGCGTGAAGAATACGTTTTTTATTTTTTTTTAAAAGAAACTGCATACTTTAGGAACCCCGAGGCCCCCTGGCAATGGCCGTTGTACAGATCCCTGAAGATCGGCTCTGGTTAGCAGAGATTAAAGACTGTTAATTGTTATCATTATTGGCAGCATGCTTTGGAATGACAAAAATGTTGATATTAGCCTACTTGTTTGGTTTTAAGGACTATCTTTATTGCACACGGACAACTCCTTCAGTGCTCCGTCCTCCTCCATTAGATCACACAAAGGAGGATATCAGCACAGTGCACGAACTCCAAAGCACCGGCGAGATTCCCAGCGTGTGTATATAGAAATCACACATTCTATAAACAATTTTATGGTGGGTAGGTTTCTAATTTTTAAATTTTGCCAGGGCAGCGGCCGTATGACCTGCTCTTTACGATTTCCAACTGCCGTAGGATTTTTAATGTGCGCAACTTGCACACGGGACCTGTTTTTTTCGCCCTCATCCAAGAAGTCTATAGATGCGATCTCACTACCCAGGAGACGGGGGGGGTGGGGGGGGGGGGTGGGCGGGAGTACGACATCATTAGGACGTTGGCACACCTCAGGTTTCCCTCTGTTTCATACATGTGTTATAGTATGCTCTCTGATCTGTTTATTGCTTTACTGCATGTCTTACTGTTATGTGTATGCTACTCGTCTTTCTGTGCTACTGTCTATTGTGTGTTCACGCGTATTATTCTCTGTGTGTTACTGTGCATTGTTCCTTGTGTGCTCTTTATGTGATATCGTGTTCTGTTGTTAGTCTGCTAGCGTGCTCTGTCCACAATGCGTTAAAAGGGAGGATCCAGTTACACGCCCATTGAGGCATATTGGGAATATGGAGTTAGGCCCATATTTTCTTGACCATCGGCACACTAGGGGTGATATGGTCAGCATCACGCCGGTCGCCTTAACCTTCCCAGAGTTGCTCTGGTACCCAATTGGGGCTGGGTCGACCCAGGAGCCGTTTGCGGCCTAAAAATATCACCTCATCTGGGGATCGAACTATAGACCACTGAGCTAGGAAGCCAGTGCACTAACCACTATGCTTTTAATGCGTTAAAAGGTAGCAGTAAACGAAACACATTGACAGATCGCTTTATTCCATTTTCACTTCAGCTTGGTTTGAGAAAAACGTTCTTAAAAGTTTTTGGATTGCTAGTTGAAAAGAAGGATCATCTTCAAGTACCATGCCTAGAGGCGTAGGAGATCATATCTCTTCACAACGTCCTGTCTCCAGTGCTATTTATAAATTCTACTGTTGACTTCTTTCCATGCCACGACGTCAAACTGTCCAGTATTTGCTCTCTGTGTCTTCCCCTATCTCTTTTTCCTTCAACCGTACCTGTTGTTACAATATATTCCAAATGTCCTCTTCTCATAACAAGTCCCCTCCCCCCTCAAAGAAAAAAATATTGGTGCTTGTACATTGTAGTGGTGTTGATGGTATTGTATGATGGTGATATTACTAAATGTAATTGTATGAGGCCAGCTGTGAAGGCTCCTGAGATAAAATGTAGTTGAGAATTGGCAGAAGGCCTTTCTTGCTACCACTACGACCTCACACTTAATTTTTTTTTAATGAATGTGGCTACGGAAAGTGTCTAGGGTTATGATATGTAGTGTGGTGTAATAGGTTATAGATATACCCACAGATATTTAACAAGACTAATAATATTAATAAATGTTAAAATACACTGAACTAACTCACGTGTGTAAAATTTTTTGATAGAATTATATTACATTTATTTTGTTCTGGATCAATTTTTTAGGTTGACCAGAACTTAAAAGGATTTAGAAATTATGAAAGAAATGCATGGAATATTATATCATAAATGCAATAGTGTACATATATATGTACTATACTATTAGTTTTATTAAAATGTTCTAGTAGTCATCTACTTGGGAGGATAGTTACTGTTTGTGCTGTTGGGGTGGCCTCATCACACCTGTCTATATTGACTACACAGTGTCCAGAAAATGGTGGGAATTTTTATGGGGTTATTAGTAACTAAAGGGCTTTGGTGAATGTCCAGCAGTCCAGAGGCTCTCTCATCTTGTCGTTGTAGCTCTGGTGCTGAAAATCTGATGGTGGTCCCACCTCTCCGTGCTGGCGGGCAATAATGGTGGTCTCTGTCACAAGTACTGCACAGATACACTCGAGTAAAGTCACCAACTGAATAGACACTGCTTTGTTGACAACAGAAACTCGCAGCTCAGATTATGAATAAATAACACAGAATTGCTAGCAAAACTCAGCTGAGCTGCTGGCTATAGTATGGCGTCCCTAAATTTATTACACTTTCTTTCATATGGAAATCACCACACTTTAAAATCTGTGTCTACTCACTGAACAAACAACTATGAAGAAATGGCCCCACTTTCGCGTCCTCCCTGAGCGCTAATGAAATGAATTGTCCTGTGGCCAATCACTGCCTAGGTTTATTTTAAATTCAAATTTCCTACCATAAAGTCATTTCAGTCATGCTTCAGTCAAGTATGGATGGTTATCTGTTAGTCTGTCCGTCTCTACTTGTGTTTCTACACAATGTACTTGATTTTTGAACCAACCTTTCTCTCCCCTCCAAAATTTTGTCGTTAAAAGTTATTGTTAGACACAGCCACCACCCCAAAAAAATCCCTCTCCTTCCATACTACGTAAAATTTGAACACACTTGCGTTTCGAGGTCGTGTTTTTTTTGCAATTAGCAATTTAGCGATTGAACACTTTTATGATTCAATATTAGTCTATCCGTCTGTCGATGACCATATGTTGAAACAACTACTGGTCTTATTTGTATGTATTTATCTTCCAACATTATATTAAAAAAAACCTTTGTAAATTTTGTAAAATTATAAATTGCGTTAAAAAAGAAACATAAATTAAACCAATAAGTTGTTACATTGCAAGAGAAATAGAAAGCGTACTACCAATCCGGCCCCCAGCTAAGTAAAAAATTATACTTTTTTATAGTTCCTAACATTAATATTATAAGAAAAAATTTAAAAATTTACTTTAATTTATTAAAAAGTAATATTCCCCCTCTAAACAAAAAAAAAAAACTGCGTTTATTTTTTTTTACCCGCTGAAAAAAATTCAAAATCAAAGGCTTTGGTAATCGCTAAACTAACACCAAAAAAAAGCGTCCCCCCCCCACCACCCCCCAGCCGTGACCTCACTGGGCGTAACACCATACCCTATTGGTCCCCCCCCAAAAGCCTATGTCGAAGGTTTGCTTACTTTTATTATGTCCAACTTGGGAAACGTGACTTTTCCCCCTTCCCCCGTTTTCCCCCCCCCCCCCCCCCAAATTTTGCGTCTCCTAAGCCTCTCTAGTCCTCACGCAATTATTTCCAGTCATATTTTTTTTTCCTTTTTTGATCCCTCCGTTCCCCTCCTCGGTGATCCTGTCTAGCAAGTCAATTATTATGGGAGGATGATGACCCCGCGGTCTAGGCGAACATTGTACTATTCCGCAGCCTAACGAACAAGTACAATCCAATGGCATTTTTTTATCCTTAAAAAATGTTTGCATCTTTGGAAATATTTTAAATTACGTTGTAAAAATCTTCTATGTCCAATTCACTACAATACATCAATTATTAAAGAATGAATTGAAAATGTTGACAACAACATCAATCAGAATGGAAATTGATTGACAGAACCAGACAAATACAATTGCAATAAGACTTTAGGAGCACTGTCATTGAACAGAACACACATTAAAAAGAACAGCTGATATCACTATAAGGCAGATCTACTTCTGAAATACACAGGATTATAAAAAAGAGACACCCCCCCCCCCCACGCCAAAACGAAAAAAAAAAAAAAACTAGGAGAAGAGAATTAGACAAATATACTGGGGAGGGGGGGGGGGAAAGCCCCCAAATGGGGGTGGGGTGGGGGAGGGGGGGGGGGGGGGGGGGGGTCTCTCCCTTGAGGAGACAAATAAAGCACTAGATACCTTTGCAATGTTTTTATGAGGAGACGAATTAATATGCGGGGTTTTTTAGGAAGCCGCGGGGTTGCATAGTGGTTAGTGCACAGCACTGGCTTCCTAGCCTATCAGTCTCCCGTTTTTATGTTCGATCCCCCCCAGATTGAATAAGTGGGATTTTTTTTTTTTTTAAGGCCGCAAACGGCTCCTGGGTCGACCCAGCCCCACATGGGTACCAGAGCAACTTCTGGGAAGGTTAAGGCGGCCGGCGTGATGCTGACCACATCACCCCTAGTGTGCCGACGGTCGAGAAAATATGGGCCTAACACCATATTCCCAATATGCCCCAATAGGGCGTGTAACGGGATCCTTTACCTTTTTAATATGCGGTTTTGCATACAGCTGGTAATACCATCATGGAAGACAAATTGCAATAGAAACCACCTTTGCAGGAGCACATAAACGCTTTGATGCAGGCTTCCTGCAAGGGGACAAGCTGAAATGGTAATGAAATCAATGAATCACTCTTGTTTGACAAGCTTAACCAGTCATATAATTATATTTCACTTCTCGATGTACTACTATGCACACTTCTCTGTCTACTACAACTACTACAAACAGGAGTACACGGCAGACAAAGGGCTAACAATTTTTTCTTTTCATAAAAATAAAAAAAGGTGATCTTGTAAGACAAAATTAGTGCCTATGTGCGTTTTTTCCCCCACAAAATTCGATAAGAATAAATAAAGAATAATTCTGTTACAAACATCCATAAACCATATATTGAATAATAACCACCCCCCCCCCCCCCCCCCCCCCCCCCCCCCCCCCCCCCCCCCCCCCCCCCCCCCCCCCCCCCCCCCCCCCCCCCCCCCCCCCCCCCCCCCCCCCCCCCCCCCCCCCCCCACCCCCCCCCCAAAAGATATAGCTATTTAAAAAACTCTCAGACCTTGATAGTGACACAAGAATAGTAAAATACAATATACATTAAACTGAGGGGATATTGTTAAAAAATAATAATTTCACTCACATCACGAAAAATCACGTTTTTTCCAGAAGCTGCTGTTGGCTGTTGGAGTAATGGGCTGGGAACCCTTTCCTTGCATATACCAGCTCCACCCCATATGGAATCCCCCAATGGCACCGGAATAGGACGACGCCCCCTGAAACGTGAAAAAAAAGGGAATCGACGACTGCTAAGAAATAAGGTTGGTAACCAAGCGTAATCATCCAATTTGGCTTGGATTAACCCAACTAACTATCTACTTTTACAAACGCCTATCATTATGTGTTGTGTCCATTTGGCCTGAAAGAATTTTTATTGTGGGACATGTTTTATTGCTTTTCCATTGGCCCAAATTGAAAAAAGAGAATAGGGTGCCCAAAAAATAAAAACGATTCTTCCCATCATCAAATAATAATATAAATTTTTACCCCTTTTATGAAAAATTTGGGTCCCCCCTTCTCTAATTAATAATAATACCCCCCCCATAAGTGTTGGAACTAGTACTTATTTTTCCATAATACAGCGTAATGTATTAAATTGATTATAAGTTTCTCCCCTTCGTCTGTACGTAACAGTTCCTTCTGCGCATTCCGTATGAACAATAATATAACCAAACGAAACACCTCCACCCCCTTTGATTTATAGGGGTGGGTAAACTTAAGCGGGGGTTTGGGGGGGGGTTAACAACTGCCACAACATATACCTATTACTGAACAGTCCCACAGAAAAAAAGGTAGGGTAAATCCACAAACTGTGCCTCCTAATGTATGTGATTGATAATATAAATGTAATGGAAATCAAATAATAAAATATAAATTTAAATAACGAGTGTAGTTAAATAGATATAAATCGACAGTAACACACCTGGTACAGTACAGTTAAAACAAAAAACAAGTAGATTTAAGAAAGTAAGAACAGAAAAACAAGAAAACAGAAATATAATACAATATAATGCAATTAAACAAACACAAACGACACAACAACCAACACAACAATAATATAATAATATAATTATAATAATAACATAAACGTGTAACATAATATGAAAATACAATGAACCATAGGCTGTGTACAAACTATATCATTTCTTCGTCCCCAACCTTTCAAGTACCAATGGCCCCCCGTTTGGCTGTTAACGTGGTATGGTGGTGGGCCCCCCCATGTGTCCGCCGTCCCCGGTTGGGCCGAGAGGCACGGGCCCGAGTTACTATCCAAGAATAAATAAGATCCAGTAAGCAAATATAAGAAAAATCAATGAAACAAAAGACTGTGTGAAAAAACAATATAAAAATTTATATTAGATATAACCAGTGTGTTAAAGTATAAATAAAAAAGCGTAAGAGACGTTTGACGGGAACAAAAATATTGCCCAGAAGACTGTATTAAGAATTCAAATGTTCAAATGTATGGGAATGACGAATGGAACAGTCCTGTACACGTAATTGTACCCCCGAACCCAATATGAAATCAACGTTAAAAGCATGAGTAGAAATCATCTCAAAAAATAATAGTGAAAGTGTAAATAGAGTAAACTCCCTAGTCAATAAGTCTTAGATGAAAATACCCCAACTAACCCAAAAACAGAACTGAAGAAACCCTTTGCCAAGAAAATGTGGAACTTAACATCATAAAACTAGTAACATAGTCCCAGCACAATAAATTTGAATAAAATATAAAATATCTTTCACCACGTTACAGAGAATTAGGGCCCGTTGAAACAATTGTTCAGCAAAAAAGATGTAAAACCCAAAAAGCCAGTAAGGCTTAATTGTGGTAAAGCAAGCAAGAACAGTAATCAACTACAGCCGAAATGGAAGCAGACGGTGAGGTTCCCCCCCCCAGGTAAGAAGAATAGAAACAACCTTTTCGACCACAAAGGGAACATGCCAACTTGTTGTTAGACCTGGAAACAGAAAGGATACACGAGAGAATACTCCTCCCCCACGATTTGCAAAGCTCTTTATAAAACATTCAGCCTTTCCCAAAGTTTTAACAGACGCTCGTGTGGAAATATTTTCATTTTTTTAAAAGGAGAGGGGATTAAAAAAGTCGGTTCCGTGGGAATCCCCCCCTATAACGTTTTATTCCCGATGGTAAAACTAAACACCGCAACTAAAGAAGGAAGCCTTGATTGGTCCAAAGACATTTTTAATCACAAGTAAAAAACGTTTTTTTCTTAATATGACCCTAAAAATCCGCCAGACACACCAGAAAGCCCCCAGTAGGATAATTTAAACCAATTAAAGAAAAATACCCACTATGCAGTTATAAAAAAAGCTTTCCGATAATTTGAACATCTGTCAGGCCCCCTAAAAAACAAGTACAAACGACGCAAAAAGTCCCAAAGGGAAAACTGTATAATTTCATGTAACCCTCGTGTTAGATAAAAGAAGAACAGGACCAGATTACACTGGACCCAAACAGCCCCAAAAAAAGTAAATCCTGTGTGAAGACAGAAAAGTAAACCAAGATATTTAAAACTAATTTTGACATTGCTGAAAATCCCACAAATATGAAAACTTAAAAATCCGCGAATTAAAAGCTCTGGTTTTTTACAAAGGAATCGGGTTGGGGGTTTTTCAGTAGGCCCCTGGTTGGCTTCAATCACCTGTTCCCCATTCGCGAATGGACCAGTCCATCCATATTTTTTTTTTCTAGTAGCCCCCCTGGGCGGGCGGTGGGATTCCTCCACCCAACGAAGAACCTGTAATTAACCTTGAGCGCCCAATAGGAAATGACGCAATCCTGTAAGCAGTCCCCCATTTTTGCCAAACCATCATATTTTACCTCCTCTTGTTCCCCCATCATTGTGATTTTGTGGATTCCCTGGTGAATGCAGCAACCGTTGGTGTCGTTTCAAGAATGCCTCGATGACTGTGGGTGAAACAGTGCGATGTGGGCGGTAAAAATATTTTATGCTATATTATAGCCGGACAAAATAAACTTTGTGCTTATCAACAAAAGGTCGACCCCATTTACAAAACCCGAAAATGAATAAAAGAAAACCTTACAAGCCATATTATTTTTTGGTATGATGTTGAGATCAGTAAACCCAGGAACCCTGTTATTGAGGGCCCCCACAACAATATGTTGTGTTTCCAAATCACTGTTTTGCCATAACGAATCCTGCGTGCTGCTGGATGAAACCCCGAAAAGGACGATCGATGCGTTTTTTTTATGCAGTCCAAGGGTGTGGAAGGAAAAACCGAACCCAAAAACCATCTTAAATGATTGTTTTGTAAACTTTTTTGCAAATGAACTCCTCCCAATTGGAACAAAGGGTATGTTCCTTAGAAAAGAAGAAAAAAGCTCGGCCTGTGACCTATTCGTGAATATTCCCCCTTCTGCTTAATGCGGGCGCGGCGGGGCCCAGAGACTCCCCACGGGAAAAAGGACTTCCCTGTTTTACGGAACCCTCCATAAATCTGTTATACTCTGTATAGAAATAAGAAGAGGATAAATTAAAACCATATGGACCATCTTGTCCCCCCCACCCTGGTGGAAAACAAACAAGCCATCCTACATCAAGAGGATCCCCCCACCCAGTATATTTTCGGTGCCTATGAGAAAGAAGTCCCCTGCGCCAGCCCACCACTAAAAATTACCCAGAGTTGAAAATTGAAATGATCTAAGTACTGAGATAACCTGGAATTTGCCAAAATACTAAAAAAGCAAGCTACTGTTTAGGGGTTCCCCCCCCAGAGAAACTGTGCAAAAGTCAAATGGAAAATGCTTTCCCTAGATAAGAGAATTAGTCATGTGTGTCTGGTGTTTTTATTTTATTCGAATCGATCCTCCCCGTCCCAAAAAAGGACTCAGCTTCCCCGATAATGTCAAAAAAAATGTACAAATATAACCCTCATTGCCAATTTGGCGGATTGATATCGAGTTGGGGTATCTCCCCCCCCTGATGGGCAGCAATCCACATGACTACAAGAGACAACTAAACCAAAAGGAATCAACCCGGATTGGGAGGCCCCCTGTATTTTCATTGATTCGACCAAAATGTTGAGCATTAAAAAGCCCCCCTGTTTGCGATCCCCCCTGCCTCCAAATTAAATTGGATAAAAAACCGTTTTTTTGTAAATTACCATAATCCCCAGTTTTCCACTCGGGAAATGCAAAAATGTCCCACCATGAAAATAAACACGTAACAACAACAATGAAAACCACACTTTTTTTTTTTTTTTTTTTGGTAATAAAAGTTTTTGCCCCCTCCTGATTTGTTGCGAGCCGATGCGGTCGTCCCCCCCACCCCCCATTCAACCTTCGGTACGGAATATAATTTAGGGCGCAATAAGTCCATAAAAATCAACAAAAAGTACCCTTAGGTCCCTGAGATGATAAAATTAATTGTGAATTGATTATAATGAAACCTACTGTTTATTTTTTCCTTTCCCCTCTAAACCAGCGGTCCCCTAACTCGAAGATATTCCAGCATCTTTTTTTGGGCACCCAATGAACTTAAGTTCATTGCCCCGAGGCCCCTGGGGGGTCAGTGGGAAACACCCCCTTTAGTCCCTTTCCAACCCGGTTCAGGCCGATATTGGAGCCTTCGCTCCTTCCACCCATCCCACCGGGGATTTATGTTGCAGGAGCCACCGTTTTTTTCCATGGTTATTCCAGTTCCCCCCCCAAATTTCCGGTCCCGTATAACATTGCCTTCAAACCGCATGAAACGGCGCCCGGGTTTTTTTGGAAAAAACCCATGGAAAAACCTGGTCGCCCCCCAGTAAAAACAACGGAACTGCCCTGTAAGCCCCATTTTAACACAACCCATCCTAAACTATGAACAAGTATAAGCATACGAGGCCCAGAATTTGTGGGTGACCTTGAAGGGTCCATTGGCCATCTTGGAAATGGGGCCTACAGCAGGGTTTTTTTTATAAACAAAGTTATTTGCTGTATTCCGTCTGTCTGGGTTTGGGGAACCAGGCACCCCGTAAAACCAGGCCCCCTTCCCCAACGCTACAAGAAAATAAGGGATTAGCACTTACCCAACGAAAATCCTCCTGTTGCAACCGGAGAAAAAAGAATTTGTATACTTAACGAACCTACAATTGAAGAATTCCCCCACTAGATTTCTATGCTCCCTCCCCTCCACTCCAACATCAAACCCTTTTGGGACCTAATGAAGAATTTTTGTTAAAAGTGCCCTAAAGGAATCGAAATGGGGCCAGGATTTATTTAATAACCTTCGTGATAAATATTTTCCCCAAGAACCTTAAGTTGAAGACCAAAAATCCCATAAAGGAAAAAGGTTGGGTTATTTGTCGGTTTCAACAGATTACGGTCCCCCCCAGCGCCCCAAAACTCATTCCGAGATTCAGCGGTTTTATTTTTGTAATTGATAATTCCCTTAACAGGATGGATGAAAAAAAGGTATAAAAGCTATTGGATAAAAGCGCATTCCAGCAAGTGGCCCACAAACATATTCTTAGGAAACAACTAAGGGCTTGACCAATTACCAAGGCAAGCTTGTAGAAAACCCTCTTGCAGCAAGCACCTAAACGAAGAGACCTAAGGGTGGCAGCAAAAGTCCCCCCCTTTGGTAAATTACACTTTTTTATACACTCCACATCTTGGAGTTTTCTTCCCTGCTCCCCTCATATTGCGGTGCTGTAGTCACATGAAGGAGCGATTGTGAACACGAATTTCATCATGGAAACCCCCCAAATTACGTATACAACCTAAAAAAAAAAAGGGTAACCCCAGGGAGAATTTGGAAAATGCAGGCAAATGCTGAGCCAGACCGATTGGTTTTGGACCCTTGTGGGGAGAGATGCTCCAGAAATAACTCATTACAAGCGACAGTACAAAAAGGCGTACGCCCCGCCTGTGAATCATTTTATCGCTATGAGCATTATTATCAATGGGTATGTATATGCAAATGTGGTAAAACTGTATGTTTAACTAGATATTTAAAAAACTAGAACTGCCTAATCTGGTGATTTTTTAAAAAAAATAAAAAAAATAACGGCCATTTTGTCATATCCAAGCAGCCAACAAAACAACATAAAGTAACTTGGTTTTTTTTTAATCTCATATACACACAAAAAGTCCCAAAAATTTTGTTGTCCATGGTTATTCGCCTGACCAAGCTATTGAATATATTGCCACTTTGATGTTTGCAAAATTGATATAGATGTTACTGTGGTTGTCAAGATTTATTTTGGTGTAATTTGTCTTGGTCAAATCGTCGTATTAAGTAGACGTTCCTGTGCTATTACAAGATCACCAAACCAAAACCTAAACTCGAAATAATTGGAGAATTATAGACAAGAGAAAGTTATATGAAACATAAAAACACTCAAGAATAGCACTTTTAATCGAAGAGCTAATTCTTCTCCAACAACGAGACAAGAAATACCAACACGTAGCAGCATTCTCATCCGGAAGAACGAACCTGCTGGGTTGTTGTATAACACACAACGCTAGAAATTCCACTATACGATCAAAACACGTGCCTCGCCATTAAATGACAATTGAATACACAAAACAGTACAAAGAAACATTCTAGAACAATTGCCAAATCAACCACTTGGTTATTCGACAAAGATTTACCAACAACAAACAATTATTAATAATACAAGTAGGGGCACGGTTACACCCACAACGTCCTGTCTCCAGAGCTGTTTATCAGTTCTGTTGCCGACATCTTTCCATACCACGATGTCAAACTACTGTAAAATACCTGCTCTCGTTGACGTCCTCCTTTTCCTTCAATCTTTCTCGTGTTACAAAATAGTCCAGCTCTCCGTCTCTCCTAACATGCACACAGAAAGTGGACTGATTCCTTCTAATGTGAGTAATTAGCTTCCCTTGCGCAATGATTTCCTTGAAGACATCCCCGTTACTCTTTCTAGCTGTCCATGATGTTCTGGCCGTTATAAATATATCTGTATGTGTAAATGTAAATTTATATTTAACATCATCCTGCTATAACTATGATAACTACTGACAACAACGTTACATTTTACAAAAATTAATGGAGAAAAAGATTCAATACGTGAAACAAGAAACAACACACTAAAATTAAAAGCCTGCCAATTTTGGCGGGTTGTTGCAAGTTGGTTAATATTTCTATATTGTCTACGGGGTCATTTAAAATGCCCAATGCTTTCCCCCTTAATCGCCTAGTGTTCTTACAACGATTACGTATTAATTTGTTTAAATTTTAGACACGCAAATATGAATTTATATGTAATAGTTGAAAATTTAATGAAAATACAAGAACTGGACAAGTACCAGTGGAACAAGAGATGAGAAGAAGACGCTGGTGACGGATAGGACTCACGTTGATGAAACCTGTAGATAGCATTACAAGGCAGTCATTGTTATGGAATCCACAATGTAGGAGAGGTAGAGATAGACAACAATCGTACGGAGAAGAGAGCTAGAGACAGAAATGAAAATTGTGAGAAAGATTTAAATAAGACTTGTGCTGACGGCACGTGACAGAACTTGACAAGTGTTCGTTGAATGCATATGGTCCTTGTGGATCTAAAGGGTACTGATCGATTGATTGAATGAATGAATGAATGGAAACTTTAGATGGCATTAATTAATTTCTCATCCTGTGGTTCCACCGGATTACTTGTCTGAATCGACAACAGAACTAGTACTATTCTCTTAGCTGCCCAATCGGATAAAAAATGAAAAATAGACATAATTGAAACGGGCATTGATGAAATCTTTGTTTGAAACTGTTATAGCTCGTCCTTAGAATGAGTTGAACAAGTTAAAAAAATACGCTATTGGGAGGGGGGAAAAAAAGTAAATTATATATCAATAGAAGCTGAGTTTTAAACCGTAAAATTGTTTGTTTGAAACTCATCTTAACATCTCTGATTTAGGGATCTCCCCTTGCCAAGATGGCTGCTTCAGTTTTGACGTTACAATTTTCCTACATTTTTTTATAGAAAAGATTCGTATTCAGACCAGTCATATTGTGAAACTGAACTGCTGCCTTGCAAACACGTCACGAAAAACCAAAAGGTATGGAAGCAGTTCCATAAAAATGCATGATGAAGTCGGATGAACTGGGCCGCAAGGCGCACAACAAAGTGCGACGCAAACCGCCTTAAGGATGACATATACAAATAGGACTCAACGAGGTGGTGCTCGGCCCAAGGATATCCGCCAGCTGGTAAGAGTGCCGGACCCTAGCCTAGACAGGGTACACCTAAAGATACTGGTGGTCATCTACCTCCGCATCGTGCAGCCAAGGCACATACAGCAGTCAACGGAGTAACGTATTGCAACAACCCACTTCTTTCCACGACAAACTGTTTGGAGATGTCAGGGACCTTGAGCTGACTACTGCCTTTATTAGAGTCATTAATGTAGACGTCTTTAATTGAATAGTCTGTTCCATTTCTCTTGATCCACACCACCCAATTTTTATGGGACCAATTTTGAATAATCACTCTGTCCTGTTTCTACTGCACCCCCAAGTCTCCCCGTCTTCCTATATACACAATTAGGAATGTTGTGGACCGAGAAAAAGATTAATAAATGCGCTCTTTAAAAAAGAAGGACAATTGTTTATACACTAACATGAAACACAAATATCTAAGCGTGGACAGAGAGGATCCCCAATCTCCCGCTTTTATTACAGGAACCGAAGACGGTAACAAATGTTTACTTCTAATGCTCAATAAAAATCATCCTTCAAATAAGAATATCTCACAACGAATTAAGGAATTTCAGGACATAATAATTGATCGGGATCATAGGTCACAAGGAAATGCTGCAAGTCTAAAAAGAAGCCGAATGTCATATTAGGCAAAAACTCTCAATAAGAGAAGCCAGGTACAAGAAAAGTACAATACCAAAAATTAGAGCTAGGATTTTAATGATTTTGCATCATTTTTTGGGCATAACCGAAACGTTGCTCAGTTGAATATACGAGATGTATTTCATACAAAACTAAGCTGATTGTTAAGGAATTATTTTGCATTTTTTAATGTTTTTCATATTTGGGCATTCTTTGAGACGTTTCAGTCATTTAAAAGCATTTGTTTAATTTTGTGTGTGTGTCATTATTTTGCATGATTTGGCACTTTCAATAAAAATAGGAATTTTGTAGTGTTAACATGTTCTTACTTATTATATTTTTTACAAGTTTCTTTATTTCACTGTTTTCCTCATGCTGTTTAATAACTTCCCCTCACCCCATGAAAACAACTGTTGCTGGTAAATTTTCCTACATAAAATCAAATTTTGGATTTCTGTCTAGTGTCAATACTTTCTTGGAGAAGTCAGGAGATCTGTTATTAGATCAGATAGATTTGATGAAGAAAATAGTGAATGGCTTAGTGTGCCTGGAGACGCGGAAAAAAGCTGTGCGAAAGAAAATTGAGCAAGTTTTGAAAAAAATATAAAAAGTGAGACATGAAAAGCTGTGCTTAATTTCGTTGCTATCGGGGGAAAAAAACTTTAATTTCAGCGTACTTAAAACCAATAGACGCAGTGTATTTTCAGCGTACTTAAAACCAATAGACGCAGTGTATTTTCAGCGTACTTAAAACCAATAGACGCAGTGTATTTTCAGCGTACTTAAAACCAATAGACGCAGTGTATTTTCAGTATGCTCATGTGGTGTCAGTTGTAGAGGAAAGGAGCTTTTCATTGTGTAAAGTTTTGTTGGCAGACAATAGAAAGGCCTTCTCTTTTGAAAATCTGCACATAGTTTTTGTTGTGTATTGTAATTCTGAACTTATTAGATAAAAACTTTCAGTTTGTCATAGAAACTGTAAAAGTATTCAGTTGTAATTTTTGTCATTTGTGCGTGTTTTTTGTTTTTAAATAAGGAATTAATTTGTTAATAATAATACAATCCAGTTTGGCACAGAAACTGAAAATTTATATTGTATTTTTAAGGGTCTTTGTGTGTGTGTGTGTGTGTGTATCTTAGGCTGCATATAGATAGTTAATTTTTTTTTTGTCGTGCGCCCGCTATTACTCGAGGCGAAATCTCAGGTTATTATTAGGTCTAACGTGAGACTGATTTTACGTGTATCCACTTTTTTCTTGCACAGAGACAGGTGTCCCTCGCCATTCAGGCAGATACTCGCCGATTTCGGAGGTACCCATTAGAACTGGGTCGGCTCAAGAGCCGCCAGTCCCTGGTCGACGACACTCTTTCAAATGAACTCGTCAGGGCTCGAGTTAATCCAGTCCAAATCCCGGTCGACGAAATCTTCAAATATCCTCGCCCGGGTTTGATCCTGGGTCACCCGGCCGCCAGCGCAGTGTGGTAACCACTACGCTAGCGCGGCTACTTGGTTAATAATATCGACTTTCAGTTTGGCACAGAAATTGTTAAAAAAAGTAAAAGTATAATGTGTTAATGATTTTTTCCGTGTTTGGTTTTATTGGTCTTTTTTTTTTTTTTGGTTTAAAGTAGCATGAAGCATTTGTATTATAGTCCGTTGGGAAATTCGTGCCCACAGAAAGCGTCAATTTTCTCCAAAACTGTTTGTTGTATGGACATGAATTTTTGCATGCAGTCTTAGATTTTCCATGCAGTTATTAATATATTTTTTGTCCTTACAAAACTCATGTCATGTTCGAATTTTCTTCTTTACGTTATATAAAAAACTGTTACCGTTGTCTGGGTTAATTTTTAGTAGTTTTACAGGAAAGTTACAAGATCTGTTCAAAAATATTTTTTTTTGGTTTGAATTAGTTACTCGCGACTGTGTACAATAGGTGCGCACTCGTGCGGACATGTAGTCACTACACTAATTCAAACCAAAAAAAAAAATTTTTGAACGGATCTTGTAACTTTGCTGTACAACTAAGAAATATTAACCCAGACAACGGTAAGAGTTTTTTATATAACGTAAAGAAGAAAATTCGAACATGACATGAGTTTTGTAAGGACAAAAAATATATTAATAACTGCATGGAAAATCTAAGACTGCATGCAAAAATTCATGTCCATACAACAAACAGTTTTGGAGAAAATTGACACTTTCTGTGGGCACGAATTTCCGAACAGACTATAGGCACAGTAACAGCACCAAAGAAAAAAAAAACATTAAATTCTATTTTTAGGTTCTGTTTGTGTTGTTTTACGCCCTTCATTTTCTTCTTTAATAGTAAAAAATAATTTTAGTTAGCTCGGAAACTTAAAAAAGAAAGTTATGTGTTTTAGATCATTTTCTTTATTTTATAGGGCTTTGTTGAGAAGTTTTTTTGGGTCATAAGTGCATTTTTATAGGTCATTTTCTAGCAATTTTTAGGTCATTAAAATCCTAGCCTTAATAATAATTTACTCAAACAAGGAAAAATAATCACGGCCTTAAAAAGGATGAAATAGGGACCACAGTAACATGTTCAGTGGACTTCGTGGTGTTTTTTTTTTTTTTGGGGGCGGGGGGGGGGGGGGGGAAAAGGGGGGGGGGGTGGGGGTAAGGGGGGGGGGGGGGGGGGGGGGGGGGGGGGGGGGGGGGGGGGGGGGGGGGAGGGGGGGTAAAATCTCATATCATAACCCAGAATTACTATGCATTCAAAAGTGTAAAGAGTTGTGAGTCATTATTTGTAGAAAACCAAGTCAGTAAAATCTGGTTTTTCTTTAACTTAAAAAAATATTATTTTCATCTCTCTCTCTCTCTCTCTCTCTCTCTCTCTCTCTCTCTCTCTCTCTCTCTCTCTCTCTCTCTCTCTCTATTTCTCCCCATCCTTTAACTGATATGGGGTCAGAACAACACATCTTTGTAGTTTCGCTGTATACGTAGTATTTCACACACCCCCCCCCCCCCCCCCCCCCCCCCCCCATTTCTCCTCTCTCTCACACTTTCTCTGGATGATTGTGTTTCCTTCTAATTTTTAACTGACTTTACTGTAAACGAGCGTGTTCCACTTTAAGAAATTTCTTATGTCGACTTACTCTAAACGGCCAGGCGAAATTACACTTTAAGATTTGCAGTACGGTACCCTTGTAGACGGTTACGCATTAAAATTTTTTTTCAAGTAACACCAGCATACAAGTCCGCTGTCCGACACAGCTTTGTACGCAAATAAACCGTGACAGTGTTCCATTATGATTATATTTTATTTGTAGCATATGGCAACAACCCACTTCTGTCAACGATAAACTGTTTGGAGATGTCAGAAACCTTGAGTTGACTACTGCCTTTATTATAGTCATTAATGTGGAAGTCTGAAGGCGAACGAGGAAGAAGAATATATCTTATTTTACCACATTTCTACCATGTTCTTCTTTGTTTTACTCCGATGAAAAACTGCAAGCATATACATTAGTGTGACGAAACGTAAACCTCAGAAATGAGGTATCTTCTTCTTCTTCTTCTTCTTCTTCTTCTTCTTCTTCTTCTTCTTCTTCGTTCGCCCTGAAAAGGACGGTGGTTGCGTTGTGTCTGTTTACAACGTAGCTGTGATATCTGCACCTTTCGGTCGACACATCCGACTTCTGCACGGCATTTTTTAGGACCGGGTTTGCCTTCCCATTTCGATCCACACTCGCTCAGCCAGCCTGCACAGCTGCAGACTGTTTCCAGCACCACCACGTGGAGGTGGAGTGCGGTCTTGACCAGCTCTGGTTCGCTGGTCCTGACGCAGGCAGTCAAGCTATGAGTCGCTGACTGCGGTCTCTATTGCTGCGTCTTGAGGTCCCAATGAGGTATCTGAAGAAGGTGGTTGAAGTAACAAGAAGAGACGTGGTCCGCAACCAGACGATACGTCAAGGCCTAAAATCCCACCCGCTGCAGACCCAAATAGAACAGTCCCAACTAAGATGGTTTGGCCATGTCTGCAGAATGGGAGAAGATCGGCTACCACGACAAGCATGGGAAACAAAGAGCCAGGGATCCAGACCCCCAGGACGACCCAGAGTCCGCTGGGAGGACCACATTAGACAATCTTTGAAGGACCGAGGACTAGAATGGAACCAGGCCAGGAAGAAGACAGCTGATAGAATGGTCTGGCGCTCTCTCTTCCAAACCTCTACACCTCACGGTAGAAGGGGAACGACTAAGTAAGTAAGTGACGAAACGTCTGGACGTGTTCTTTTGGTGGCGCTCTCACACCTTTAGCCACTACGGCAATATCATTTCTTTTCTTCATTTTCTCTCCAACCGCTTTTATTTGGCAATTTGTATGCCCTTTCATTCATTATTTTACTCTCTATGCCGAATCTAGTAGGGGAAAGTCTCTAATACTCCACTCAAATACGGAAGTATCTGCTATGGGACTGTCTTTATCTTGTTTACCACTCCTCAGACTTATTTACGTTCCGCCTGGTGAACTGGGGCATTATCGTAACAATATCCAGTCATTATCACCGGTCAGCGAGCGAGATTCTTATCATGAAAATACGGTCTCGCCCGATCAACATCTATAGAAGTCAATATTGTCTGTCTGAGATAGCCGTCTGAGGTGGGCAGATTACTGTGACGTGAACTGGAAAAGAGCCTACAGTAATCTGACAGCTTATTGTAACCTTATAGCTGCTCCCTGATTTGCTAGCTAAACATGCATTATACCAACTGTCTATTTCGGCAACTCACCCTTTTGTCCCCGCCCTCTTTCTTTGTTAGTGCACTGGCTTCCTAGCTCAGTGGTCTATGGTTCGATTCCCAGATGAGGTGGGATTTTTTTAGGCTGCAAACGGCTCCTGGGTCGACCCAGCCCCAACTGGGTACCAGAGCAACTCTGGGAAGGTTAAGGCGGTCGGCATGATGTTGACCACGTCATCCCTAGTGTGCCGATGGTCAAGAAAATATGGGCCTAACACCATATTCCCAATATGCCTCAATGGGCGTGTAACGGGATCCTTTACTTTTTTCCTTTTTCTTTCTTTAAACACTAGCCAACGCTGTGTTTACAATCTTCTTAGACATGTCAGTCATAGAAGGAAACAAATCCCGCTATGGTCACACCTCGTTCCACTCACGCGAGCTCATCTGCCAATCACATAATACTTGACAGACAGCCCACAATAGAGGGAGACACATAACAGACTTTTTTGAAGTTTGCTCAGCTTTCTTTTGGATTATTGGTTAAAAAGCGTAGAGAATTAAATAAAATAACCCGTAGCGATTTCCATAACCAGATATTCAATTAAAATGTTAGACCACGTCCCCGACCACTACCTAGCTGAGAAGAGACTGTAAATTTTGGTTACAGTGTAGATCGACGCATCACTAAACTCTGCAGGAGAGAGAGAGATAAACAAGACGGTTAACCAGACCGGACTTAGAGGCTAAACGACTGATATTGGGAGGGAAATAAATACTGGTTATATCTCATTTTTAAATTATTGTTATTATAGCGTCTATAATGTTTTTTAAATGCCATATGACAAATTAACAGACACCGACAATTTACTAGATACTAAATGATAATTTGTGCGTGGCGCATTGTGAGAAGACAATAATAAATAACACACTGTGCGTGTGACTGCCAGCCGCGAGAAGGGGCGGGAGAGTCTTCATTGACTCAGTCCGACACACCTCCGCGGCCAGCGGTGTCTGTATGTAAGGCGTAGGGAAAACACCGTGTATCTTTTAAATTCGTCAGGATTTGACAGAGCGGAGGAGAGACTATCGTGTCCCCGTCTATACATATTTATATTTACATAGAGTAGTAGCATTTTCCCATAACATGTTTCTTAAATTTTTAGCAGACCTGATCCCAAGTGGACGGACCAGCGGTCTTTTCTTTTTCTTTTCCATTTCCATGGTTAAGAGTGTACTAGCCGAAGATACTATATGGCTACAAATTATATTACTGGACTTACCAAATCCAGGATACTATTATTATCAGCCAACAGTGGCACATACCTGAAACATTATTATTATTTCCCCCCAACACCTGACAGTTGTAATCCAAGTGGAGTACTAAAATATACACTGTGCAGGACTGGTACTCTGACAAAGAGTCGGCCGATAGAAAATCTATCTTCATCATTTGTAACATTTGTAACAACCAGATTTTCCAGATTTTCTAGAAGGGTTCCCGTCTCTTAAAACGGTAAACACAAAGGACCCTCACATATTCAATAGTTGTAGCAAACCCTATATCCAAATAGACGTTCCAGCCGAGCGGGAAACAAGACGGTTTTCCCCGCCCGCCCTCAACACTGCAAGAGTGGTCGCAACGAAATTGTTCAGTTGTAGTTCCTGTATCTAAACTCACATTCCCCTGTGCATACATCGGAGGAACAGTGCTAGTTTTTTTAGAACAGTGAAGACAACCCTTTATGATTTATATTACTTCCAGGATTCATCGTGGACTTTAACTTATTCGGCGTTCACCTCATTAGTTTTTTTGGGGGATGAACTGGGTGTTAAAAGGTTATTTGATGGAAGATACTGGTGTGGGTCATCAAGAAGATAAATGTTATTATTACTTTCGCTGATTAATGGCGATCAGCATAGGTCGGGCTTACAGATGGCCGACAGGTGTGTGACTATGGAAATATAACATACGCGAATGTGTATAGGTTCTTTAAGTGTGTCTATGATAAGTCACTCACACCACAGCAACGTAGAAGTCAGGAAATGTTGTAAGACCTGGCAACGTTATACAGTTTATTGACGAGACGGTCACGTAGACATCATAGCAAGACAATTCACAGCATACTCATGAAGCAACATGTAAGTAAATCCATAACAACGGTTGCGTAAACCACCACATTAAATCATGAGCATTAAGTACAAAATATCCATCAAGAAACATGAATCAGCAAATAGGTGAATACGCTGCAGGACATAGCAGCACATATTTCATCTCATAATAGTATCAGCAAAAAATATCATTCCCGTTCTCAATAGTCCATGACTTTGAATCAATATGAATACTATGCATTAACACACTCTCTCTATCTTCAGTGGAATGCACAGTACATAATAAGTAAGCCATAATATCCCTGGCTTAGAATCAATATGAATATATACTCTCTCTATCTTCAGTGGAATGCACAGTACATAATAAGTAAGCCGTAATATCCCTGGCTTAAAATCAACATGAATATATTCTCTCTCAATCTACAATTACGTGCATTCTCCAATTATCAAAAATTCCTTTTCCAAAAGAATATAAGCTGGAACACACTAGCAAGAATGGTAACACGTCCATTTCCAAGCTCTACCAGCGAAGTACTGTCACGAAAAATCCGCTGCTTAAAACAGCTCAGTGCAAAATTCATTCAAGCGCAAACTCGCAACTTGAGATGTGAGCAGAATTCATCCGCCTTTCCCCCCAAAACTAATTCATAGAACGTTCGACAGTTTCTTTATCCTATTTTTTAAAAGCAAACTAACAGCTAGTCAAAAGAGCTGTGTTCAAAAAGTGTGTGTACAAAAATCCGACCCGTACATACGAGTCTTTAACTCTTAACTCCCCTTAATTAAAATATGACTTAACACTGGGGCCAATTTAAGTCCTCGACAGATGGGGATGATACACTAATCAATAGTAAAATAGGAATTATGTTCATGGAATAAATGTACCAAGGGATACCACAGACCCAATGGAAGAAATACAAAATAGGTAAGAGTGTGAGAGGTGGCCACATGAATGAGATAGCGGGTGTTGATTTTATTGTTGCTCTAAATTAACTATTAATCTTTGGTGGTTTGATTTGATTCTGTTTACTTTACTTTGTCTTTTATTGTACCAATATTGTTATTCCGTAAACCTAGTGCTAACCTTCAACCTTTGAGTAAATATTTTCTTTGGGTTATTTTCCTTTATACGGTGAAGGCGCACCATTCTTCTTTATTTCCTCTATATGTAAATGCTTTTTCTTGATATCTTTGAGTAACTTGGTGTTGTAAATCAGTTTAGTGATAATAAACAACAAGAAAACATAACTTTGTGTGTTGGTCAGACCCATACCCATTTATCCTTAGTTTTTTCACGTTTGTGTGTCATTGTTGTCACATATTGTTGTGTGTGTGTAGAGTAACCTGTTTTTTCATTAGATAAGGAGGCAAAGACTGTCTTATAACAAAGAATAGTTGTACGGATAGGCTGGATGAGAGAAACCTACTCACTCCAGAGACATATCTTTCCCTCAACCTACCACATGTGAAGTCTATTTCTATACATTCTCGTGCATCAGCAAAGCTTACTCTATACTTAGACTGAACCCAATAAACCAATTAACGACAATTACACAGGTGGTAGATGCACACGCGAGAGGATATTTTAAATGAAACAACCCAGTGCTAGAAAGATTTGATTGGTTTGACTTGAGAGCTGGAATATACAATGAATTATATTGGAACATTTCGGTGGAAACAAAATCTGTGATTTGAACTGAGAATGAGAGACATAATCTAGCGAACTCAGAGACACAGAACAGACAGCTTCGCAACTTCATACGAGCAACTCCCAAAAAGCCAGAAAGAGAATGATCGGACCTAGAATTCCATTATTAATAGTGACAGAGCGAGTTTGGGTAACTTTGGCATTTACAAGTAAACCCGCATTTTTAATACAAGACTGTAAACTTAAAAGGACCAGGACTTCAATTACTAAGACTGGAACCTAGGAATTTGATCACAAGTCATAGAGGAATTAAACAAAAGTTTTCCCAGGCCAGCGATTTCGCAGAACATCCGCCGTCAGATGAATTAACTTTAATTTCCCAGACCAAGTCATAGAGGAATTAAACAAAAGTTTTCCCAGGACAGTGATTTCGCAAAACACCCACCGTCAGAGGAATTAACTCTAATTCCCAGACCCAAGTGATTCGAAGCATCTAATACAGAGCTGTGTCCATTCGAAACTGTGCAAGGAGGTTGTGTATAATCCAATTTGGGTTCACGGAACAAAGCATGTTGTGAGTGAAACGCAGGGAATCAACACCAACCGCCTAAATCACACAGGTTGTGTGAAGAAGTGCCCTCATCACCAAGCAGTAACGAAAATCACAGCTGCAGGACTCACCTAAAGGTTAAGTGCTTATAAAAAGGCACCAGCAAAAAAAGGACATAATTTTTCTGAACTACATCCTCACACTATATCTCTAAGAAGAGACAATTTGATTCCAATATAAAAGTCACCAGCAGATTATTTATTTTAAACTGTTAATACTAATTGGTTATTAAATTTGTTACCAGTTGTTTTAAAACTAAACATAGTCGATTCAGTTTTTTATATGTATATATATACAAGGGGATTGACATAAGTCTTGGGCCTGACCATGAAAGACATGTCACAGAGAGCTGAAATTTTGTATAGTGTTTATTCCTTTTCAATATAGCCATCGTCTGAATTGACACACTTCTGCCATCTCTGCTTGATCTTGAAAAGACCTTAGGAGTAAAACACCCTTTTTTTCAAACTAAACCAGTCATCACATGCCAGTATAACCTCTTCATCGCTGTCAAAATGATTTCTTTTAGCTGTTTTTTAAGATCTGGGAATAGAAAAAAGTCTGATGGAGCCAAATCTGGAGAATATGGTGGGTGTGGAAGAATTTCAATATTCAATTCATTGGCTGCTAGCTGCACAAGCTGTGCTTTGTGAGAGGGCGTGTTGTCTTGAAGCAAAGGAATATTTTGAGTGCGCGTTATCCTTCGTTTCATGGTCACAACCTTTCTTAGTTTTGTGAGAAGATCTGCATAGTACTGTCCATTAACTGTGTTGCCACGAGGCAGATAATCTTTCAAAAGGACACCTTTGCCGTCCCAAAAAAAAACAGTCAGCATCACTTTCCTGCAGATTTCTTTGCCTTCGGCTTGACAGGTGTTGGGAAGCCCTGGGTTTTCCATTGCATGCTGGCAATTTTGGATTCGGGGTCATAATGGTGTACCCAAGTCTCATCTACTGTCACCATGGTCTCCAAAAAATATAGGTGTTTTTCCCTGAAACATCAGAAATTTTATCACAGCTCTGGCCGCCTTCTTTTCCATTGTTTTGTCAAATCTTTGGAGCAGCAGATCCGGTCAATAGGGTACATTGCGCCGTGCACCGTAGCGGAAAAACTCATTGAAGAAACAAACGCGTACTTTACACATTCAGTGCAAATATGATGAACTTTAAATGTGCCAAGTTTCATCTTCCTCCTGTGACTCTTTCATGGTCAGGCCCAAGACTTATGTCAATCCCCTTGTATATATATGTAACCGCGCCATCTTGTCATCCCCATTGTCTCCGTGGTTCACTGCCTTTTTAATCACAACATCTTCAAGAAGAAGATTTATTACTAGGCCACAATAAAGCCTAAAAATTAGTTGTGGTGTATATTTGTGTTTTCGCTCTAGAAATAGTTGTGGGTTATATTTGTGTTTTCGCTCCTTAATTTGCATACCATCGAGTGTTATTTAAGTGGCCCAATCAATACGCGCTGCGGACTAAGTTGAGCGTTTAGCCCTAGGGCCTATATAAAGAGAGTGTAAGCCTGCGAAAGACTATTATTTCAAGAGCCGCCCAGACGAGAGAGAAACAAAATTAGGCATGCCCTGTGTGGGTAGAAGAAGAACAAAGACATGACACGTGAGTTAATTTAGATTATCTTTAGTGATCTAGTTTTATTATTAGTATTCAGCGCGTCTGTTCTAATGTTTAATGAAATAGATAAAAGGATGTGTTTCCTAAGGAGATTTCTTCCAGGACATTAGATTTAGTTCTGAAATGATAGATGAGTGAAAATATGTGTGGATAGATTTTAATAGTGTTAAGTCCAAATCACAGCTGTAAGAGTTTAGTAGCAATTATTTCATTCATCAGACCGGGCAAGAAAGGCAAACTATTTCATACATGAAACCAGGCAGAGAAGCGATCTATTACTTTAATTTAGATAATATTAACTAGTTGGGAAGATGGCAACCGGGGGGTCACTTGTTGATGAATGTGAATAAAGAAGGCGCCAAGGAGTCTGCATTAACACGTGTTATAAGCCTATAATGTTACGCTATGTTATATTGTGTGAATTGACACGTGGGTGAAGGCAGGTTAATGTAATTTTCTTCAGTAATGGAAGAGATAGTTTAGGTTAAAGTGTATTTCACGATTATTGATTATTCCACTGTATATCTTTAGTGGGTTACTTTGAGTGAGGTGAGAATAGTCATTTAGATTTCTGGTGAGCGCAATGCCACTCCTTTGTGAGTAAGGCACTTGGAGACAGAGGTGTTTCTCTGTTTACTTCTTGCGGAGCATGGAAACACCAATGCAGCTGGTGTCCATCACAAGCCCACAAGAAGCATTTTTATGCTATTGCAGTGGTTGTTTCTGTAACAATGTGTTTCATGTGATGAGTTCCCAATCTCATCAGGGGTCATAAACGACACGCTTGTTGCCAGGCGCACCAGTCGTCACTTACGACATGTTCAGAGTGCAGGAACGAATATTGATGTGGATCGGTTGAGAGGTAGTAGCTTATTCTCATTATTGAGAGTATTTGTTGTAAATATAGTTGAATATTATTTTATGTCCGTTTTATTATTATTTAGTTATTGTTTTGTGTAGAATGGTTTGTGAGAGCACGTGGGCTCACTTGAAGATATATTTTTCTTCTCGCTCCTTATGGAGCATGGGGCCACCAGTGTGGTTTGCCTCCGCATGAAGCATTCATATGCTCTTGCAGTAGTGGTTTCGGTAGCAACCGATGTTACACGGTGAGATTGCCAGCCGCATGCACAACACCATACTAGTATCGCTAGACGACATGCATGTGTGTGGGCGTGTGTGCATGATAGTTGAATGTTTCAAGCAGTGTGAAAGAAGGACAGTTTGACAGGTGAGAGCATGGTGTTTCTGATTATTTAACTATTATGATTTTAACTAGCCCGTGCTTTGTTTCTGTTTCAGATTAGCAATAGAGCACTGGCTGGGTGTTTTGTTTGTTGGTTTATTTGTTTAATGTTTGCTGTGTGTGCTTAGTGCCACTGACTGGTTGTATAAATAAATACAGCCCCTGCCTTAGAATCAAGAGTTTTATTGTTGTTCGGGTCGGTTGCGAGTGTGCAAGAAGGTGATCACACATCACATCATCATCATCATCTCGCCCACCCTGTCACACACACACACATATATATATATATATATATATATATATATATATATATATATATATATATATATATATATATATATATATATATAAAATACCTAGACATAAATTTACCTCTAAACCGAGCTATACCATTATAAAAGGAAATCCGCCGAATTAACTCAGCTGGGGGCTTGAACGGGCTAAAAACCGTTGCTTAAATCCTTCACAAAAGGCGACGGACAGATATAAATTAACCATTGCTTAACGCTATTCCGCATGGTTCTTGACTTCTGAATTAACTTGTGAAGGCTCCCTTCAGTAAACGTCATTGCACTTCTATCCACATCTCTGCCAAGAGTAATCTTGTGCGAAGGTAAACATCTTTGAAGCCCATATTAGATACTCTTGAGTTTTGGCCATTGTTGGACCACTACTGCAAAGCAGGGGAGGCAATCCGTGACAATTAGCACATTTTTCGATTGTTAATTCTGCAAAACGTCCTCTTACCATAAAATCAATTGGACAGTTTACATCAGCAGTCGGCAACCCAGGAGGTGTAGGAATCTACTTTAGAATCATTGAGCGCTCTAACGATCTACCTAGGTAAAATCTTTCTGTTTTCAGGTTTCAGAATATTTATATTTTTTGAAAAAATACAGCCTTATTGTAACTTTTATCTATGCAATTCCATCGGCAGAGCGGTGGAAAATTCAAAAACTAAATTAAATTTTATCAAATGTTAACTTAACTTCAAACAAAAGATCGCTTGCTAACTTATGTAGTTCACGAATAAAGTGAATTTTGCAAGATAGCCTGAGAGTTTCACTGAGAATGTTATGAAAGTACCTTTAAACATTGCCGACACCGCACTTGTAAGTACCAGAAGGAAAGAGCAAGTCCACAATTTACATAGGTTAAAAAAATTTCTTTTTTTTTCTCCGCCACCTAGAGATCTACCAAGAGATCCCTTGGGATCTACCTTGTAGGTTACGATCGACCGGTTGCCAACCTATGTTTTACACTGATCACTTAGGCTCCAATCCCTTCCCAGTCGAATGGAACAGAAATCAAAATGAATATCACAAGTACTGTTATGTTATATCGCATTACACTGAAGTCAGATGTGTCGGCCGAAAGGCGCACATATCGCACCTTCGCTGTAAAGGGACACAACACAACCAACGTCCTTTTTAGGACGAACGAGGAAGAAGAAGAAGATATCGCATTACGTAGTGTCACAGATATAATATTCACACATCACGTAGTGTCACATATATAATATTCACACATCACATAGTGTCACAGATATAATATTCACACACCACATAGTGTCACAGATTTCATATTCACACATCACATAGTGTCACAGATTTCATATTCACGCATCACATAGTGTCACAGATTTAATATTCACACACCACATAGTGTCACATATAATAATCATACATCACGTAATGACATAGATTTAATATTCACACATCACGTAGTGTCACAGATTTAATATTACACATCATGTAGTATCATAGATTTAGTATTCACACATCACGTAGTGTCACAGATATAATATTCACTATTTCAATGGAAATCTCATTGGCGTAGCATTATGAGTTTTCATTAAATTTCCTATAAAATTTCACGCGTACTGAATGAAGCTCCCAACATTTTACTAACACTGATTCCTCGCACAAACACAAACTGTCGAAACACCAGATGGTTTACTTGATTTGTAGGCCAGTATTCCACACAGCTTTGTACGTCAGCTTATGTTTCTTCTCTCCCCTTCCCCAAGTCCCAAAAACATTTACGCAAGTAATGAGAATCTGTCTAGTTTCTGACTCGCAAAATATTCAATATCTTTGTGCCGTGAACTGCGCAGACTGTGACAACTATCTTATTCCATTCTTGTGGACCGCCCAACACCGTCATTCAGTGCGGTATGCTAGAGGTATGCAGTCCACCAGAGAACTATACGGCCGCCAGGGTGATCTATTGGTCCTTTGTCTCACAGTTTATGTGTGCGTCTGTGTGAGTGCGTGTGGTGTGACAGATATAGAGAGGGGCTTTGTCTTAGGTATGCAGTATTAAGTTTCAGTTCTGGTGGTAAGATATGTAGCCTTGGACAAGGACTTGGCTAACCGCTAAGGATTAGGGTTTCTAATTCTTTTTGTTACAAATATTAAATTATACAGCCTCATGGTGGCTAGAGTGCTTGCCTTTCGAGACAAAGGGGCCGAGTTCAAAACCAGCTACAGTCATTCTGCAGTCTATCCCAGTGTAAAAATACGTACCTGCCTGCGCTCTTGCGCTAGGGAAGGCAAGGGCAGCTAGCAAAGGAACTGATCACCGCATCTAATAAAGCAGAAACGTAATATATGTGAAGTCTCTAACACTTTTCCCCCTACGGCAGTATATGTTATGCCCCTTCCTTAATCTTTATTGAATGATGAGAAGTGAACATCGACATTTTAATTATTTCTAATTCTTCCTTCTTCCTCGTTCCTCCTGAATAGGATGTTGGTTGCGTTGTGTCTGTTTACGCCGGAGCTGCGATATCTGCGCCTATCGTCCGACACATCCGACTTCAGCACGGCATATTTTGGGACCGGGTTTGCCTTCCCTCTTCGATCCCTACTCTCTCAGCCAGACTGCAGTGATGCAGCCTGTTTCCAGGACCACCACGTGAAGGTGGAGTAGGGTCTTGGTCAGCTCTGGTTCGTTGACCCTGACGCAAGCAGTCAAGCTATGGGTCGCTGACTGCAT
The DNA here is from genome assembly GCA_024509875.1 of Oreohelix idahoensis. NCBI lineage: Eukaryota > Metazoa > Mollusca > Gastropoda > Stylommatophora > Oreohelicidae > Oreohelix > Oreohelix idahoensis. The sequence continues at coordinate 160,334 of JAMPIV010008218.1, read as the reverse complement.
TCTCTATTGCTGCATCTTTGGGTCCCTAATTGAATACAAACATTAAAATAACAAACATCTTTTGGGGAAGCAATAGTCGTAATCAGGGTTGTGGTGTCGGCCAAAAAACTTTCCGTCTCCTACTACAGTTTTTTAAAAACTAGTGATATGGCATAAAATTATTTTCTTATATGGAGTTATATGTATAAGTATGGTATGTGTGTGAATAAATGAATACATGGCTTTCGTAGACTACATTTTAAACTATTCATTCATTCATACAGTAATTCAACATAACAAACCATCCACACCTGCGCACAAATGACTGCTTTGCCAAACACCACGAGGCAAAATAGTTTCATAGTAACAATGACGGGAAAATTGACAGTGTATATAGTTTATTTCCATTTCTTGTGTGCTTTGTCTCAATGTGCCAACAAATTTCCTATTGTGATAAAAACTCAAATTTTTATGATCAGAAGCAACTGAAATTTTCCTTAATTATGTAAAAATATATGTACTTTAACAAGAAAGTGGTCTTAGGAATTCTAATACTTACTTACTTACTTAGTCGTTCCCCTTCTACCGTGAGGTGTAGAGGTTTGGAAGAGAGAGCGCCAGACCATTCTATCAGCTGTCTTCTTCCTGGCCTGGTTCCATTCTAGTCCTTGGTCCTTCAAAGATTGTCTAATGTTGTCCTCCCAGCGGACTCTGGGTCGTCCTGGAGGTCTGGATCCCTGGCTCTTTGTTTCCCATGCTTGTCGTGGTAGCCGATCTTCTCCCATTCTGCAGACATGGCCAAACCATCTTAGTTGGGACTGTTCTATTTGGGTCTGCAGCGGATGGGATTTTAGGCCTTGACGGATCGTCTGGTTGCGGACCATGTCTCTTCTTGTTACTTCAACCACTTTCCTCAGATACCTCATTTCTGAGGTTTGGATCTGGCTTTTGTGGGTTGTAGTCATTGCCCACGACTCGCATCCATATGTCAAGACTGGGACATAGGTGGAGCGGTATACAGCCATCTTCGTTTTCTTACCAACCTCTTTCTTGCTGAGGAATCCACGATTTATGGCCTGAAAAAGTCTCCCAGCCGCTGCTTTTCGAGTGGCCAACTCTTCTTTGATGCCTCCCTTTCGGTCTATAATAGCTCCGAGATATTTAAAGTGGTCGACCTGCTCCAGGACCTGTTCTCCCAACTTAATTTGATGTTTTCTTTCTTCTCGTGATATCACCATGGATTTTGTTTTAGAGCTGCTTATGACCATCCCTCTCTTCTCCAGCTCTTCCTTCCAGACTTGCCGGTTGGATTGGAGATGTGCCTCTGATTTAGCAATCAGGGCAACATCATCAGCAAATGCCAGCTCCGAAATATAGACCTGTCTCATCTTCCAGTACCCCACTGAATACATTCTTGTTCTCTCATTACATCGCCCATAAGGAGTATGAAGAGGTAAGGTGATAGGATATCACCTTGTCTTACACCAGTGGTGGTCCTGAACTCTTCTGACTTATGGTTTGCTGTCCTCACATAATTTCTGCAAGACTTGTAGAAGCTCTGTATAGCATGAATCAGAGGTGCTGGAATATTCTTCCTTGCCAAACAGTCCCAAAGTTTGCTCCAGGGGACCCTGTCAAACGCCTTTTCCAGATCTATGAAACAAAGATGAATCTCACTCTTATACTCAAGGGCCTTTTCACTCAGCTGTCTGAGTGTGAAGATTAGGTCTTGAGTACTTCGGTTTGCTCGGAATCCGCACTGGACCTCATCCAACTGTGGCTCAGCTAGGCGTCGGAGTCTCTGCTCTAGGATTCTAGAGTAGATTTTACCAGGGACACTGAGAAGGGATATGCCTCTATGGTTTCCACATTGTCGATTGTCACCCTTTTTGAAAATTGGTGTTATGATGGCAATCTCCCAATCCTTTGGTATGGTCTTGTTGCACCATGCTGCCTGTAGGACCTTTAAGAGTAATAGGTCGCCTGATGCTCCCATGTACTTAACCATTTCTGGTGTTATACCATCATGCCCTGCTGCTTTGCCCATCTTGATTTTCTCTAGTGCTGCCCTCAGTTCTTCCATCTTTATGACATCTTCACCATCATTGGTTTTTTCTTCTGTGCTAGTGGTTATCATTTCTGATGCTTCACCATGCTCACCATCCAGGAGTTCTGAGAAATATTCCTTCCATCTTTCCATTACTTCCTTCGGGGCAGTAAGCAATTTGCCTTGCTTGTCCTTTATAAATTTGAGAGGGCATTGTTTTTCTTTCCTCATGTTCTTTAGGGTCTTATGGAACAATTTCTGGTTTTCTTGTGCATCTTTTCCTAGCTTTTCTCCAAATTCTTCCCAGGACTTCTGTTTTGCTGCTAGCACTTTGTTCTTTGCTTCTGTACTGAGTGTCACATATTCTCTATATTTTTCCATTTGTCCTGTTGTGTTTTTAGCTCCTAAGTATTGTTTCCATGCCATTTTCTTCTCTCTTATTTTCTCTTTGACTTCCTCTGTCCACCAAGGTGTCCTCTTTCTCTTGTTCCCAAGTCGGACTTCACCGCATGCTTCTGCAGCAGCTGTCTTTATGATATCCTTGAATTTATTCCAGAGGGTTTCCAAGTCATCAGGTCGTTCTTCTGTGTTGCTCACTGCTGTAGCAATAAGCCCCTGATATCTGGTCTTAATTTCTGGCTCTCTCAGCTTGTAGGTCCTAATGCTCATTTCTCCTGCTCGTTTACTTGGTTTCTTGCGTGATGTTGGGCAGTTCCTAGGCTGAGCAACTCTTTCAGTTGTTCGTTTGATTGTTAGCAGGTAGTGATCACTTCCAATCTCTGGCCCCCTCCAGACTCTTGCATCTCGGACATACCTGAATGAGCTTCTCCGAACAATGGCATAGTCGATCACTGACTTCTCATTCTTGGTTGGTTCACATCTAGTGTATGCATGTATGCGCTTATGGGGGAACTTTGTGTTTGTAATGATCAGATTCTGCTCACTGCAGAATCTAAGGAGTCGCTTTCCATTGTCATTGAGAGTATCTTCTCCATATCTTCCGATAACTCCACCCCATCTAGCATGGTCATTTCCAACTCTGGCATTAAAATCTCCGAGCATAATAACTTCATCTAGGCAGTCATCCACTGTCCTTTGAAGCAGCTCGAAGAATTCCTCCTTGACCTCTGCTCTCTCATCCTCATTTGGCCCATACACTATGACCAGGTTGATTATGGTTTCTCCTTCTTTTAGTTTTACAACCATAATGCGCTCCGAGACAAAGTTCCATCCCTTGATACTATCTTTTTGATTTTGGGCCACAATGCAACCCACGCCCCCTTTAGCTCTTTCTGATATGGGTACACCACTGTAGAGCAACGTGTTGCCATCGAGATCCATGACTCCTTGTCCTTTTTTCTTCGTTTCCGTTATAGCCAGGATTTCTAGTTTTGCTTTTCTCATCTCTTCCACCAGCTCCTCTTCCTTCCAATTTATACTTCTTGTGTTCCAAGAGACATGGTCCGCAACCAGACGATCCGTCAAGGCCTAAAATCCCATCCGCTGCAGACCCAAATAGAACAGTCCCAACTAAGATGGTTTGGCCATGTCTGCAGAATGGGAGAAGATCGGCTACCACGACAAGCATGGGAAACAAAGAGCCAGGGATCCAGACCTCCAGGACGACCCAGAGTCCGCTGGGAGGACAACATTAGACAATCTTTGAAGGACCAAGGACTAGAATGCAACCAGGCCAGGAAGAAGACAGCTGATAGAATGGTCTGGCGCTCTCTCTTCCAAACCTCTACACCTCACGGTAGAAGGGGAACGACTAAGTAAGTAAGTAAGTAAGTGTTCCAAGTTCCATAAGTCGTAGTCCGTAGTCCGTTCCAGTTCGTCGCCTTTAGAATCAGTCCGGTTTTCTCTCTTGTAGTTCGCGTAATCATGATTTAAAGCAAACAGGTGATCAGCCTGTTGTGCCTTTGCATGGTGGAGGGGCTGCCTCCTTACGGCCTCCATGCAGGCCGCCCTCCTCCTTTTTCATCCGGGCTTGGGACCGGCATAGGCGGAGTTAATTCTAATACTTTAGAATGTTATTTCTAATTTTTGAAACGCCCCTTCCCTGTCGTAGATTTTTGATAGGGAAATTAAGACTTGGGTTGGTCCCTTCTGAATAGGTTAGAATGAGTGATAGCCACAGTGAGATGTGATATTAGAAATAGAGTTCCACGAGTGAGATGGTAGAAATTTATAGAGGCTGTCCCGGAAAATCGAGAATTTCTCTCTCCTTCCGCCTATCTTCTACAACAGATCCAAAGGAGTCAGACAGTCTATAAAAAATAGGTATATTAATATATATCTATCCACTCACGTGCCCGCACATACAAGTGACGACAGTTAGACACACAGACGTGGGAACAACTATAACAATGATTATATAGATATTATTGGAACGAACTGACCACCACACTGAAATAAATGTAGGTATAGTTTAATTATCATAGTAAACTTACATCATAACATGTAAAATACACCAAAAGCATATACAAATAGACATAAAAATCAAGGAATGCTACAATAGTGATAGACCCGTTTGTATGGTCCTCCCCTGGATATATATATAGCTCACAGTCCCGTTAGAAGAAAGTGATAACCCCAAAGAGTTACAGATACATATGATTGAGTCTATGGTTCCCCCTTTTTTTAAGGTATGGACAGACTTGATACTCTGTGTCGTGAAACGAGTGTAACCCACTACTTTGTTAATCACTATGTCGAGATACAGATTTGCTTCAACCAATCAACGAGCAACGTTCACCAGTCTCTGAGACAGAATAAATTAACGGCCATCATGTTCACGCAAGATGGCGGATTAAAACTGTATAAAATTAGGCTGTACAGCACTTGGGACTAAACCGGAGGAAACCAATCAGCTTGCTCCGCCAGGAACCAACCGAAAGCCTTGCTTAAGAATTCACCTACCTATATAATCGGGCGGATTTTATGCATAATCACACATCACCGACACGACGCCAGAGATACCGACCGACTGAAGAGGAGAAGTTGTCACCTTGATTTATAGCTTACCTGGAGTGCAATGACCTGCAGTCTGCTTTGCTAAGTCGAGTCAAAATCTGGCCGGTTTGAATCTTAGAGGGTAAATATATTTACGATAACCTTTAGGAAAATAGGCTTTCAGCAGGTCTATAATGTTGGTATTTTTTGTGTGTCATTTATACTACCTATCAGGTTACTGATTGTATCTTGGGGAAATTAAGTATAATGATTGTATTTCCTATTATGATTGAATAGGCAAAGACTAACAGGACTCATACCTCAATCTATTGTCTCCTATAACTCAATCTATTGTCTCACATGACTTCAGTCTATTATCTCCGATAAGACCAACTGCCATATAACCAAAACAGTCCTTGTTAGGACTCAACCTATTGTCTCCTATACTTCAATCTGTTATCTCAGACCAACTGCAATATAACCAAAACAGTCCTTGTTAGGACTCAATCTATTGTCTCCTATAACTTCAGTCTATTATCTCCGATAAGACCAACTGCCATATAACCAAAACAGTCCTTGTTAGGACTCAACCTATTGTCTCCTATACTTCAATCTGTTATCTCAGACCAACTGCAATATAACCAAAACAGTCCTTGTTAGGACTCAATCTATTGTCTCATCTAACTCCAATCTATTGTCTCCTATAACTCCAACCTGATATATCACCAAACAGTCCTCGTCGCATATACTCCTATCATAAGAACATAACGTTATTGTTAGGATATATGTTACCAGCTTGTATAGCACTCGTCAGAGAGGGCCTGGTATATTATAGGGGGTAGGAAATGGTTGTATCACACCTAGGTGTACATATTATTGGATATATTCATGTATTGAACTTATATTATGGGATGTATTCATGTATTGAATGTATTCATGTATTGAATTTATATTATTGAATGTATTCATGCATTGAATTTATATTATTGAATGATATCCATGTATTAGTTTATCAGAAAGTAGACACCTGTCTTGTCTCGCTATTGCTAAATCATACTGAGCCATGTTGTCATTCATCCTACATGCAGACACTGAGACACGCTCATATCATGTACAATAGAAATAGGTGGGCTTGAGGACAGAAATTAGCCCCTATTTTTGCTTGTTACAGGTTTTATACGTGTCATAAAAACTGAGATCGTGGGTCGTCAATCCAGCTGCCTGGAACTCCGCAGGAGCATAGAGGTTGTCAAGACTCTACATCTTTAGTCCCCCTCAGTCTTGGGTGGGCTAACGAAACGATCAACAGCTGGTGTTTTGTGTCAACCAAACCAAGAAGGACAGCACTTCTAAGAGATGAGTACACATTAGTACCATTTCTGTCGGTATTGTGAGCAAAATCTAAGTCAATGAAGAAAACGTGAATTAGCGTAGCAAGAGACAATAATAAGATCAAGTGGATACATTATACGTAAATAACAGCATAGCTGATAAACGTTATATCCTTGATTAACAGCACAGCTGATACATGTACTATAATTGAATAACAGCACAGCTGATATAATTTTTGTTCCTATAATTGGAAAACTTGTTGTAATATTTATTTACATATCTATATAAATATAAATATTTGTAAATCATATGTAAACTTACAAATTCATTACATTCCATTTTTCAACATTCACCCTTCAGCACAAGAGTAGATAGTGTATATACTAAATAAATAATAAGGAAATTGTATTTGAAGACTTGTCAATTTTATCATTGTTAAGCAAAATCTGTTTCCTTGTTTTTTTAATATCACAGTTAGTTACACAGCGGAGGTGGCACTTTATGTCGGTCTCCTCTCTACTTTTGTTTCGAGATCAGATCATTCACAGCCGTAACTAATTTGTGATACCAGTAGTCCTCTCAGACACTGGGACTTCACCATTTTCTGCAGAAATTCTATTTCTGTAATTGTCAGTACTATACTGATCCAAGAGCCAAATAAAACCTCTCGCCACACTGGGGGCTCGTTCCTGGGATATTTCTGTATATCTTGAGCCATACTTAGTCTATTCATCTATCTACATTCTATTCTAGATAACATAAGAAATATAATTTTGAAAAAAAATTCTATTTTAGGATTTTTAAAAAATTATTTTCTTAGGAGGAGTACCATTTAGTACTCAGTAAATAGTTGACGCTCACAAAGTTGCACGGAAATTTTTGTTCATTTAAATTAATTAAGTTTAATTACAATAATTTGGTTATAGTAGATATACATACCCTATGTAAGTAACGCCATGGCTGATCTAGTGAAGTTCAGAACTGCGATCATGCAGATGGGTAAGGAATTAAATATGACAGGTGAAGCTCTCACTCAGTATGTCACAACAGAAGTGGACAAACATATGGATAGGGAAGAAAGAAAGTTGCAATTAGAGACTGACGCATGGAAATTAGAGGCTGTTAGAGAAACAAAGAAATTGGAGGCGGAAGAAAGGCGGTTGCAAGCAGAAGCTGAAAGAGAAACCAAAAGATTAGAAATGGAAGCCAAGAAATGGGAGGCTGAAAATGAGGCAAAGAAAATTGAAGCTGAGGAAAGGAAATTACAAGCAGAGAGAGACCATCAGTTGAGATTAAAAGAGCTTGAAATTCAGGCAAATACTGGCAATAATGGTGGTAGCTCACCTCACTCTGAGAGTAGCTCCAGCCAGAGCACCTCAAGTGGGGCCATGAATTTTCATCTGGACCCATTTGTTGAGAAAGAAGACGCCATTGAGTCGTACCTGGATAGATACGAAAGACTAGCCACTACCTATGGCTTAGTGAAAGAAAAATGGAGTCTTAAACTATCTCAGGGATTGAGAGGTGTGGCGTACGATGTGTATTTGAAGCTCTCAAGAGATGACCAGGAAGATTATGAAATCCCGAAGCAGGCACTGCTTGTGAGATATGAAAAGAACTCAGAATCATATAGAAAGAAATTCTGAACCGCTAAACTTCTTCCAGGAGAAAACTATCACCAATTCTCTGCTAGACTGGAAACTTATTTGGAAAAATGGAGTAGTTTAGGAAAGTGTCAGGATCTGAAAGAAATGTTAATGATGGAGCAAGTGAAAAAGTCCATGCCTCAAGAAATGAGGAAGTTTATCATGGAACAAGGAGCAGAGAGATTGGAAGATATTGTAACTGTTGCTGAGAGGTATCAAGCAGCTCAGGCAGAATTATTAGGAAATAAGAAGAAGCAGGGTGAAAACTTCAAATCATCACAAAACTATACCAAATATGAACAAAAGGACCATACCACAAGGAACAAACAAAGGTTTGACCAAAAGGACAAAAACCCTCTAAGATCGGATAAGACACCTTACCGGAAGGAAGGAAAGTGGTGTAAAACTTGTCTAATGAGTAACCACAATACTGCGGACTGCAGAAGGAAGAATCCTCCTCATCATGCTGCATGTCTTACAACAGGGAATCAGGGAAGGAAGGAAATGGCAGTAAGTCAGAAAGACTTCCATCATCCCCCTGTCTGTGAGGAAGTGACCGTGAATGGCACTCAAGTACTGTGTTTATATGACACAGGATTGGACTTTGATTCAGTTGTGTGTTATTCTCTAGTGAGTCCTGACCAGATAACCACAGAAACAGTGGAAATCAGAGGACCGATCAAGGGAGCAAGAACCATGACACTACCCATAGCCCGAATCAACATAAGTTCTCGCTATGTGGAAGGAGAAATCAAAGCAGCAGTGATGGACGACCCTATTTACCCTTTGATTTTGGGGTGTAGGTATGTTTTCCTTGGAGAACCTATAAAACCTGTAGTTATGGCAACAGTCCAGACCAGGGAAAGCTCCAGGAAAATGGAGGAGAATCCTATCAATATTCATCCAGAAGAGATGAAAAAGGCTCAGGCAGCAGATAGCACACTGAAGCCTTGTTTTGGCAAATTGCCTAAAGCACATAACCCTCCTGAGAAAGGAGACTTGTATATGAAGAATGGCCTACTATACAGAAAAGCTGGAACAGGACCTAAAGGGCATGGACAGCTTGTAGTGCCAAAATCTTACAGGGAGAAGGTTATGACGCTAGGACATGCTATACCCTTCAGTGGACATATGGGAATAGGGGCCACTGGACAAAGGATAGCCTGTCACTACTTTTGGCCAGGAATTACAGAGGACATAAAAAGATATGTAAGATCCTGTCCAGAATGCCAAAGAGTAGCTCCTAAGCATAGGACTGCACCAGCAACACTGGGAGAAATGCCTATCATGGGAACCCCTTTTGAACGTGTTGCAGTAGATATTGTTGGACCCCTCACTAGGACCAAGAAGAGAAATGCTTACATCTTAACCTTGGTTGATACTTGCTCTATGTGGGGAGAAGCAGTGGCCATGTCAGCTATAGATTCAAAGCACGTGGCAGAGGCCCTGTTGACAATATTTACCCGATTAGGTTTCCCGCATCAGATATTGACTGACAATGGGTCTCAGTTTAAGGGAAAGCTAACACAAGAAGTATTCAGGATATTTCAAGCCAGGCACTATCATTGTAGTCCCTACCATGCCCAAGGGAACGGTCAAGTAGAGCGGTTCAATGGTACGCTAATTTCAATCCTTAGAAAGCTGACGAGTGAAAAAACTGATACTTGGGATACATACTTACCCGCTGCACTATTTGCGTATAGGGAAGTACCCCACAACTCAACTGGATTGGCTCCAGCTACATTGTTGTGTGGAGGACCAATAAAAGGTCCACTGGAAGCATTGCTGCGGACATGGACTGATGAAAAGGCAGAGGAAACAGTGACTTCCTCATACCAGTACGTCAACGAGTTGACATCTCGATTGAAAGCAGGTTGGAAACTGGCCCATGATAACTTAAGACAGGCCAGGAGGAAGCATGCTGCCTACTACAACAAAAAAGCAAAGGATAAAGAACTGGAGGTGGGTGAAAAGGTGTTATTACTGTTGCCAAGCAGCAATAATAAATTGCAGATTGGATGGCAGGGACCCTATGTCATACTGGAGAAACTTTCCAGGACCAAATATAAGATTGACAAGAAAGGAAAGGAGAAGGTATATCATGTCAATCTTCTTAAAAAATACTATGACAAGGAATCATCAGAAGTTGCACATATCATGACCCTAGCCATAGCAACAGAAATGCACGGTGAACCACTTCACTCTATGGAGTATCCACTCACAACTACAGAGGATTATGTTCAAGTAAATATTAGTGAACATTTAACTCTAGAGCAGAAGAAGAGGGTTCAGAAAGTGTTGGAAACCCATGCTGATGTGCTCACAGATAAGCCAGGTCGGACGAATCTGTTAGAGTACGACATGAAGGTTACCGACCCTACCCCAGTATGCATGAGAACATACCCTATACCCTATGCGAAAGCCCAAGCACTAAGGGAGGAAGTTGATTATCTGTTGAAGGAGAAAATTATCTCGAAGTCAGACTCTCCCTATAGCTCAAGTGTGGTGCTATTGAGAAAACCGAGTGGTGAACACAGGTTATGTATTGACTACCGGAAGCTTAATGCGATCACAGAATCTCAGGTGGACCCATTACCTGACACCAACCAGCTGTTCTCTACACTGAATAAGGCTAGGTATTTATCGAAGGTAGATCTAAGCAAGGGATACTACCAAATACCAGTGAAACCAGAAGTTAGGAAAATGCTGGCATTCAGTACATCAGACGGACACTACGAGTTTAATGTACTAACCTTTGGGCTGAAAAATGCTCCCAGTATCTTTTCAAGAATGATGAGGAAATTGTTGGAACCTCTACAAAATCCCCATATCACTAACTTTATGGATGACATTCTTGTTGCTACAAACACATTTGAAGATCATATAGAAGCGCTCTCCATGTTGTTTGACAGACTGAGAGCCACTGGATTGACTGCACGTCCAACCAAGTGCTATATCGGTTGTAAGGAGTTGGAATTCTTAGGTCACACTATTTCTACAGGTCATATGTCTTCTGACCCAAAGAATATAGAGAAGTTAAAGAAGGCACCCAGACCTCAAACGAAGAAAGATGTGAGATCATTCGTGTCATTATGTGGGTTCTATCAGAAGTACATACCCCACTTTAACTCTCTGTGTGCACCGTTAACTAACTTAACGAAGAAAGGACAGCCTGACAAAATCCAATGGAATGCTGATTGTGAAAAAGCTTACACAGAGCTAAAAGCAAAACTCACCAGCAAACCAATCCTTACGCTACCCGATATCACGCAGAAATTTGTATTAAGGACGGACGCTAGCAGTATAGGTATTGGTGCATCTCTCTTGCAGAAATCAAAAGCCCTGCCGGAGGTACTTTTACCAGTCGCCTACGCCAGTAGGAAGCTGAATGCAGCTGAGTTGAACTACTCGACCATAGAGAAAGAATGTTTAGCTCTAATTTGGTCCATCAACAAATTTTCACCTTATCTGTATGGGACACACTTCATTGTCCAAAGCGATCATCAACCTTTAACATTCTTGGCTGCATCTAAAAAGCTAAATTCGAGATTGTTAAGGTGGAGTCTGCTTCTTGCGCCTTATTCCTTTACCGTGAATTACATTCCGGGAAGAGACAATGTAGGAGCTGATTTTTTAAGTCGACACACTAGTACTCTGGAAGGACAGACGCAAAAGGATTAACCACAGCAGGGGTTTACACGTCAGCTATGACAAGTCACAGCTAGGAAAGGAGGGGGCTATGTCGTGAAACGAGTGTAACCCACTACTTTGTTAATCACTATGTCGAGATACAGATTTGCTTCAACCAATCAACGAGCAACGTTCACCAGTCTCTGAGACAGAATAAATTAACGGCCATCATGTTCACGCAAGATGGCGGATTAAAACTGTATAAAATTAGGCTGTACAGCACTTGGGACTAAACCGGAGGAAACCAATCAGCTTGCTCCGCCAGGAACCAACCGAAAGCCTTGCTTAAGAATTCACCTACCTATATAATCGGGCGGATTTTATGCATAATCACACATCACCGACACGACGCCAGAGATACCGACCGACTGAAGAGGAGAAGTTGTCACCTTGATTTATAGCTTACCTGGAGTGCAATGACCTGCAGTCTGCTTTGCTAAGTCGAGTCAAAATCTGGCCGGTTTGAATCTTAGAGGGTAAATATATTTACGATAACCTTTAGGAAAATAGGCTTTCAGCAGGTCTATAATGTTGGTATTTTTTGTGTGTCATTTATACTACCTATCAGGTTACTGATTGTATCTTGGGGAAATTAAGTATAATGATTGTATTTCCTATTATGATTGAATAGACAAAGACTAATAGGACTCATACCTCAATCTATTGTCTCCCATAACTCAATCTATTGTCTCACATGACTTCAGTCTATTATCTCCGATAAGACCAACTGCCATATAACCAAAACAGTCCTTGTTAGGACTCAACCTATTGTCTCCTATACTTCAATCTGTTATCTCAGACCAACTGCAATATAACCAAAACAGTCCTTGTTAGGACTCAATCTATTGTCTCCTACAACTTCAGTCTATTATCTCCGATAAGACCAACTGCCATATAACCAAAACAGTCCTTGTTAGGACTCAACCTATTGTCTCCTATACTTCAATCTGTTATCTCAGACCAACTGCAATATAACCAAAACAGTCCTTGTTAGGACTCAATCTATTGTCTCATCTAACTCCAATCTATTGTCTCCTATAACTCCAACCTGATATATCACCAAACAGTCCTCGTCGCATATACTCCTATCATAAGAACATAACGTTATTGTTAGGATATATGTTACCAGCTTGTATAGCATTCGTCAGAGAGGGCCTGGTATATTATAGGGGGAAGGAAATGGTTGTATCACACCTAGGTGTACATATTATTGGATGTATTCGTGTATTGAACTTTTATTATGGGATGTATTCATGTATTGAATGTATTCATGCATTGAATTTATATTATTGAATGTATTCATGCATTGAATTTATATTATTGAATGATATCCATGTATTAGTTTATCAGAAAGAATGTTTTGCAAGTAGACACCTGTCTTGTCTCGCTATTGCTAAATCATACTGAGCCATGTTGTCATTCATCCTACATGCAGACACTGAGACACGCTCATATCATATACAATAGAAATAGGTGGGCTTGAGGACAGAAATTAGCCCCTATTTTTGCTTGTTACAGGTTTTATACGTGTCATAAAAACTGAGATCGTGGGTCGTCAATCCAGCTGCCTGGAACTCCGCAGGAGCATAGAGGTTGTCAAGACTCTACATCTTTAGTCCCCCTCAGTCTTGGGTGGGCTAACGAAACGATCAACAGCTGGTGTTTTGTGTCAACCAAACCAAGAAGGACAGCACTTCTAAGAGATGAGTACACATTAGTACCATTTCTGTCGGCATTGTGAGCAAAATCTAAGTCAATGAAGAAAACGTGAATTAGCGTAGCAAGAGACAATAATAAGATCAAGTGGATACATTATACGTAAATAACAGCATAGCTGATAAACGTTATATCCTTAATTAACAGCACAGCTGATACATGTACTATAATTGAATAACAGCACAGCTGATATATTTTTTGTTCCTATAATTGGAAAACTTGTTGTAATATTTATTTACATATCTATATAAATATAAATATTTGTAAATCATATGTAAACTTACAAATTCATTACATTCCATTTTTCAACATTCACCATCAGCACAAGAGTAGATAGTGTATATACTAAATAAATAATAAGGAAATTGTATTTGAAGACTTGTCAATTTTATCATTGTTAAGCAAAATCTGTTTCCTTGTTTTTTTAATATCACAGTTAGTTACACAGCGGAGGTGGCACTTTATGTCGGTCTCCTCTCTAATATTGTTTCGAGATCAGATCATTCACAGCCGTAACTAATTTGTGATACCAGTAGTCCTCTCAGACACTGGGACTTCACCATTTTCTGCAGAAATTCTATTTCTGTAATTGTCAGTACTATACTGATCCAAGAGCCAAATAAAACCTCTCGCCACACTCTGCTTTATTCTAAGGGTAACTATTGTTAGCAATAACTTGCATAAAGGAATTCTGGCAGCAAAATGGGTTCCACATTACAACAAATAAGAAATCACTCAGTCCTGCATTCACGCTATTCATTCAGCAGTGATCACGTGCAGTTGCTCATACTCACAGCTTTGGTAGCCACTTCTGGGAAATACAATTTTTCAGGACATTTACCTACAGAATCGTCAATGGCAGCCTTGACCAAGAAATCCCCAGTTCCAAAAAGACGGTTTGAATTCTCTGCTTCAGGGAACGATTCCTTGGGGGGTGCTTATTTGTCAAATGTCTGTTTAAGTCACATAAAATTTTCCAGGTACGAACGTTAATAGCAAGCACAGTGTCACTAGCTTAGTTTCTAGAAATAAGGAATGTCAGGTCGGTGGGTTCTTTCAGGCTAGGACTATAATCGGTCACCACATCACTTGTCAAACTCCGTCGGAATGTTACTGACGTTAATAAGTTACTTGCCACACAGGCTAAAAATGTACTAGAGTTTTTCTCAGGAAGAATTTAATATGGCGCGATAGGCCTGTTTCTTCATTTATCCTTTAAAGTACTCGTAAAGATTTTGCACCAAGTCACTCTAAGGAAAATGGGTTAGTTCTTCACAGGTATTTACTCTGTACTAACGCCGCCAATGTTTGGGTCACCCCAGTATTCACTGAATAAAGAAAAACCACAAATGAAATATGTTACATATTATGTACTCAATATAACTTACGTTTTTTAAAATGCATGCGTACAGCTTGACTTATCATTTAAAACTTCCCGTGCAATAAGTTATACATTTAAATATCATCAATCCTCATGAATTAGGAATACATACGTATTCCGTCAACACTCATGAGGCATCTAGCATTTATAAGTTAGTTTAGAAAAATTGTTCCCGTCGGATTATTTAGCAGTTAAATTAAATTCATTATAGCTACATTGTTGTTTAAGCTAGAAATTATAATTTATTCTGCTTTCCACTGAAATACGTCACTAGAAAATAATACAGACTATATAATTAAGCACTCTGCACCAAATCTAACTAGTGAAATATGAAATAAGCGATTATCACTTTAAACACTCACAAAATACTAGATATTATATATAATATTTACCTCCACACACAGAACTACAGACTAAACCATGAACTAGAATACTGCAATCTAATGGTAGTCTGGAACTCGGCAAAATGGCCAAGAAACTCAGACTTCGCCAAAACACAGATATTTGATCTAGCACAGCGATCTGTCTACTGCCACATTTTAGGAGTCAGAATGAAAATAAAGTTTAACATTCTGGTTATATCTATTACCAAACAAAGGGGTCCCAACTTTATTTCGCCAAACGAAATAATCTCCCCTTTCCGTCTAAAACATCTTACATCAACTAGAAGACTACCATGAACTGACACTCGTGCGTTTTCACACTTAACGCTGACCAGGCCAATAGTAAGTGCCTTGTCAGCTGGGATTTCTAGACATATGTCTCAAACTGCGCCGAGGAGATGTCGGCTATCGCGCCTCACCTAGCGCTCAGCCGATGCAACTCGTTGTGGCAGGTGAAAATGCAGACAAATTAGTCGCCTATAGGTCTGGCAAAAGCGAATATTCACGGTGTATTTCGTCTGGTGCAGGGAATGCTGTAGACCTATGCCTGCTCCTATGTCTGGCCAGACGAATATGGTCACAGTTTCGTCCACTGACACCTAATGCCATAGAATGCATTTAACGCTCTCTCTCTGACACGTTATGTCATAAATGCGTTTACCAGTATGAGAAAGAAAACGGTAAAGTTGAGAATGGGGAAAAAAATATTTTTCGCAAACGAATGGATGCGAAAAATACAGGAAAAAGGTAAAGAGTGATAATAAAATAGAGGATACGGGTGAAAGAAAACGAAGAGGATATAGGCAATTTATGATCAATAAACTCTCTGTGACAGAACGTCCCCCCTTTAAGATATGGAATCACTCCATGTCTACGTTATGGAAATAAATTTCCTATATCCTTAGCTTCAGGGTGTCTGACTTCTTCCCTCTCATCTCCCCCTCCATCTCTCTCCAATTCCTACTCAAGTCTACTCCCCAAAGTTTCCTTCCTCTGGAATGTCTCCCATGCGCGCTTGAAAGAGCGTCACCGCTTCTGACATTTTTGAAAGATTTCGTGTGTGTGCAGTGGAATTTCCCTGCCACTATCGTCATCTTCGTCAGCTTTGGCGATCGTCAGGAGATGGTCGGAGGTTGGCACTGGTCTTTCCAAGTATCTCTTTAACAGATTTAAATGGAAAACCTTTTCCTTTCCTTGAATAGAGATCTGGTAGTTAGCCTTAGAAATCTTTTTCAGGACGGTAAACGGCCCTTGCCATCCGATCCTCAGTTGGTTGTTTCCGGTAGGGAGTAACACCAAAACTTTCTCTCCTGCTTCCAATTCTCTTTCTTTCGCGACTTTCCTGTATCGGTTAGCGTGCCTTGTGCGTGCTCGCTTAAAGTTAATCGTTGCTAGGTCCCATCCTAGTTTCAACCTTTCCTTTAACTCCGACACATATTTACTTGCTGAGACAACTGTCTCATCAGCCTTCTGGTCTGTCAGCGACCAAAGTAAGGCTTCAAGCGGGCCCTTAATGGGTCTGCCGAATAAAAGCGTAGCTGGCGGAAATCATGTGGACGTATGAGAAGATTTCTGTAGCCAAATAAAGCTGCAGGAATACAAAGATCCCAATCGTCAGGTTTCACTTGTGCCGGTTTACTTAGCATCATGTTGAGGTTTCCGTTAACACGTTCCATGAGCCCATTTCCGGCCGGAATATATGGCTTTGTGTAGATGTGTTGGGTCCTCAAGATCTTCACGATCTCATCCATCAACAGGTTTCGGTATGGGGATCCGTTATCCGTCAACACTTGCTGAGGAAATTCCAACCGAGTGAAAATCTGCACGAGGGCTTCTGCGACATGCTTGGCATCTGCGCATGTTAGCGGGATAGCTTCTCCCCATAAAGTGCATGTATCGACTAAGGTCAGGATAAACCTGTTCCTTCTTTTAGTCCTTTGTAAGGGTCCTAAAATGTCGATCACAACCCGTTCGAATGGTGTTCCCACTATTGGCATTTCACCCAAAGAGACTGGGGGTGTCCGTTGCTTATGTGGTACACGTTGGCACTGGGCACAGGATTTGACATACCTGATAATATCAGTGTTTACTCCTGGCCACCAATAATGAGTGGTTATCCGTTGGTTTGTGGCGTTCTGTCCCATATGTCCGCTGAAGGGAAGAGAGTGCCCCATTTCTTGGATTTGGCTTCTGTACTGTTTCGGTACTAGGAGCGATTGTAACCTTGGTCAGGCTTGCCCGTTCTGCGATAAAGTACGCCATCCTTAGAAAAAATGTCCCCGTGCTGTCTGGGTTCCTTAGCCATGGGCAGTTTCCTAAAGCAGGGCGCCAAAGTAGGGTCCTTTTGTTTCGCTTCTTTAAGTTCCATAGGTAACAAATTAGGCGCAGGCTCCCGTTCCTTCTTGGTTTGCCCTCTTGTAGTTACTGCTGCCACAATCGGCTCTTCCGGTTTCCCAATACACACGTATCTTCCGCCAAGTATGACTGGGTAGATGGGATCATCCATAACAGCCGCTTTGATCACGCCTCTGATAAAATCGGAGTGGATCTCCTCCAATGCGATGGGAAGCACTGTAGGTGCATCACTCTTACGAACTCCACAAAATTGGATGGTCTCTGCTGTCTCTTGACCGGGTTTAACCAGGTTTCTGGCGACAACGCAATCATAAGAAAGCCCCGTGTCAAATAAACAAGAAGTTTGAGAACCGTTCAAAATAACAGTACCTCGCGTTGAGGGTCTATCCCCAACAGGTTGGGAATCACTGTCAATAATTCTGCCTTGCGAGACTGTTAGTAAGCATCCGATGCGTTTAGGCTCGGTGTGCTCACTCTGATCATCTGTCCCGTGCTCAGGAGTTCTTCCTTTGCCACCTTGTCCTTTCTGGCTGCGCTGCCATGTAGGGCGGTCGGGTTGATCAGACTGTTTACTGTGGTTGGGGTACTTGTTTTTGTAGAACTTGGATTTTTCAGGAGGGGGGTTTTGAGGTCCAGTTTCTCTGTGGTTATTCTGATTAGAAGCATGAGAAGCATGAGAAGATTGGTCTAGATTATTTTTCCGAAAATGCTCTTCTGTCGGTTTACGTTTTGTGGTCGGCAGTTCGGCCAGCGCATTTTGATAACGCTCAGACTTTTGTAAGATGTCTTCAAGCTTTTCTGCCCCCTGCTCAGCTAGAAATCTCCGGGTATCAGCAGACAAAGTGTTCTTTATTTGTTCTGTTAAAACAAATTCCTCCAGACCTTCATAGGTAGAGGGGAGCTGTGAAAGCTCAAGGCACTTTGTCAAATACCCCTTCAAACGAGATGAAAACTGCTGGAAATTTTCAGAGCTCTCCTTCCTGCTGTTGCGAAACCGTTGCAAAAATTTGCGAGCATTCATTTCGAAGCGCTCCAGTAACGCTTTCTTCAACACATCATAGTTGTCTTGTTGGCTGCTTTCCAGTTTGGCGTAAACATCATACGCACTGCTTTTCAACGCCTGAGAAAGCTTCATATTCCAACGCGACCTCTCTAAACCGTACAGAGTTGCAATTTTCTCAAATTTTTCTAGATATGTATCAATCTTCTCATTTGGACAAGGGAAAGACTCAAGAGTGAAAGACATAGCATTGAGTTGAAGAGATTGAGTGTTAGAAGGATCAGTTAAGGAAGAATGAGGAGAAGACTCTCCATTGCTGGAGGTAGAGGCAGCACCACGACTTTGGAATTCTAGAGTTTTAAGAGCCAACTCATGCTGTCTCTCTTCCCTCTCCTTCTCAAGCTGTCTCTCCTTCTCTCTTTCGTCATACTGTCTCTCCTTCTCTCTTTCCTCTCTCTCATTCTCTTGCTGTCTCTCCTTGCGGATCTCCATTTCCTCCTCCATCTTCCTCTGGTCTTTAGCTTCAGCAGCTTTCTTCTCCGAGTCATATCTTTCCAGTTCGTCTATGACAAAAGCTTTCGCTTCCTCTCCGTCCAAACCTTCTTCTCGTGCCTCGTCCCTGAGCATCTGTCTAAGTTTCGCCCTTTTGGCCATAGTAACTCAGTGGCTGAGACTTAGTTCGAGAAAGAAAAGAAGAAAGGATACATTGGTTCCTACCACTTACGAGAAAATACCCCAAAAAAAAAGATATATTTTTACCTGGGATACCTCCTCAAAAAATATAGTATCTAACTATCGCTGCTATTAATCGGCAATAAAGCACCTAATGCAGACGACTACGCCAAATAAATGGTAGATAAGATTTACTCACTGAAAAATAAGTTGCTACAGTGGAAACAAAATTATTATTGCAAAAAAATTTAAGGAGAAAAAAAAAATCCCCAACATTTTTAATTCACTATCAAGTTTACCCCTGAAGACAGTTAGGGTAAGGGAGGCAATAAATCTGGACAAATAGTCCGAAACGCACTCCTTAACTTAGTTCAAACACCTTCCTGCTTCAGAACCCTGTGAATGTTATACACTCACAAACTTTACCAGCGTTTAGTATTACAAAATCAGTAATTAACATATATTCCGACAAAATCAACCTGTAACTCAAATGTATAATGCTCAAAATGCTGTGGATAAAATAATTATTAATTGTGTGGTCAGCACGCTCATAAACATATCGATACGTCTAGGGGATAAATTATTTTTAAAAAGTACAAAACTCCACGAGACAATCACACTCTTACTCTATATCAGAATAAAAAACATTAATCCTGCAAACGAGCTGATATTCGAATTTGCTCAGGACTAGAGTTCAATTCCCGGAAAAACGAGCCACCATTCTGTCGAAGATTTTTGATAGGGAAATTAAGACTTGGGTTGGTCCCTTCTGAATAGGTTAGAATGAGTGATAGCCACAGTTATATGTGATATTAGAAATAGAGTTCCACGAGTGAGATGGTAGAAATTTATAGAGGCTGTCCCGGAAAATCGAGAATCTCTCTCTCTCCTTCCGCCTATCTTCTACAACAGATCCAAAGGAGTAAGACAGTCTATAAAAAATAGGTATATTAATATATATCTATCCACTCACGTGCCCGCACATACAAGTGACGACAGTTAGACACACAGACGTGGGAACAACTATAACAATGATTATATAGATATTATGGGAAGAACTGACCACCACACTGAAATAAATGTAGGTATAGTTTAATTATCATAGTAAACTTACATCACAACATATAAAATACATCAAAAGCATATACAAATAGTCATAAAAATCAAGGAATGCTACAATAGTGATAGACCCGTTTGTATGGTCCTCCCCTGGATATATATATATAGCTCACAGTCCCGTTAGAAGAAAGTGATAACCCCAAAAAGTTACAGATACATATGATTGAGTCTATGGTTTCCCCCTTTTTTAAGGTATGGACAGACTTGATACTCTGCTTTATTCTAAGGGTAACTATTGTTAGCAATAACTTGCATAAAGGAATTCTGGCAGCAAAATGGGTGCCACATTACAACAAATAAGAAATCACTCAGTCCTGCATTCACGCTATTCATTCAGCAGTGATCACGTGCAGTTGCTCATACTCACAGCTTTGGTAGCCACTTCTGGGAAATACAATTTTTCAGGACATTTACCTACAGAATCGTCAATGGCAGCCTTGACCAAGAAATCCCCAGTTCCAAAAAGACGGGTTGAATTTTCTGCTTCAGGGAACGATTTCTTGGGTGGTGCTTATTTGTCGAATGTCTGTTTAAGTCACATAAAATTTTCCAGGTACGAACGTTAATAGCAAGCACAGTGTCACTAGCTTAGTTTCTAGAAATAAGGAATGTCAGGTCAGTGGGTTCTTTCAGGCTAGGACTATAATCGGTCACCACATCACTTGTCAAACTCCGTCGGAATGTTACTGACGTTAATAAGTTACTTGCCACACAGGCTAAAAATGTACTAGAGTTTTTCTCAGGAAGAATTTAATATGGCGCGATAGGCCTGTTTCTTCATTTATCCTTTAAAGTACTCGTAAAGATTTTGCACCAAGTCACTCTAAGGAACATGGGTTAGTTCTTCACAGGTATTTACTCTGTACTAACGCCGGCAAAGTTTGGGTCACCCCAGTATTCACTGAATAAAGAAAAACCACATATGAAATATGCTACATATTATGTACTCAATATAACTTACGTTTTTTAAAATGCAAGCGTACAGCTTGACTTATCATTTAAAACTTCCCGTGCAATAAGTTATACATTTAAAAATCATCAATCCTCATGAATTAGGAATACATACGTATTCCGTCAACACTCATGAGGCATCTAGCATTTATAAGTTAGTTTAGAAAAATTGTTCCCGTCGGATTATTTAGCAGTTAAATTAAATTCATTAATAGCTACATTGTTGTTTAAGCTAGAAATTATAATTTATTCTGCTTTCCACTGAAACACGTCACTAGAAAATAATACAGACTATATAATTAAGCACTCTGCACCAAATCTAACTAGTGAAATATGAAATAAGCGATTATCACTTTAAACACTCACAAAATACTAGATATTATATATAATATTTACCTCCACACACAGAACTACAGACTAAATCATGAACTAGAATACTGCAATCTAATGGTAGTCTAGAACTCGGCAAAATGGCCAAGAAACTCAGACTTCGCCAAAACACAGATATTTGATCTAGCACTGCCACATTTTAGGAGTCAGAATGAAAATAAAGTTTAACATTCTGGTTATATCTATTACCAGACAAAGGGGTCCCAACTTTATTTCGCCAAACGAAATAATCTCCCCTTTCCGTCTAAAACATCTTACATCAACTAGAAGACTACCATGAACTGACACTCGTGCGTTTTCACACTTCACGCTGACCATGCCAACAGTACGTGCCTTGTCAGCTGGGAATTCCAGACAAATGTCTCAAACTGCGCCAAGGAGATGTCGGCTATCGCGCCTCACCTAGCGCTCAGCCGATGCAACTCGTTGTGGCAGATGAAAATGCAGACAAATTAGTCGCCTATAGGTCTGGCAAAAGCGAATATTCACGGTGTATTTCGTCTGGTGCAGGGAATGCTGTAGACCTATGTCTGCTCCTATGTCTGGCCAGACGAATATGTTCACAGTTTTGTCCACTGACACCTAATGCCATAGAATGCATTTAACGCTCTCTCTCTCTGACACGTTATGTCATAAATGCGTCTACCAGTATGAGAAAGAAAACGTTAAAGTTGAGAATGGGGAAGAAAATATTTTTCGCAAACGAATGGATGCGAAAAATACAGGAAAAAGGTAAAGAGTGATAATAAAATAGAGGATACGGGTGAAAGAAAAAGAAGAGGATATAGGCAATTTATGATCAATAAACTCTCTGTGACACCCCCCCCCCCCTTTTTAGCATGGGACACACGTGAATCTGCCTTTACTTTCAATCAATCAATACCCTTTAGCTCCTCGAGGAGCATAGACCTTCAACAAACACATGCCAAGTCTTCCTGTCCTGCGCCATCCGCTCAAGTTCTTTCCATGTTTTCCTCATCATTTTTACCTCTGTTTCCAGTTCTCTTCTCCATGTGTGTTTTGGTCTACCTTTGCCTCTCTTTCTCTGTGGATTCCAGAACAAGGACTGCCTTGTAATGCTATCAACAGGTTTCCTCAGTGTGTTTCCTATCCATCGCCAGCGTCTTCTTCTCAACTCTTGTTCCACTGGCACTTGTCTGGTTCTTGTCATCAATTCCACATTTGTGACTTTGTCATACCATTTCAGTCCTTCTATTCTACGCAAGCGCCCGTTTATAAAAGTCAGTAGCTTTTTGGTTGTTGTTTTTGTTACTCTCCATGTCTCAGAGCCAAACAATAGGACTGACTTGACATTTGAGTTGAAGATTCTTATTTTCGTGTTGGACTTGATTTCTCTTGTTCTCCATATGTTTCCCAATGAAATGAAAGCTCCTCTTGCTTTTTGTATTCTTATTTTGATATCATTGTCTGTCCCTCCAACTCTGTCTATATTACTGCCAAGATATGTATATGATTCTACATCCTTTAGTGGTGTTTCTTCAAGTTCAACCTTGTTATCATTTCTTGCATTTATTCTCATAATCTTTGTCTGTTCCCTGTGTATTTTCAGGCCAACTTGTTGTGACCTCTCATCGAGAATTTTCATTTTCTCTTGCATCGGATTATGGTTATGGGACAGAAGAGCCAAGTCATCTGCAAAATCCAGATCACCAAGCTGTTTAGTCAGATTCCACTGGATTCCATTTCTGTTGTGTGATGTCGATGTTTTCATAACCCAGTCTATTGCTAGTAAGAAAAGAAATGGAGACTAGAGGCATCCCTGTCTCACTCCCGTTCTAATCCTAAAAGGTTCTTTAAGCTGTTCTTCATGCATAATTAATGAGGTCATTATGTGGACAACAATTTTAAGTCCATACTAACACTATACCCATGGTAGTTTGATTCTGAAAGGAAAATTTGAGTTTTTTACCCTATCAAGGTAGCCTACTACCTTAAGCTGTCCTTCATGAAGAACTCTGCATGTCAAGTCTTCATAGGTCTTCTTTATTAAGTTAATGATCTTCATGGGAACTCCATAATGCCTCATCAATTTCCAAAGCGATTCTCTGTCTACACTGTCACATGCCTTTTTATAGTCCACGAATCCGATGTATAGCGGTGAATTCCATTCCAGACTTTGTTCAACTATTATTCTCAATGTGGCTATCTGGTCTGTACAGGATCTGTTTTGTCGGAAACCTGCTTGTTCATCTCCCAGTTGCTTGTCTATGGACTCTTTTAATCTCTCATGCCTTGACTTCAGTCTCGTAAAATTCGGAGCTGGAGTCGGGACATTTTTGTATCGGCTCCGACTCCACTAGAAATGATCGATTCCACGACTCCTACTCCACTACAAATGATCGACTCCACGACTCCGACTCTACTAGAAATGATCGACTCCACGACTCTGACTCCACAGCCCTGGTAGTAATGAAAGTGAAAGTAGCAGTAGTAATACAGTCCGTATTGTAAAAGTAGTGCTGGGACTAAATTAGTAGAAGTAAAAAAAGCCGCAATAGCGGTGATAGTATGACAGTGGCTTTAACAGTTATGGCGATAGAAGTAACAGTATTGGCAGTAGAGTAGTAATAATAGTAGTTGTTTTTGTAGATCTGTAGTAGTAGTACTAGTTCTTGAAGAAGAATAAAGAGCGTGATGTCGACCGTGCAAGTTCAGAAATCGGTGTAAGGCAGAGTCCAATCTACCGCTAGATCACAGCGGATAATTTGGTAGGTCTCTAGGTTACGAAGGGGACAAAAGTAATGTTTAAGCAAGAAAATTTGGGACTAGCACTCTTCTGTCATTTTTAAAAGCATGGTATCCCCAGGTTTATAAGTATTTTATTCCACGTTCGCAGTGAAACCTCTCGAGCTAGTTTAAGAAACATTCACGTTAATCGTGAACTTCTTGACATAGAACAAAAAAAGATTTCTTAAAAATGAAGCTAAAAGTTAGTTGCTTATCCTTTACAGGACGTGGCAATCAACCCCAGCTTTTATTGGCTGTTTGTGATTTTTCTAGGCAATTTTTTTCATTCAGTAGTTTGCTATTGCTTTCTGAACGGTACGGCGCTTATACCATTGTTAAAAATCCACACAAAGCGATTTGCTACCAAACCGCCTGCAGCAGGTTTCGAACCTGGTATATCTGGATTATGAAACTGCGATCATATCCATTAGGCCACAGACGCTAACATTCGACAAAACATCATTTACTTTGAATTGTCCACCGCTCTATTGATGAAACTGCGCAAAGTAAATAATCCGGCAGAGATACAGTTTACACGTAGACGTTATTTATTAAAAAATTCAAATTCTCTGACACTGAAAACAAACATGGTTTTATCAAGGTAGATCTTTAGAGAGTTCAGGGTTTCTAAAGTAGATCTAACAGATCCTGGGTTGCCTGTCACTGGTTTTAGGCGCAAGTTACTAAAGTATCATGGCAACGACAGCGTCGTGTCCCAGACTGCACCAGTCGATAGAAACAAAGGATGACGCAGACTGCCATCGGTTTCAGTAATAGGATTTACGTTTTGTAAACAGTCTGGCATTCTTGCTATGAGATCCTGGCAAACCGATCAAATTAATGCGCTTTTATGTATCGCAAATCAGAATGGAGTGTACTGCTTGACTGTAGCTTTGAGTTTCAGTGAATTCTTTATACAGACTCGCACATCTAGTACAGGAATGAATAAGATAAATGCTGTCAAACTAGAATAGTGAAATATTCGATAACAGAACATGAGAACTATTTTTTTTTTATAACAGTTTTGCGAGTCAAAGTACTCGGCCATTTCAAGTCATTGTTTGGGCAGTGTAAAGAAAAAGAATCTATAAAAATAACTAGTCTCGTGAACTTAAAGGTAAAGTTAGTCACATCGTAGATACTATCATAGAGCAGTGAAATGTTAGAGATCTCACTATGTTACGTTTCAGCTGTATGATCTGTGGGGACCGGTTCCCTTCCGTGCTTTCTTTTTCCATCTAAAACGCAAGAGCAGAGTCCTGTTCACACTGGATGGCGATGAGATAAGTCTGGGATAAACCGTTAACTTTGTGAGAGAAACGGACGTGATTACAAGAGAGCGAACGAAGAAAAACAAGAATGCACGAGACCAGGTACTCAGATTAACTAAAATTGACCCGGAAAAGGGGGGGGGGGGAGGGGGAAACTAAGATCTTGAAAAAAAAAGAATGCAACATGAACACGCCGGACCGCAGCACGTGCTCTGGATTGAAAAAAAAAAAAGAGAAACTGTCCTAATCTTTCTTTGTCTCTTAAGAGACATGACCCCCCCCCCCCCCCCCCCGCCCCCTCCCTTCCCCTCTTTCTCCCGGGAAAACACAGCGTTTGTGACAAATAACCTATTCAAATTGATTTCTTTGTTCTAACTAGGGAAAGAAAGAAATGTAACTCGACGTAAACGTCTCAGAAACAACGTGGACTGTGATAAATACCCAGATAGTGGTCCATGAATACGGCGTTTTAATTTGAAATATATCGTTCGTAATTGAAATAAAGTTAGGGCCATAACCAACTATTGATTGATAGCATTGAGGAAACAAATCTGAGAATAACTTCTGAGTACTGATAGCAGAATAATGGCGCTTTTGCACGGTGTTTTTTTTCTTTCCCCAATCATTTCATGCTTTCTCTTATTAAGTGTAAAAACATTCGAACTTGTGATTATAAAATTCATACAACTGTGAAAAACCATATCGCAAGGTAACTATTCAGACGAACAATTAAATAAAACTGAAATATAGTGTCAGGACATTAGATAACAAATGTGGTGAGAAAGATACATCATCTAACAGTATAATCACTTAGATTGTTTGTCTTGTTACCAGGGTTCAACCATGATCATGGTAGTACTGGATGGTGATGGAACTTCGTAGTTGCAATCAATACGTCTTGACCTATTATTTATTCTACCAGTCCATCTGTTTTATCCCTACGGCCTCCCAAAACTAAATCTTTTTTCTAGGTAGCTTACTTACTTAGTCGTTCCCCTTCTACCGCGAGGTGTAGAGGTTTGGAAGGAAGAGAGAGAGAGAGAGAGAGAGAGAGAGAGAGAGAGAGAGAGAGAGAGAGAGAGAGAGAGAGAGAGCGCCAGACTATCCTATCGGCTGTCTTCCTCCTGGCCTGGTTCCATTCTAGTCCTCGGTCCTTCAAAGATTGTCTAATGTTGTCCTCCCAGCGGACTTTATCTAGGTAACACCATAAGTAACGATGGAGGCACGGACAGCGATATCAAAATGAGAATATAAAATACACGAGAAGAATTCATTGCATTGCGAAATATATATAAATCGTAGAAAATCAAGTCCATTAATCATATATAAACATATCTCAGACCTAAGGGTCTTTTATATTTGGACATGCGCCCTAATATAACCGACTAGGTTGAACGGGACGCGCCTCGCCAAAACGAGGCAAAACTTCATTTAAAAAAAGTCCATTAATATATTAATAATAATAATAATAATAATAATACGCCTTCACTCACACACGTCAGGTCAGTTCTGGTGTATGAATATGAACCACGGAGAACAACAACAACAACACTCAAGAAGTTGCGATTTTCTTAAATGGGTGCGTGCATAGACTGGTAAAGGTAGTCCCATAGCAGATACAGTCGTAGGGGGAGTGAAATGTAAGAGCCGTCACTATACTGGGTCCAACTTTGACATGTGGAGTGACCAGTTCCCTTCCTTGTTGCCTATTCCTTCTGTAACTCACAAGCACAGTCAGGTACCCATTTAACGCTGGGTACATTTGAACGTTACTCCACCGTGTTTCGAACCCGGTACCTCTGCCGCAAGAAGCCAGCGCTCTAGCTACTCTGTCAACTGGACACTCGCTTACGCAGATTAGAAGTGTTACAATTGTGTGACAAGATCATTAACATAGGACTGATAGAATCTTACTTACTTAGTCGTTCCCCTTCTACCGTGAGGTGTAGAGGTTTGGAAGAGAGAGCGCCAGACTATCCTATCGGCCGTCTTCCTCCTGGCCTGGTTCCATTCCAGTCCTCGGTCCTTCAAAGATTGTCTAATGTTGTCCTCCCAGCGGACTCTGGGTCGTCCTGGGGTCTGGATCCCTGGCTCTTTGTGTGACGGATGAAATTCAGCTGTCCCCGAAATGACGGATGATAACAAGAATACCCTCGAATAGCATCGAGGCCCCTGAATTTGTGTGTAGGCAAATCGTCAACGTGGAATTCTACCACGCGTGCAAATTAGTATGCATCATTTCCACGTGGATTTTTACCCACGTTGGATAATTAATATGTAAACAGCCATCATGCGAGGATCTAGGAGTTTCGGTTTGTCTTAGGTTTAGTTAGCCACACCTACTGCCTATCTCTAGAGCGATGAAAAGCAAGCATTTCCCTACCTTTTTCTGTCATCCCGTCTAGAAGGCCGTTGCCAAAGAGGAGACGTAAGCGGTCAGTATCGAACGAACGAACGAACTTTTTTTTCAAGGGTTAAGAATTGTGCACGCAGGCCCGTCTAACATTCTGCCCTTCTTCTCTCTGTCATCTTACATACCGTATCCTTTCAATAGCACATGTATTTTTAGCATTATTTAAGCATACAACATTATCGAGGTAAAATAATAACATACATTTGTAACATCCAGACATAATCAAATTTAAGGGGGGAAAAATTATTAATTAAAATAAATTAACAAAAATCAATACATTAAGGGGGAAAACAAATTAAAAAAAAAACTAACAAACACAATCTAAACCATTCATACAGTAAATAATACATAATTTGAAACGTAATCAGATAATGGTGGCATATAATAAGAACTCGTGACATTTTGGAAATCTGCTGAATTAGCTGGGACTTCATGTGTTGTCAGCGCATGCGGAAAATGTTCCCACAGGTGAGCAACTTTGAGTCCCAAGCAGATACTGCCACAGGGAGTGAATTGTTGACGCCTTCACTACACGAGATCCAGTTTTATGACCTATGCTCCTGTAGAATGATGTTGTTATGTAGACATTGAGTGGGAGTGTCAAGTAACGCGAATGGTGTAGTAGTTCGGTGTAACAGACCACTTGATAATAACTCTCACACACTCTCATGTAATGCAATGACGACTTGAACTGCCGCTGACATTTCAATAGTTTAATGAAGGCACGCAAACTGGACAGCACGGATACAGTCATGGGTACATGTTGACATCAATTCATTGGTTATTTGAATCGTGGATGATACATTCATGTAGTAGTGAAATATCATACAAACCAAGGTAACATTCACTGTTCTGGTAACTAATCGCCGTATCCTCTACTGACTGAACGCGTCAATGAGGATCGGTAAACATACAAAAGTCATTGGCCGAACCTTCATTTCATGGCTAAGTTCTTAAGCTGAAATATGTCCAATGTTTGTATAATAATCATAAACCACGATAGTGGGTTTTCACCTCATAACAAGATCTCGATACCACTGCCCGATAGTAGGATACATAATCTGTTCTCTTGACAATGATCAAAAATATGATGACAGGAATATAACATGGCCGCCTTCCTGAGTTGTCGCTCACTCACTCGTAGGAAGGTAGATATAAGCCAAAGTTAATTTACAATGTGCATATAAATAATTTCATAAAGTTTTCCATACAGCTCTACAGTAACCAAGTTACTTCATGTAGACATAACTGCTGTAGGAAAACCTGTCATCTTCGTCGATACAAAACACGACCCTAGCGATACGAAGCACAATGTTTCATCTAGGTCTAATCGACTCGAGATCATCAAAAATAGGGTCTGGCATAACTGGAGTCCGAATCACACATATGAGGAGGATCTCTGACAAATAGACTCTTGCAGAGACATAAACTTCTCCTGGAAAAACATCTATGAATCACTGTTAAACCTTAAACAGTGCCAGCCCTGGAAAAAGCACTCAGCCATCTTGGCGACATTATCGGAACTCTTCACAACCCAGTAGGACTACGAAAACCTGCGCTAGATTCCGGCAGAAAGAATATAGTCCGACCTGAACATACAAAGGTATACAATATACGACTGAATCTTCCTGCACCAGACAAGTAGTACACATGAATTCAGGCCATAAACATAACAAGCAAAATTAATCTATTTTCTGGCCCGAACAAATAAGAACGGACATGAATACAATATCCCTGCGCGGAATCAATATCAAGAAAGATCACTCATATTATCAAAAGTGTAAATCAATCATGAATTATCTAGCTTTACCAGAGGAAGCATTTTCATACACAAATGAATGCAAATATATATATTTTCCATATTAAATAGCCATATCGTATTTTTGTAATATGTGCGTCAAAATATGCACGCAACAGATTACCACACCCCTCGGGAAAAAAAAATGGTACTTTTTTTTTTTTTGAAATACATCTAGGAGCAACATACAATAGGCTCGCAACGCACCAATAACAATGCGCAGATGATAAGCATTGAGAATATATTTCATGAACTTAGAGAAAGTATTTCTCTAAGTATAAATATTTCCAGAGAGGTGTCACCAACGCATACTACAATCCTGGCAATGCCACACTTTCTACATTAGTTTATACATAAATTTCATCTTAGATACCTTAACATCATGATCATCAAAGACGAAAAAAACATTGAAAGACCAGCGGTGAATAAACATCAGTGAACAGCTAAGTAGTGTTACAATCAATATATGATATATTCCATATGTGTACACATTTCAACATAGGAACAACTGTAGCAAAGTTAGGCATATAATTTAACAGTTATGAATCATGTAGGCATCTAGACAAAATATCTGCCATCACATTTTCTGACCCACGGATAGCTCGCACCGAAAAATGAAACGGCTGCAGAGCAATCGCGTATCGCGTTGATCTCGCGCTCTTCAGATTTTTACTCTGAATAGCCGTAAGAGCTTTCTGGTCAGTTTCCACAATGAAATGCGTGCCAAGAAGAAATCTTTGCAGTTTAAGGATTGACCAAACCATAGCCAATAATTCACGGTCTAGGACCGAGTAATTCTTCTCTGCGGCATTTAATTTTCGAGAAATATACATCACAGGATGCAGAGTTCCAGAATACTCTTGCATTAGTGCTGCTCCAATCCCTGTGGATGAAGCGTCACTACAAAGAATAAATGTCTTATCCTTAGAAGGCTATACTAGGATAGGTGAAGTAGAAAACATAGTTTTAACCATATCCAAAGAAGATTGACATTCTTGAGTCCAATGGACTACATTAGGAGACCCTTTCTTTAGCAAGGAAGAAAGAGGTGACATAATGGAGGACAGATTCGGAAGGAATCGTCCATAAAATTGTATTAGACCTAAGAGACTTCGCACTTGCTTTTTAGTCTTAGGAATAGAAATGTTAAGTATCTTACTTGTATTATGGTCCTCTGTTTTTAGGAACCCATGACCAACACGGTGACCTAAGAAAGATATTTCGCTAAAACCAATACACGCTTTCGATGGTTTCGCTGTCAGGTTATGCTCGCGTAAGATAGACAATAGTTCATTTATCCCATTATAGTGATCGTTCCAAGTATCACTGAAAAGACAGATGTCATCAAGATATGCAATGACATCTGAGCGATGAGATAGGATTCGACGCATCATGCGTACGAATGTTGCAGGGGCGTTCATAAGGCCGAAAGGCATAAAATTCCACTGGAATAGACCCCTAGATGTCGAAAAAGCAGTAAACGGTTTGGCGTGTTCGGATAGTGGAACTTGCCAATATCCCTTAGACAAATCGAGTTTAGTAAAGAAATGAGAATTCGATAGTCTGGTAAGTAGCTCTTCAAGTAAAGGCATAGGTTCAGCATCAAATTTAGTCACTTGGTTCAATTTGCGATAATCAACGCAAAGACGTATGTTGTTGTCTTTTTTCGCACGATAACCATCGGTGAAGAATATGCTGATGTGGATGGTTCAATTATTTCCAACTCTATCATTTCATCCAACTCTTTTTCTACCTGTGCTTGAAAATGTATCGGGATAGGATACGGTCTGACCCTTATAGGATTATGGTCAGTAAGAATAATGTCGTGTTCAATGACATTAGTTCGACCAGGAATGTCAGTAAGGACATCCTGAAATTGTTGTAACATAGCAGAAACTTGTTTCTGTTCTCGTGGAGATAATTCGGGAGAAATCGCAACATCTTTCCATGATTCATTAGAGTGAAGCGGAATCATTGGAAAAGGTAGATTTACATCCGAGAAACTCGTTTCCTCATCCTGTATTACTGACAGTGATGAGTAATGTCCATGTTGGACTAGAAAATCGTCCGTTGCCTGGAAAACAGGTTGTAAATAATCCGGACGTTCATGGAATTCCGTGAGCATGTTGATGTGGAAGGTTTTATGCTTCCCGTCAATATCGACGATATAGTCAACATCGGAAACTTTTGATATTATATCGTACGGACCTTTCCAAGAAATAATAAGTCTGTTTTCTCTACAAGGTAGCAGGACCAATACTTTGTCACCTGGACAGAGTTGTCGCAAGCGTCTGGTCTTATTGGCAAATTGCCTTGCCTTCTGTTTCGCAAATTCAGAAGAAGCAGTTGCCAATTTGCATGCTTCGATAATCTTATGTCTAAGTGCAATGACATATTCGTAAGAGGATTTTGTGTCATCGACAATATTATCAGCAGTTATGAGATCATGAAGTAAGGACATAGGACCTCGCGGTTTCGCGCCGAAGACAAGTTCAAAAGGAGAAAATCCTGTATGTTCGTTGGCGACCTCTCTATATGCAAAGAGAGCCGCGGGTAAAACCCTGTCCCAATCCTGAGGATGATCCTCAGTTATCTTACCTAGTAGGTTTTTCAGAGTTCTATTCAGACGTTCCACCATCCCATTGGACATAGGATGATAAATACTACTCAGAGATCTCTCTATCTTTAGAGTCGACATCACTTGAGACATGGTATCCGATATAAGTTGGGTACCATGGTCCGATAATATTTCTGCTGGAAATCCTAGACGAGAAAATATTAACCAAAGAGCATCTGCAATATCAGCAGTAGTTATGCTCTTTAGAGGAACAGCCTCTGGCCAACGTGTGCACATATCAACACACGTCAAAATAAATTGGTGTCCTCTAGCAGACTTTATCTTAAATGGACCAATGATGTCTATCGCCATTTTTTGAAATGGTCGAATGGGAATGTCTGCAGCCTGAATAGGTGCAGCATGGCGTGGACCTCTGGATTTAACCTCTTGACATACCTTACAAGATCGACAATAGATTCGTATGTCCTTATTCACAGCAGGCCAAAAGAAAGATGCAAGAACTCTAGATTTAGTACGGGAAAAACTCATATGTCCAGCACGCTGAGAATCATGAGCGTGCTGTAAGATTTTAACTCTCATATTTTTGGGCACAAGAATGTGAGAATGAATGGATTTAGCGGAGTCTTGTACCATACGTACAAGTACGCCATTCTTTATCGTAATCCAAGATTTACGATTCGTGTCCTTATTCGGATCACCTTCTTTTGCTAGAGTAAAGAATTTCTTTAGAGTAGGATCATCTTCCTGCTGTTTTATAAAGGAAACATGCGAAATCTCCAAGAGATCACCTTGGTTTTGGTCATCATTATCTCCAGAAGGCGAAGATTGCGGCATGTTTAGAGCTTGAGCTCTAGTGACTACAGCATTTGCAGTATGCATATTATCACTTTCCCACTCGGCAATTTGTTGCGGAGTGCATTCTTTCGCACCATGAATGCGACCGACGATAAGATCAGCGATCGGATTCGGCAGAAGACATGCGTGCACATCTCCTGTAAAGAATGGAATAGAAATGTTAATAATGGCAGTGGAGTACTTCTCCAATGTGCCACCAAATGTTATGCATTTGATTATCTTGCCAGTGGCTCGAGAAGGATCTATAAGTGACTGCCTCACTCCAATGGTTGTGCACCCGGAATCGAAAAGAATTGAGACCGGAGTACCATCTACTAGACCTCTATTCAAGACAAGAGCACCTCTTCCATCATGCGCGACTGACGCAGGAAGAGCAGGAAGAGGATGACCACAGCTTAAAGTCGAAACTGTGGTTGGCTCGAATAATGTTTTGCATTGGGAACACTGAAATGCTCTGTCAAAATCGAAAGCAGAACATCCCACACTATTAGAGTCTTTCTTATCATTGGTTTGATTACCGGCTTCGTGAAACTCTTGTTGTGCAGAGTTAGCCTGGTAATGAGATTTACCATGTCTTTTGTGTTGTGATCTACCTCGGTTATAATTACCTCTATAATTATTATTCCCTCTGTTATAACCCCTATTTGGGTTTGAATCACAATATTCATGATCATAATCATCATGCTCATTATAATGAGTATCCCTGTAATGTTGGTTTTGTTGTTTCCATGAAGAACTTGGGTAGTTCCTATGGTTACTCCCTTTTCGGAAATTTCTAAAATTATGGGCACCCCTCGCGTATCGAGGACTGTCAGCCCGATTCCAGTTCTTCGAAGAAGAACCCTGATTTGAGTGGTTACCTTGGTTTTGATACTTATTCCAATTAACCTTTTTATCAAATTTATTTTGAGCTCCTTGGAATTTGTGTGAGTAATTATGATTATTATGAATTATGAATTGCCTTTAAGGCGATCTTTGTCCTCTCAAGGCTGTGTGTGGTCCCGGTCGCCGGGTCCTCCCAGCGCAGTAGAGGCGGCAGTGAGTGGAAACTGTGCCTGTGCCAGACTGCCCTGTTTCGAGGACCTTCGGTCCCGAATGGATTATGGCTGGACGGGCGTCTGGGAGGCATGGCGAAATGGTTTTATAGCGCCAGGAGTAGAGTACACATGAGGGCAAGTTCGGGGCACAGCGGATTGATCTACCGCTTGCTTGTCACATTGATCATAGAAACAACAATTAAAAGTCTGTTGTACCAATATACGCCTATGGGTGTGACGGAACAACGGACGATTTCTTGTTGCCCTAATGACGCCGCAAGGTGTTATGGCCGAAGACTGCTTAGTCGGTCGGCGGTCAAAGGAATAATAATAATATAATATATAATAATTATGATTATATTCTGTTGCTGAAGCAACTGGCATACCCTCTTTAATGTTAGTGTTACTAAGAATCATGTCAGGGTGTGCCGTGGCATACTGGTCACAATATTCTTCCATTTGCTTTAATGTACTAGGTTTACGCTCATGTAAGAACTCTAGGAATGTTTTATTTACCGCAGACATGACCTTGTCTCTTAGCAATAAATCCGTAAGACCATCAAATGTTTTCTCTATTTTGGATAATTCAATCCATCGTGAGAGTGTAAGTCGTGCTTTTGAAATGAAATCTGAGAATTCTACACCTACCTCAGGTCTCATTGTTTTAAACAAAAGACGATAACCTTCTTCTGACAGCTGATATCTCTTTATCAAAGCTGCCCTAATAGCATCATAATTATCCTTGTCGGCCTCTTCAACCAAACATAACTTAGTCAGAGACTCCCCTTTTAGATTTTCAGACAACTGATTCACATACTGTGATTTGTCAACATTATGAGCTCGACAAGCACGTTCAAATCTAGAAAGCCAAAATGTTATATCATCACTGGCAGAGTTGAACGCTGGCACCTTGACCTTATAATTAAAGAGTTTACCATTACCACCAGATGCCTGATTAACATTACTCATACTTGTCAATTTCAATTTCTCTAATTGAAACTCATGTTCTCTTATTGCTTTTCTCTCTTCAACTTCTCTATCTAATTTTTTTTGTTCAGCAGCAGCAGCAGCTTCCAATTTTTTCTGTTCTGCAGCAGCTTCTAATTTTTTCTGTTCTGCCACAAATCTCCTTTCCTCCACCTGCATCTGCAATTTCTTTTGTTCAACAGCAGCATCAGCTTCTCTTTCTAATCTTTTTTCTTCAGCCAGAGCTTTTCCCTCTTCTGCAGCAGCTTCTAATTTTTTCTCTTCAGCAGCAGCAGCAGCAGCTTTTCTCTCCTCAGCAGCAGCTTCTAATTTTTTTTCTTCTATTTGAAGTTTTCTTTCCTCAGCAGCAGCTTCTAATTTTTTTCTTCTATTTGAAGTTTTCTCTCCTCAGCAGCAGCTTTTCTCTCCTCAGCCTGCATCTGCAATCTGAAATTCTCAGCATCTATCTTCTTTTGTTCAACTTCTGCTTTCCATTTATTCTCATCTTTTTGTTTTTTCTCTTCTGATTTTAATGCAATAGCAAATTGAGCAGTTGTCCATTCTTCTAACTCTTTACCAGTCTTATCAAGGGATTTCCCTTGTGCAATAAAGTAATCTAATGTAGACATCTTGTCTTTTTAAATCAGAAACCTGAAAAAGTAACTAAATTACACTATCCCACTTTAATGGGAGACAAGTCTATATTATAGACTTAGTCTTAGTGAAAAACTTGAATGGTTACTTGAGTACCTGTGGAAAACAATATCTGTATATCCCAAACACTGTGGGAGACAAGCCTTACAAAGGTCTTGTATACTTTCTTAATGTAATCAATGATCAAAAATATGATGACAGGAATATAACATGGCCGCCTTCCTGAGTTGTCGCTCACTCACTCGTAGGAA
This sequence comes from Oreohelix idahoensis, assembly GCA_024509875.1. NCBI lineage: Eukaryota > Metazoa > Mollusca > Gastropoda > Stylommatophora > Oreohelicidae > Oreohelix > Oreohelix idahoensis. Next base: position 124,147 of record JAMPIV010008218.1, on the reverse strand, counting down.
GGTAGATATAAGCCAAAGTTAATTTACAATGTGCATATAAATAATTTCATAAAGTTTTCCATACAGCTCTACAGTAATCAAGTTACTTCATGTAGACATAACTGCTGTAGGAAAGCCTGTCATCTTCGTCGATACAAAACACGACCCTAGCGATACGAAGCACAATGTTCCATCTAGGTCTAATCGACTCGAGATCATCAAAAATAGGGTCTGGCATAACTGGAGTCCGAATCACACATATGAGGAGGATCTCTGACAAATAGACTCTTGCAGAGACATAAACTTCTCCTGGAAAAACATCTATGAATCACTGTTAAACCTTAAACAGTGCCAGCCCTGGAAAAAGCACTCAGCCATCTTGGCGACATTATCGGAACTCTTCACAACCCAGTAGGACTACGAAAACCTGCGCTAGATTCCGGCAGAAAGAATATAGTCCGACCTGAACATACAAAGGTATACAATATACGACTGAATCTTCCTGCACCAGACAAGTAGTACACATGAATTCAGGCCATAAACATAACAAGCAAAATTAATCTATTTTCTGGCCCGAACAAATAAGAACGGACATGAATACAATATCCCTGCGTGGAATCAATATCAAGAAAGATCACTCATATAATCAAAAGTGTAAATCAATCATGAATTATCTAGCTTTACCAGAGGAAGCATTTTCATACACAAATGAATGCAAATATATATATTTTCCATATTAAATAGCCATATCGTATTTTTGTAATATGTGCGTCAAAATATGCACGCAACAGCTCCTTAGGGAGGTAAAGGGTATTGACTGATAGATGAGAATCGTACATATAGGCCCGTCTTGCATTTTGCCCTTCCTCTTACTTATCTTTATTGCTAGGTATCCAGACATTCTCCAACATACTTAACTCTTTAACCCCCATGAGCCAGTATACTGGCTCTCCTCCTAGACGCATTTGGCCCAATCAACAGTATACTGGCTTTCGTATCTCTTGATCCTTTCTAGAGCTGTTTTCAATGAAAGCTGTTATACTTGTAGCACAAGAGTAAAGTACATCCAATTACCTTCAGTTTCATATACAACAACAAATTTATTTATACATTTGAACATTTAAAAAAATTATTTCCAAACAACAACAATAAAAACACACAGGGTTGACAATTTCCTCTGTTTTACAACAATATGACCTGTTGTTCTAATTTGTGAAATTAACAATCTTCTGAGTGTTTATTGATTAAAAACTGATTGTACTTTGCTAGAATACTTCTGTTTGCTACATTTTGAAACTTTACACTTGGATATTCTCAAGAGGAACAATTGTAGAAGAATTTTATTGAATACTTTTCCTCTAATTTTGCACCGGCTTCTTCATTTGTCCTCCATTTTACCTTGAATAACTTATTATTTTTCAATGAAAGCTTTTATACTTGTAGCACAAGAGTAAAGTACATCCAATTACCTTCAGTTTCATATACAACAACAAAGTTGTTTATACAGATGAACATTTAAAAAAATTATTTCCAAACAACAACAATAAAAACACACAGGGTTGACAATTTCCTCTTTTTTATCTGTTATTGTAGTTTGTGAAATTAACAATCTTCTGAGTGTTTATTGATTAAAAACTGATTGTACTTTGCTAGAATACTGCTGTTTGTTACATTTTGAAACTTTACACTTGGATATTCTCAAGAGGAACAATTGTAGAAGAATTTTAATGAATACTTTTCCTCTAATTTTGCACCGGCTTCTTCATTTGTCCTCCATTTTACCTTGAATAACTAATCATTTTTCAATGAAAGCTTTTATACTTGTAGCACAAGAGTAAAGTACATCCAATTACCTTCAGTTTCATATACAACAACAAAGTTATTTATACAGATGAACATTTTTAAAAATTATTTCCAAACAACAACAATAAAAACACACAAGGTTGACAATTTCCTCTTTTTTACCTGTTGTTGTAGTTTGTGAAATTAACAATCTTCTGAGTGTTTATTGATTAAAAACTGATTGTACTTTGCTAGAATACTTCTGTTTGTTACATTTTGAAACTTTACACTTGGATATTCTCAAGAGGAACAATTGTAGAAGAATTTTAATGAATACTTTTCCTCTAATTTTGCACCGGCTTCTTCATTTGTCCTCCATTTTACCTTGAATAGCTAATCATTTTTTAATGAAAGCTTTTATACTTGTAGCACAAGAGTAAAGTACATCCAATTACCTTCAGTTTCATATACAACAACAAAGTTATATATGCATATGAACATTAAAAAAAAAATTATTTCCAAACAACAACAATAAAAACGCACTGGGGTGGCCATTTTTTGATCAAAAGACTGTGGTGGTCCCAGAAGAACGAAGCAGTTTTTCTCACCTTCGGTTCGCACGTTCAAAATCGCTGGCGGACCGAAACGAACGGGGAAGTCTAGCGCTTGGACTGGCGGCGCAGAAACAGAAAAGTTCCCTGATTTCAAATAAGGTGTGAATCTTCACATGTCGCTATTACTTTGCATTTCATTAACTATATATTGGCATCGCCTAAAATGCAGTTTATCATTCGTTTGCCAGAGAGTTGAAGGAGTACTAGCTTATAGTAGAATCTAACAAGATTTCTTTTGGATTTTCTTCTATATTGGAGTCTAATTCATTCTGTGCTATCGGTAAAATATTAGTCTTGAGTGATTTAGACGTTTAGTTTCTTCATTTATTTCACTGGATTTTGTGTTAATTTAAACCTATTAAATAAACCCATCACAAAGTTTTCCAGATGTAAATTAAATAATATAACTACCCGTTATTTCCCGAGATAATAGACGTGTAGCATAATCTTAAACGCTAGGCGATCGAATTGGTTATTAACCTCATAATTCTATTTCATCTTGTGTAAATTTTAAGTAATTAACTGTTAATAGCTAGTGGTAATTAAATCGATACATTGGCTAGTCACTCGTGAAATTTCTTTAATATAAATAATTAATACCAGAGTGATTTTACAGGTCTTACCGTATAACGCGGTGTTAGAATTAATTACAGTAGTATTACCAGTTTTATATTTTCTCTTTTATACAGATGGTCTTACCTTGCGATCCAACGGTTTTTTATTTATAGAGATATAGAAAGTCACGTCCAGAGGGCTTACGGCATCCCACAGTATAAGTTCCAAACCTACAAACATTGACTATAGAGCGGTTGATTAACCAAACCCACGTCAAATGAAAAATTGTGGTTCATGTTAAATGTTAAACTGGAACGGACAATACCAGAAGATTTTTTCTAGATATATCCTATAAAGTTCTCTTGCCTGATGAGGTAGAACGGACAGCACGAATTTATTTAATTAAACCCAGAGGACAGTAAACACTTGTCCTACCACCAACTTCTCCAGAGAACATTTAAGGCTAGTTTGTCCAATAACAGCCTGTGAGAAACATTCTACTGTTGAGAGATTTCCCAGTCATTACGACAGACTCCTAGAAACAAACTTAGTCCCTATAACAATCCCTGCAATCTGACGAAGAATCCTTGCCAGGAAAAATTATAATCAACACACCATTTCAGCGAAATCTCTGAGCGAAATTAGCAGTGGCTATACGGAGCTTTCTGGGGCTGGACTGGACAAAATAATAAGACATATATAATAGTCTTAAGAACTGTGTGTGATTAATTCTATGGACATATGCAGCCGACAGAGGGGGTAAGTGTGAATGAAAGCGAGCTCGCTGAATGAATGCGAGAAGGGAAAACGGAATGAAAGAATTTAGTTTCTAGATGTTTACTACTAATATAACACCTTCCTTTTATCTATTCTCTCACTAAGGCTGAAGGCCCACGGAAAAGTAAAATTAAGGACATATCCTAGATACCCGTCCCGTCTACCCACTCCCCATTGTCAATCCTTTGTTTGATCTGTTGGGTAAACACACCTCGGGTGGGATCATTTTCCTAGCTTTTTCCAGGTCTATGAGAATATATATTGTTTATTTATTTTCCCTTTATGTAACTACCATTTCACCTGATGACATGATAACGATGAATTAACTGTTGTAACCTATTTTTTCTTTCTAAAGATATAATAAATGTTATAAACCTTAGCTATTAGTTCTGGTCAAAACCTTCGTGTTCGTGTATACGTATTTACGTATTTATGTTCCACAATTGTTTGTGTGTGCGTACGAGAGGATAGTGTATTGAATCAATATCTAGTGAGAAAATACGTCTCCAGTAAGTGTGTCGCACTAGATAGGTTGGATTAAAACTATTATATAATCCAAGACAGTATTTTTCTCCTACACCTGTACTCCTCGTAAACGTGACTATTTCTCACACCTTTCTCTCACATAGCTTTCACTATCTCACCCCTGCTCGATTGGGACCATAAAAATAAAGCTTATCTAAAACTCACGACAATAATGTGTAGCTCGCCGGGATTCTGAGCCTTCGACAATAAAGTGTTGCTCGCTAGAATTTTGAGCCAGGTCTAGTAATTGACCAGTGTCTATTACGGTATTTTATCTGATTTTCAGTTAGATAGAGTGTGTTGTGTGATTGTTCTGTGAGATAAGGAAATAATTTAAAAAAAATGTATTCCCCTAGACAGACGATCTTAGACAGGGTGTTTTGACCAGACACAATTTTAGTTTTTTTTCCACAGCATTATAAAATCATTTACAACTTGTTTATAATAACATCTGACAAATATATGGTATATGAAAATATTTTGTGCAAAACCGTTGGATCGCGTGACTGGATAAACAGTCACAAAAAGGTTGAAGTTAGCAGAGTTGAGCTAAGCAAAGGACGGCTATTCTGATTTTTAAAAATCTTGTTAATATCGTTCCTTCTCTAATTGACTTCGGCGGGCAAGCTTTGTTGTGGAGATATATTTTTAAGGAAAAATTTTTTCTCCTTAAAACTTTTTTTATAATAAATATAAAACTTTTTTTTATTTTTTTTCTCTACCAATAGTAATAGTATATTTTTTCTAGTTGTATGACCTACCATTTAATGTGGCATAGTCGCCTGCAATAAGAGTCTTCATTGGCAGATAATAGCAGCGATAGGTTAGCAAATTAATAAATGTAGGAGGTATCTCAGGTAACTTATATTTTGTGTTTTCTCGGAAGCGGCTTAGAGTTTTTCCCCCCTCTTTTCTTCTTCTTATTCTCTTGTCGTAGTAGCATCCAGTTCTTTGACATGGCAGAAAGAGTTAAGCTTAGATCCATGTTGAGGGAGGAGGCAAAGGAAACAGGACTGCAAGGAGATGAAGCGACCGCGTTTGTCAACAGGGAACTTGACAGATATGACGAGAAGGAAGCACAAGAGAAGGCAGAGAGGATGGAAGAGAAAGAGAGAGCAGAGAGGAAAGAAGCACAAGATAGAGCAGAGAGGAAAGAAGCGGAAGATCGTCAATTGGAACACAAGAAAATTGAGGCAGAGATGGAATCTCGGAGGGAAAGAGAGAAGGAGAGACAACGTGAGGAGAACGAACGAACGAACGAACGAACGAACTTTATTTTCAAAGGGTTAAGAATTGGGCACGCAGGCCCGTCTGACATTCTGCCCTTCCTCTCTCTCTCATCATGTATACTAATATCCTTTCATCCTCACATTTACTTTAAGCATTATTAAGGCATTTATCATTATAAAAGTAATATTACATTTGCAATAATCATCATAATTAAAGTGTTTAAAAAAAAAAAAATTGAATTCTTCGTACTGTAAATTAGTGATTTGAGACATATTCAGAGGTATGTTATGAGAACTTGTAAAATGTTCATACGGTGTTCAACTGAATGACTCAGGGACTTTTTTTTTTTTTTTTTCATCAAGATGAGGTGGGTAGACAGTTACTTTCCATTTTCCTTTCCATTTCCTTTGCGTCCCAAACTCAAGACCAGAATCAGACTAGGTAGATAGTTAGATAGACATATACGAAAGCAATTAATTTGCCAAGGGTTGAAAATCGGACACAGTCCCCTCTTGCATTCTTCCATCCTCTTGCTCATCTTTTATTACTGTTACTCAACATTCTCCAGCGTACTGAAAGTATTAATTTAAGGACAGTGCAACATTACAAGGAAGTATAACAGCATACATTAACAGTACCTGATCATAAAATTAAGAATATAAGTTATTAAGAATATAATATTAAGAATAAGTATATTGTAATGAAAAACTAGATCATCAGAGCCTCCATACAGTATATTAGATAAAAGTACAACACAATCAGTTAGGGTGGCATATAATCAGCACTCATAAAGTATTTGAACAGTATACGATTGTATGAGTAAGGACTGTGCGTGTTTTTCAGGTCATTGGGAAGATTGTTCCAAAGATGAGCAGCTGAGTAAGCCAAACTAGTTTTAAATAGGTCAAGCCTGGGCTTGGGTACCTGTAATTGATTTAAGCGCTGACTACGTCTGTCATTGTATTTTAAAAGCGGCCAAAGATACTTTGGAGCATTCTGTGACAGGATTTTGTGAATAAATTTCCCTTTGTTAAAGAGGAAGCGCTTCCTGAAGGGTAATATTTGAAGATAATTATATAAATCTATACAATGTGATTGGTGTTTATCAGCAACAAGGCGCATTGCGCGTTTTTGAAGCGAGTGGAGCCTTTTTTGTGTTGGAGACAGAACAACCATCCCAGATTGTGGAACAATAGTCTAGATGCGTTTGTATATGAGATATGTAGAACATTTTCCTTGCCTGTTCATCCAGGAAATGTTTAATTTTGGCTAATTGGTAAACTTTTTGTGCTGTTTGTTTTGTGAGTGCATGTACATGTGAGTTCCAACTTAAGTGTTGGTCAACAGTGATACCTAGAGTTCTGTATTCATTTACGCTTTCAATTAGTGATGTTCCAATGAAGAGCTGAAGTGTTGTTTTCTGCAAGTTTTGTAGTTTTTGTCTGGTTGATATTAACATACATTTTGTTTTACTAATATTTATTTGCATGCGATTCTCGTTGCTCCACGTAATAAGATTATGTGTATCGTTTTGTAAAGATTGTTCTAGTGTGATGCAACATTTATCACTAGTATAGACAGTGCAGTCATCGGCAAAAAGGTCACATGATGAGTGTTTGAAGTATAGAGGAAGATCATTAATGTATACGGTAAATAGAAGAGGGCCGAGAATAGAGCCCTGAGGAACACCTGTATGGACAACGGTTGGGTTCGACAAGGAATTATTGTAAGAGACTATTTGTTGTCTGTCTGACAGGAACGATTTAATTAACTTTACCAGCTTAATATTTACTTTCATTGTTTCTAATTTTCTGATTAAAATAAAGTGATCTATCATATCAAATGCTTTTTTGAAGTCTACAAATATTGCTCCACATATATTATCGTTATTGATGTTTAGGTGCCAATTGTCTATCATCTTTGTTAAGGCTGTGTGGCATGAATGCTTTGGTCTAAACCCCGACTGACTGTCGATTAGCAGGTCGTTATCTACTAGGTGTTGTAGTGTTGTTTTGTGGATGTGTTTTTCCAGTGGTTTGGACAGCGACGATATAAGAGAAATGGGCCTATAGTTACTAAGATTACTACTATCAGATGAACCTGGTTTGAGAAGTGGGTATACTTTAGCGCTTTTAAAAGCGGATGGAAAGTAACTCCTTGCGATACATTGATTATATATGTATGTCAGTGAATCACTAATAGCAGGTGCGGCAAAACGCAGTATTCGATTACTGATTCCATCAAGTCCCGATGAGTTGTTATCTTTAAGGCCAGTAATATAGTTGTAAACTTCGTTAACTGTTATAAAAAGGGATGTCGGGTGGAATTGTGTTAGTACATTTGTTCTCGCAGAACGTTGATAATTTGCTTAAGTCACAAGGGGGAGACGGAATGGTGGATTTTATATTGTTGATGTCTGCCTGAAAATGATTGCTGAAGTCAGTACAAGTAAGTGGCGTATTGGGAGTATGTGGGTCTGGAAAATTTCGTTTGTTCACTAAAGTGTTGATTGCCTTCCATATCTCTTTACTGTTTGTTTTACTCTGAACTAAATTTCTAAAGTAGTTTTTCTTTTCTCTGCGAATTAAGTATTGTACTTTATTTCTTATTGTCCGATATGTAGTGATATCCTTATTTTTATGCGCTCTATCTCTTTGCCTCATAGCGTCAAGAACTTCTTGTGTGATCCATGGAGATTTAATTTGCCTTTTCACGCGAATTTCTTTAGTAGGCGCATGCTTATTAAAAATACTATAAAATATCATTGTCCAATATGCGATGGCGTCATCAGGATCAGGAATTTGAAAAACGTTGGCGAGAGGCGCAGTTCGCAAATCATTCAAAAATAATTCACGGTTGAAATTTTTAAGACTTCTATATTGAAAACTAATGTGTTTATTTTTTGGAGATTTGTACCCATTTTTTGCCCAAGTGCAACATATGGGATAATGGTCACTCATAGCAATAGTAGGGATGGAGCATTCTATAATATTTTCTGGACAGGTTACATAGATATGATCGATCAATGTGGATGACGTTGTTGTTACTCTGGTAGGTTTGTTGACTATTTGTTTCATGTTATACGATGCTATGATGTTGGTCCATATATTGTTTGGCTTGTGCATGTCGATATTAAAATCACCAAGAAGAATAATTTCGTTAACTGTAGTAATAACTTTATCCATCATGTTGGTAAAATCTTCAAACCATGTTGTTCCTACACTGGGATTACGATAAAGATATCCGATTAAAATAGATCTTTGCTTTTGGGGCTTTATCTCTAACCATATGCATTCTATATCTATAGTCTCAAGATCGTTTCTGCGGCGATAACTGAGAGAAGTAGAAATATAAACTGCTAGACCCGTCTCTAATTGTCTACTAGAATCTCGCCGAATAGTTTTAAAACCTCTGAGCGCAATGTCATCGTCGGTTATTTTCTCATTCAGACGACTTTCGGAAAAACCAAAAACCTGGAAATTTTGGTTAAGAATTTGTGTGAGTTCTGGAATTTTACCTAAAAGATGGTTTACGTTCAAGTGGCCAAGCCGTAAGCCAATTGTATTTAGTAATTGTTCATAATTACCTGACATTTTTATGTGAAAGAAGTTTACGCTCAAATAGAAAATAAATAACTAAATAAACATCACGAGGTTGCTATATATGTGAGATTAAAAGTAATAGTACATAAATGCACACCTTAATACAACAAATTACAAACAATTCAGATAACTGTACTAGTTTAAAAATTGTAAGAAACTGTCACACAACAAGCACACCCATCCACACTGTGAAGGTTAACAACAAAGTTAAGCTGCACCAAGAGAATAGACGGGCAGACAAACAAATAGATACTGAGAATAAATAAATAAAGCATTATCCGACAGTTGCTGGTCCTACAGAGACGTCGACTTGTGAAGTGAACAGTCACTGATAATGTTGAGGAGAGGGTTGTGGACAATAAAAGCGAGATGGATTTGGCCGTAGAAGATGATTCATTTGGTAGTAGGTGTTCGCGGGATGTTGAGGTACTGTTGTTGGATGAATGGGATATTCCGGCCAGTAGGACCTCCAAGTGTAAGGTGCGTAGTTCAAGAGGCTTTGCTGATGTAGAAAGTTATGAAAGGTTGGGTGTGCGGGTTGATATGGGAAAACCTGTGATGACAACGATGATGGGTGATCTCTCATTGGTGTCTGGTGCGACAGCGGACGTGGTGAGATTTCAGTAGGTGGACCCTGAGTTGGTTGAATTGAATCTTTTACAGATCTTTGAGAATGGAGTGTCTCAGGTTGTTGTTGAGGTGGGTCGTCGGTCGTAGAATGTTGCTGAAGGCCGATATTATTGGCTGTTTCTTGCACATCTGTAGTTCTAATAAGGGGTCTGTCTTGATACTCCTGATTGTGTGACGTTGTCTGGCTGGTGCTTGAAGTTGTGGGTATTGGCGGAAACTCAAGGTCGTAAATTGCATTAGAGGAGTAGCTGGTTACATTCGTGTGTCGTTTTGAAGGATACTTGGATGCTGATGTGCTGGCTGTGCCTCTGAGGGTGTTTTCTGGAAATTTGATGTTTCTCGCCAACATACTGGTTCCTTGATCGGATAAGGAAATGTCGCCGCTATAAAGATGCTTCCTAGGAGCTCCGGATGTGGCAAGGAACGAGGAGTGTTCTATAAATGTGTGGTGGTGTCTGACGCAATGCTTTTTCAATTTTGTGTTGTTCATCTCAACAGATTTCCTATAATGTGAACGAACTGGAGGTATAATAGCTGAAAAATATACCTTTGCATTTGGGAACAGGAACTGGAAGTTACTTGTGATTTGATTTAGCTCTGTTTGTGCAATTTCGTTATGCTTTAGCGCGTCCGACAGACCAATGTGCACAGTGACCCTGGCTACATCAAGATCAGTTTCATATCTTTTAAGGAGAGTCAGTAGGTCCTGCGCAGATGCCCAGTTTTTGTAGCGAACAGTGACCCTGTCTATATCTGCTGTTACTAATTGACATTTTTGAAGGTCCTTCACATTTTGGTCACCAAAGATGAAGTGTTTCCTTCTATTAGAAAGATGTGTGTGTGTGCCGGTGGCAGTGCGTGCTGTTTCTTGTGTTTGAACTATGCTGGGATTGTGTGTAGGTTTCTTGCTGTGATGTGAACTGGCTGTCGACAGTGGGGACTGCCGAGTAGAAATCTGGACAGGGATTCTGCTCATGTCTGCAGGGAATTCCAGAATGCACAGGTCATGGTCTTCTTTATGGCTCGGTTCAGCTTGTGTCGTATGCTGTACTTCACTACCGTCGGAATTTCCCTCTGAGCTTGTGTTTGTGTTACACTGTCTGTGTTTATTCTTCTGCTGTGTGCTTTCTTTCTGTTGTTCAGACTCGTTTCTCTCACAGCTATGTTTGAGGGACATGTGGTCAGCATGGAGCTGCTCGTAAGCTTTTTTGAGGCTGCTCAGCTCTGCTTTTAGTATCTCCATCTCAGACAATATTATTAAAAATTGATCTTGTGACGAGTGCATAGGTAATGTAAGAGGGGATGTTGTTGGACTACTGTCAAAGGTGCTTGATAGGTGTTCTGTCTCTGTGATGTCACTTGTATCAGCTAACGCTGGTGACTTTGGTTTTTTCTGTGACATTTTTTTGCACTCTTTATTGGGAGTTATGTTTGTTGTGATATCTGCGGAAACAGTGGAATGTGTGATTGCTAACTTCTTAGATTTAGAAGTTTTTGCAGGAATACTTTGAACTGGCACATTTGATATGATGGCCTCTCGACTGACTCCAGCAGTATTTGCTGATTTCCATAAATTGTTCAGGTCCGTACTAACCCAATCTTTAATAGCGCACTCTGCGCCCTGTATCATTACTTTATTTGCTGTGTTATAGAAATGTAGGACAACCTCTCCTGTGGAAATAACATCTTCTACATATGAACCATTAGCGTCAGTCCTTGCTTCAACAGTTGCACTAGATTCATAGTATGCCTTAGACAGGCTACGTAAAGCTTCATATTCGATTAAGGTAGAAAACGTCAGAATCGCACACTGGTTATTGTTCTTATAAGTTAATGTTACGCATGGCGTGTATAGCGTGCTGGTCTTCAAACTTCGAGTTTTCTTTTTAACCGTTTTAGTAACGTTCAAAACGTAGTCCTTCTGTTTGGCACCTTTTGTGTTCGGTCGGGTTGTACCGACCGAATTTACGTGTAGCATTGTGAGTGGGAACGGTAAATGAGAAGGCGTATTTAATGGGCGTGGAAAGTGGTCAATTATAGTCGTTCACTCCGCTCTAGTTGACAGCTTGACTCGGTCGACACACATATTTACCGCTGACCAATTTCTAAAGCCACGGTTCTCTGACATTCCCTAGGGTGTAATAAAACATCCATTTCTGTCGGCTACCCCAATTATCAGTGCTGACCATGTGGAACGTTTAGTAATTCCAACACAAAAGCGACTTACTATACCTATAATGGAAGATATGCTTGTCTTCATTTTTCTTAAAAATCACATTTCCTATTCATATGAACACAATAATATGTATTTCACGATAAAGCAGCTAACATTATGTACACAGTGATATAAAAATCCTTCAGAAATATTGCTAGATATGCAGTTTAAAAATCCAAATGTAGGACTCCACAAAAACACGTACGAATTGGCGCTTAAGGCTTTAGAGAGTCGGGGTGCTTCTACTTCCAATAATGGAGAGGCGCCTTCACCCCAGTCTCAATGAACTGATCTCTCCAGCACTCAATCTGCCCAATTAACAGCTATGTCTTTTGTGTTAGAATCTTTCCCTAGCCCCAACGAGAAAATTGACACTTTCCTAGAGAAATTCGAGAAAATGGCGAATCTGTATGGGTTAGAGAGTTCCCGGTGGTGCCTAAAACTTTCTCAAGCACTAAAAGGTAATGCTTATGTGTACGTCAAGCTGGGAAGCAACCAAGATGACTACGACATGTTAAAAAAGGCCTTGCTAGAGCGTTTTGAGATGACGCTCGCAAATTTCTGCAAATGTTCAGAAACAGCCGAAAGGAGAGCACGGAGACCTTTTCCCAGTTCTCTTCACGTTTGTCGGGCTATTTAACAAAGTGCATAGAATTATCAGAATTACCTCTTACATATGAGGGAATTCTTGATCTTGTTCTTGTGGAACAGATACAAATCAACTTTGTCGAACGAAACCCGTAGATTTCTGGCTGAGCAGGGCGCAGTCAAGCTTGAGGACATCCTCAATAAGGCGGAACGCTATGCAAATGCAATGGCCGAACTTCCTAGCACTAAACGCAAACCAACAGATGAGCCATCTCGAAAACAAAAATATAGAGCAGTCATCATATTCTTCTAATTCCTCCCAGCACTATAACCAACGAGAAACTAATACCCAGAGACCTCCCCAAGAAAAATCGAAATTCTACAAAACCCGATATCCCACCAACAACAATCCTGATCAACCTGCAAAGCCTGCGTGGCAGCGCGGCCACCAAGAACAAGGCAAAGGAAATACCCCTACAGCAGGGAAGTCTGATCAGGGCAAGCACACCGGGCCGAATCGCATCGGATGCTTGCATACAGCCTCGCAAGGAAGAGTCAATGTCAGTGATTCCCAACCTGAGGGAGAGAGACCCTCTACGCGAGGAACTGTAATTTTGAACGGTACCTCAACTACTTGTCTTTTTGACACTGGATTATCTTTTGACTGTATCGTCGCCAGGCACCTAGTCAAACCCGGTCAGGAGATAGAGGACACCGTCAAACTATGTGGAGTTTTTAAGAGTGACGCACCCAGGACGCTTCCTATCGCACTGGTAGAAATACACTCTGATTTTGTCAGAGGTGTTATTAAAGCGGCCATTATGGATGATCCTATCTACCCAGTTATCCTGGGATGTAGATATGTGTTTGTTGGGAGACCAAAAGAGCCGATTGTGGCAGCGGTAACCACAAGAGGGCAAACCAAGAAGGAGAGGGAGCCTGCGTCAAATTTGTTGCCGAATGAACTGAAAGAGGCGCAACAAAAGGACCCTACTCTGGAGCCCTGCTTTAGAAAACTGCCCACGGCTAAAGACCCCAGACACCACGGAGACATCTTTTCGAAGGATGGCGTATTGTATCGTAGAACGGGCGACCCTGATACAGGGAATAACCAGCTCCTAGTACCGACGCAGTACAGAAGCCAGATCTTGGAAATGGGGCACTCTCTTCCCTTTAGCGAACATATGGGACAAAACGCCACTATTCAGCGAATAAAAACTCAATATTGGTGGCCTGGAATGAACTCTGAGATTATCAGGTACGTGAAATCCTGCGCCCAGTGCCAACGTGTGGCACCCAAGCAACGGACACCCTTTATTCCCATGGGCGATGCGCCAGTAGTGGGGACACCATTTCAACAGGTTGTAATCGACATTTTAGGATCCTTAGAAAGGACTAAAGGAAGGCACAGGTTTATCCTGACCTTAGCCGACACTTGCACTTTGTGGGCCGAAGCCATACCGCTAACATGCACGAATTCCAAGCATGTCGCAGAAGCTCTCGTGCAGATATTTACACGGTTGGGTTTCCCTCAAAACGTTTTGACGGACAACAAATCCCCATTCCGTAGCCTGTTGATGGAAGAGATCGTTAAGATCTTGAGGAACCAGCACATCTACACAAGCCCTTATAATCCGGCCGGAAGTGGGTTAGTAGAACGTGTCAACGGAAGCCTCACCAGTATGTTACGTAAGCTGGCTCAAGAGAAACCTGCAGAGTGGAACCTTTATATATCTGCAGCTTTATTCGCCTACAGAGAAGTTCCCCAGGCATCTACAGGATTTACGCCAGCTACACTTTTATTCGGCAGACCTATAAAGGGGCCGCTAGAAGCCTTACTACGGTCCCTGACAGACCAAAAGGCTGATGAGACAGTCGTCTCAGCAAGCAAATATGTATCAGAGCTCAAGGAAAGTTTACAGCTAGGATGGGATCTAGCCACAACCAACCTTAAGAAAGCACGCACAAAACACGCTCAAAGATACAATAAAGCTGCAAAAGAGAGAGAACTCCAACCATGGAAGAAAGTTTTGTTGCTACTTCCAACCGGAAACAACAAACTTTGTATCGGATGGCAAGGGCCGTTTACCGTCCGTAAAAAGATCTCCCGCACTAATTACCAGATCTCCATTAAAGGAAAGGATAAGGTCTTTCACGTTAATCTGCTAAAGAAATATTTAGAAAGACCAGTGCCGTCCTCCGAGCATCTCCTGGCAATCGCCATAGCAACGGAAGACGAGGAAGATGACGATAGTTGCATGGAGTATCCATTGCAACAAACAGAATCCTTTAAAGATGTCAAATTCAATGACAATCTCTCAGAAGAACAACAAACAGAAACCAGGGCGCTACTGAAACAGTACGCTGCGGTCTTAACGGATGTACCTGGTCGAACAAATCTCATAGAATTTGATATGAAACTAACAAACGAGACCCCTGTTCGAACCAGAGTTTACCCCATCCCGTACGCTAAAGCTGATGCACTACGCGGAGAAATACACAAGCTGCTTCAGGCAGAAATTATCAGTGAGTCTACCTCTCCTTACAGTTCGAGTGTAGTACTGTTGCAGAAGCCCAATAAGGAAGTTCGGCTGTGTATAGATTACCGGTTGCTAAACGCTGTAACGGAGTTAAAGCCCGAACCTCTACAGACTGTTTCTGAGTTGTTCAACAAGCTGAGCAAGGCAAGAATTTTCTCCAAGATTGACCTGAGTAAAGGTTATTACCAAATACCAGTCAAGGAGGAAGTTAAACCCTTGTTAACTTTCAGCACTAGTGAAGGACATTACACATTTAATGTGATGCCGTTCGGATTGCACAACGCACCAGGAGTGTTCAACAGGATGATGAGGAAGCTTTTAGAACCTTTGCACAGTCCCCATATCCATAATTTCATGGATGACATCTTAATTGCATCGGAAACCTATGACAAACATATTGCTACGGTTGCTATGCTCCTCAGGAGACTACAGGAAACTGGTCTCACAGCCAGACTTAGCAAATGTCTTATCGGGTTTGAAAAGCTCGACTTCCTGGGGCATACTATTTCTCATGGCTGCATGTGGCCTATTAGGATGAATGTTGAGAAAATAGTTGCAGCTAAAAGGCCCCGAACGAAGAAAGACACCCGTTCTTTCCTATCACTATGTGCGTATTATCAGAAATACAATTAAATTTCAACGGGCTAACAGCACCCCTGACTGACCTTACCAAAAAAGGACGACCTGATAAGGTTATTTGGGATTCGAAGTGTGAAGAAGCTTACAGCACTTTAAAAGGACAGTTGTCCGGATACCCCATTTTGAGGCTACCTGACCTCAAGAAACCTTTTGTATTGAGGGTCGACGCTTCGGGTCAAGGCATCTGGTCAACCCTGCTTCAAGCAGATGACACCGATCCGAATCTGTTATTCCCAGTTGCGTATGGCAGTCGTAAATTAAACACGGCTGAACGTAACTACTCCACAGTTGAAAGAGAATGTATGGCACTAATTCATGGCATAAGACGTCATCATGAATTTCTTTACGGTACATCTTTTACGGTGCAAAAATACCCCGCTCCCTTAGCTTTTCTTGGCGCAAATAAGGAATTCAACGCAAGAATCATCCGCTGGGCTTTGCTTTTAAGCGTGTACTCATTCAAAGTGGAATATATTCCGGGAAGACAGAATGTCGGAGCTGATTTCATGAGTAGAAACTGGACTATGGAAGAAGAGGAGGAAACCGAACATACCAATCATCCTAAAGCTACCGATCAGGGCAGCTTCATTCTCATAAATGAAACACGAAAAATGGTTTCATGTCTCAAAGGGGGGACGATTGTGACGGATGAAATTCAGCTGTCCCTGAATTGACGGATGATAACAAGAATACCCTCGAATAGCATCGAGGCCCCTGCATTTGTGTGTAGGCAAATCGTCAACGCGGAATTCTACCACGCGTGCAAATTAGTATACATCATTTCCACGTGGATTTTTACCCACGTTGGATAATTAATATGTAAACAGCCATCATGCGAGGATCTAGGAGTTTCGGTTTGTCTTAGGTTTAGTTAGCCATACCTACTGCCTATCTCTAGAGCGATGAAAAGCAAGCATTTCCCTACCTTTTTCTGTCATCCCGTCTAGAAGGGCGTTGCCAAAGAGGAGACGTAAGCGGTCAGTATCAAAAGACTGTGGTGGTCCCAGAAGAACGGAGCAGTTTTTTTTTACCTTCGGTTCACACGTTCAAAATCGCTGGCGGACCGAGACGAACGGAGAGGTCTAGCGCTTGGACTGGCGGCGCAGAAACAGAAAAGTTCCTTGATTTCAAATAAGGTGTGAATCTTCACTTGTCGCTATTACTTTGCATTTCATTAACTATATATTGGCATCGCCTAAAATGCAGTTTATCATTCGTTTGCCAGAGAGTTGAAGGAGTACTAGCTTATAGTAGAATCTAACAAGATTTCTTTTGGATTTTCTTCTATATTGGAGTTTAATTCATTCTGTGGTATCGGTAAAATATTAGTCTTGAGTGATTTAGACGTTTAGTTTCTTCATTTATTTCACTGGATTTTGTGTTAATTTAAACCTATTAAATAAAACCATCACAAAGTTTTCCAGATGTAAATTAAATAATATAACTACCCGTTATTTCCCGAGATAATAGATGTGTAGCATAATCTTAAACGCTAGGTGAGCGAATTGGTTATTAACCTCATAATTCTATTTCATCTTGTGTAAATTTTAAGTAATTAACTGTTCATAGCTAGTGGTAATTAAATCGATACATTGGCTAGTCACTCGTGAAATTTCTTTAATATAAATAATTAATACCAGAGTGATTTTACAGGTCTTACCGTAAAACGCGGGTGTTATAATTAATTATAGTAGTATTACCAGTTTTATATTTTCTCTTTTATACAGATAGTCTTACCTTGCGATCCAACGGTTTTTTATTTATAGAGATATAGAAAGTCACGTCCAGAGGGCTTACGGTATCCCACAGTATTAGTTCCAAACCTACAAACATTGACTATAGAGCGGTTGATTAACCAAACCCACGTCAAATGAAAAATTGTGGTTTGTGAATAACAGCCTGTGAGAAACATTCTACTGTTGAGAGATTTCCCAGTCATTACGACAGACTCCTAGAAACAAACTTAGTCCCTATAACAATCCCTGCAATCTGACGAAGAATCCTTGCCAGGAAAAATTATAATCAACACACCATTTCAGCGAAATCTCCGAGCGAAATTAGCAGTGGCTATACGGAGCTTTCTGGGGCTGGACTGGACAAAATAATAAGACATATATAATAGTCTTAAGAACTGGTGTGATTAATTCTATGGACATATGCAGCCGACAGAGGGGGTAAGTGTGAATGAAAGCGAGCTCGCTGAATGAATGCGAGAAGGGAAAACGGAATGAAAGAATTTAGTTTCTAGATGTTTACTACTAATATAACACCTTCCTTTTATCTATTCTCTCACTAAGGCTGAAGGCCCACGGGAAAGTTAAATTAAGGACATATCCTAGATACCCGTCCCGTCTACCCACTCCCCATTGTCAATCCTTTGTTTGATCTGTTGGGTAAACACACCTCGGGTGGGATCATTTTCCTAGCTTTTTCCAGGTCTATGAGAATATATATTGTTTATTTATTTTCCCTTTATGTAACTACCATTTCACCTGATGACATGATAACGATGTATTAACTGTTGTAACCTATTTTTTCTTTTTAAAGATATAATAAATGTTATAAACCTTAGCTATTAGTTCTGGTCAAAACCTTCCCCTGCTCCATTATATATGTGCACACAGTTTACCTTTTCGTGTATACGTATGTACGTATTTATGTCACAAAATTGTTTGTGTGTGCGTACGAGAGGATAGTGTATTGAATCAATATCTAGTGAGAAAATACGTCTCAATATCTAGTGAGAAAATACGTCTCCAGTAAGTGTGTCGCACTAGATAGGTTGGATTAAAACTAATATATAATCCAAGACAGTATTTTTCTTCTACACCTGTACTCCTCGTAAACGTGACTATTTCTCACACCTTTCTCTCACATAGCTTTCACTATCTCACCCCTGCTCGATTGGGACCATAAAAATAAAGCCTATCTAAAACTCACGACACTTTGTTTCCCATGCTTGTCGTGGTAGCCGATCTTCTCCCATTCTGCAGACATGGTCAACCCATCTTAGTTGGGACTGTTCTACGTGGGTCTGCAGGGGGTGGGATTCTAGGCCTTGACGTATCGTCTGGTTGCAGACCACGTCTCTTCTTGTTACTTCAACCACCTTCCTCAGATACCCCATTTCTGAGATTTGGATCTGGCTTTTGTGGGTTGTAGTCATTGCCCATGACTCGTATCTATATGTCAAGACTGGGACATAGGTGGAGAGGTATACAGCAATCTTCGTTTTCTTACCAGCCTCCCTCTTGCTGAGGAATCCTCGATTTACGGACTGAAAAAGTCTCCCAGCTGCTGCTTTTCGAGTGGCCAACTCTTCTTTGATGCCTCCCTTTCGATCTCCGAGGTATTTAAAGTGGTCGACCTGCTCCAGGACCTGTTCTCCCAGCTTAATCTGATGTCTTCTTTCTTCTCGTGATATCACCATGGATTTTGTTTTAGAGCTGCTTATGACCATCCCTTTCTTCTCCAGCTCTTCCTTCCAGACTTGCAGGTTGGATTGGAGATGTGCCTCTGATTTAGCAATCAGGGAAACATCATCAGCAAATGCCAGCTCTGAAATACAGACCTGTCTCATCTTCCAGTACCCCACTGAATACTTTCTTGTTCTCTCCTTACATGCCTTGATGACATCGTCCATGAGGAGTATGAAAAGATAAGGTGACAGGATATCACCTTGTCTTACACCAGTAGTGGTCCTGAACTCTTCTGACTTATGGTTTGCTGTCCTCACATAATTTCTGCAAGACTTGTAGAAGCTGTGTAGCATGAAGCAGAGGTGCTGAAATGTTCTTCATTGCCAAACAGTCCCAAAGTTTGTTCCAGTGACCCTGTCAAACGCCTTTTCCAGATCTATGAAACAAAGATGGATCTAACTCTTATACTCAAGGACCTTTTCACTCAGCTGTCTGAGTGTGAAGATTAGGTCTTGAGTACTTCGGTTTGCTCGGAATCCGCACTGGACCTCATCCAATTGTGGCTCAGCTTGGCGTCGGGGTCTCTGCTCTAGGATTCAAGAGTAGATTTTACCAGGGACACTGAGAAGGGATATGCCTCTATGGTTTCCACATTGTCGATTGTCACCCTTTTTGAAAATTGGTGTTATGATGGCAATCTCCCAATCCTTTGGTATGGTCTTGTTGCACCACGCTGCCTGCAGGTCCCTTAAGAGTAATAGGTCGCCTGATGCTCCCATGTACTTAACCATTTCTCTTGTTATACCATCATGACCTGCTGCTTTGCCCATCTTGATTTTCTCCAGTGCTGCCTTCAGTTCTTCCATCTTTATGTCATCTTCACCATCATTGGTTTTGTCTTCTGTGTTAGTGGTTATCATTTCTGATGCTTCACCATGCTCACCATCCAGGAGTTCTGAGAAATTTTCTTTCCATCTTTCCATTACTTCCTTCGGGGCAGTAAGCAATTTGCCTTGCTTATCCTTTATAAATATGAGAGGGCATTGCTTTTCCTTCCTCATGTTCTTTAGGGTCTTATAGAACAATTTCTGGTTTTCTTGTGCATCTGTTTCTAGCTTTTCTCCAAATTCTCCCCAGGACTTCTGTTTTGCTGCTAGCACCTTGTTCTTTGCTTCTGTTCTGAGTGTCACATATTCTCCATATTTCTTTATTTGTCCTGTTGTGTGTTTAGCTCCTAAGTATTGTTTCCATGCCATTTTCTTCTCTCTTATTTTCTCTTTGACTTCCTCTGTCCACCAAGGTGTCCTCTTTCTCTTGTTCCCAAGTCGGACTTCACCACATGCTTCTGCAGCAGCTGTCTTTATGATGTCCTTGAATATAAGCCAGAGGGTTTCCAAGTCATCAGGTCGTTCTTCTGTGTTGCTCACCGCTGCAGCAATAAGCCCCTGATATCTGGTCTTAATTTCTGGCTCTCTCAGCTTGTAGGTCTTAATGCTCATTTCTCCCGTTCGTTTACTTAGTTTCTTGCGTGATGTTGGGCTTTTCCTAGGCTGAGCAACTCTTTCAGTTGTTATTTTGATTGTACCATATCTTCCGATAACTCCACCCCATCTAGCATGGTCATTTCCAACTCTGGCATTGAAATCTCCGAGCATGATAATTTCATCTAGGCAGTTATCCACTGTCCTTTGAAGCAGCTCGCCTCCTTGGCCTCTGCTCTCTCATCCTCATTCGTCCCATACTATGATCAGGTTGACTATGGTTTCACCTTCTTTTAGTTTTACAACCATAATGCGCTCTGAGACAAAGTTCCATCCCTTGATACTATCTTTTTGATTTTTGGCCACAATGCAACCCACGCCCCCTTTAGCTCTTTCAGATGTGGGTACACCACTGTAGAATAGCATGTTGCCATCTAGATCCATGACTCCTTGTCCCTTTTTCTATGTTTCCATTACAGCCAGGATTTCTAATTTTGCTTTCGTCATCTCTTCCACCAGCTCCTCTTCTTTCCCATTTATACTTCTTGTGTTCCAAGTTCCATAAGTCGTATTCCGTTCCAGTTCGTCGCCTTTAGAATCAGTCCGGTTTTCTCTCTTGTAGTTCTCGTAATCAAAAGTTTAAAGCAAACAGGTGATTGGCCTGTTGTGCCTTTGCATGGTGGAGGGGCTGCCTCCTTACGGCCTCCATGCAGGCCGCCCTCCTCCTTTTTCATCCGGGCTTGGGAGCGGCCTAAGCGGAGTTACTGATAGAATCAACCAGATAATTGTCGCGGGAGCTTAGGGGACCGTGCTCTGTCGCCGATGTCTTCGGTGACATTTGCTGAGGGAGACTGAGCACATATGTGTTTGCCCGGAGTGCAATGATGTCGATTATGTTCAACAACAATAACAGCAATCAACCAGATATAAATACAAGAAGAGAAATAAAGGTGTTGATGTTGGATAAAACACGCTTTCTGGAAACAAGATGATATCATTACAAAGCAGCCGTTTGTTCTGGAGTTCATCATAATAAGAGAAACAAAAAGAAAAAGAAAAAAAAGACACAGATCATGAATTTTGGAGACAGATTTAAAAGATATATATAAAGACAGTGAAGAGATAGTACAGGCCAGAAGAAATCGGATTAACATTTTTGCAGGTCTTAGCTCCACATGGATCATTGCCAGCTTCTTACTGTTTGGGCATTCCTGATGATCCTGTCCTGTTTGCTGTCAGAGGGTTTCCTGGTGTGAGGTTGACACGTATAAGTGTGCCTTTTAATCTAAACAACAGCCAGAAAGCTACAGTCTTTCATAAATGGGTGCTTGCATACAATAGACAGGAGGAAACGTTATGAGAAGGTCACCAATGTGGAACTGATGATGATAAGAACCAGACATGTGCCAGTGGAACAAGAGATTTGAAAAAAGACGATGGCGATGGATAGGACACACACTGACGAAACATGTTGATATCCTTACAAGGTAGTCCTTTTTCTGGACTCTGCAAGAAAAAAGAGGCAGAGGCAGACCAAAAAACACACGAAGAAGAGAACTGGAGACAGAAGTAAAAATGATGAGGAAGACGTAAAAAGAACTGGAGCTGATGGCACGTGACAGGAGTTGCCATTAGTTTGTTGAATGCCCATGCTCCTTGAGGAGCTAACAGGTTTTGATTGGTTGAAAGATACCCTACAAGAGACAGCCCAATATTCCTTGGTAATAAATAAAATTTTACCTTGTTTTGGCGAGGCTCGCCCCGTTCAGTCTAGACCAAGGGTCGGGAATCTTTCCGTGACAAAGAGCCAAATATTTAACTTTGTCTCCATTTTAACAAACTGAAGAGCCGCATGAAAAAAAAAACCACATAGTATCCCTCATTCACTAAGAGTTAAGTAATAGAAAGCCGAGAGCCGCACGAGATGGCTCAAAGAGCCGCATGCGGCTCGCGAGCCGTGGTTCCCGACCCCTGATCTAGACACATGGACCGTCGGTTATTGTTTCCTTTTATGAGCAAACACTTTTTTAGCCCTTGGATGTTTTTAATTCTCATTCATCTAACTGATATCGCACAGTCCCAAGATGTTAGGATGCATTCTCTGCATTTCTCTATTGTTACTTTTGTTATGTACTGTTGTTACTGCGATGTATAGTTCCCTGGGTAGGTATAAAAAAATAAATAAAATAACATAAAATAAAAAAATAAAAAAAATTAAAAATTAAAAAAAAAAAAAGTAACTATGGCACAAGTGTTAAGACATGGAGAACAACAAAGAAAACAACCAAAAAGCTACAGACTTTCATAAATGGGTGCTTGCGTAGAATAGAGGGATTAAAATGGTATGACAAGGTTACCAACGTGGAACTGAGGACAAGAACTAGACAAGTGCCAGTGGAACAAGAGATGAGAAGAAGACGATGGCGATGGATAGGACATACACTGAGGAAACCTGTTGAGAGCATTACAAGGCAGTCCTTGTGAGATGACTAGGAATTTCCAGGCCGTGAGTCAGGGGCCTAGGGAATGTGCTGTTTTCTGTGAAGTCAAGAAGCCAGAGACACTGGTGCAGATAGCAAGTGCCGAAGATCAGAATAAAAAGAAGGCACTCAAAGCAGAATTATCTCTTCTAAAGTTCCAGTTAGCACAGATGTCACAGGCCAGTTCGCCAGCACAAGAGGAGGTGCAGAGAAAGAGAGCACCATGCCAGCCGCGGGAACAGCCAACGCAAGACGAGGTGTGTCCGCGGGAACAGCCAAAGCAAGACGAGGAGGTGTGTCCGCAGGAACCTTAACTAGACCTTCTTGTATGTGAGAGTCAGGCTGTTGTCAAGGAAAGCTGTGAGCTGACAGCACCAACAAACGCAGCTGCACCGACAAGGCGAAAAGGGGTTTGCAAGTGGTATAGTGTCCACAGGGGATGGGGGTTCATCACGCCAGATGATGGAGGTATTGATGTATTCGTACATCAAACCAAGATCTTCAGAAAGGGATTCCGGAGTCTGGCGAGGAATGAACGAGTAGAGTTTGACAGCAAACCATCGGTCCTTGGCATGGAAGCAATTTATGTATGCGGCATTGGCGGTCAAGAGTGTAAGGGCAGCAGGAAGCGACCCATGGCACAGAGGAAGCCCAGAAAGATAAGATGCTACAATTGTGGAGACCTGTCAGACCATATGGCAGCCAAGTGCCCTCAAGGCCCGCTTCAGAAGAGATGTTTTCGATGCAAGTCCACTGAACACTTGATATCTACCTGTCCCTCAAGGAGCTCTTTCCCGAAGCGTACTGTCACAACCAGGTTGCCTTTAGGGCGCAAGCCAAGAGATGGCCACGACAACTGTCACACTTAGGGCGCCGAGAGAATTGGCCGTTGTCTAGGGGAGGAAACCCATCCTAAGCAGATAGGAGGGAGTGCAAATCAAGGTTCAGCAGAGGAGAATCATCAAAAGCAGAATGTGGGGAACGTAACCCACCGTCCACACAAAATGAGTGGAAAACACGTCAAGAGCGATCCCCCTACAAAGTCGACAGCTGCATGCACTGGCAGGCAGATGTCACAGGCAGGCAGCGACGCGGCACAGGTGAGCGAGTCTTCTAGACCACAGCGGCTGACAGCCCGACAACGTACAACGAGGGACATGACGACCAAGAGTGTCCCCAGCCGGGTTGTACCGAATACAGAATCTGAGCACAAAACATCGCCGCTGAGAAATAATCAGGCGCAGCACCAACGATCCGAGAGATTTCGACTGAAGCGCCAGAGGTAGTGATGTTGTCGGGACGACAACAAAATCAGGAGGGAGATATGTGATGAGGCTGAAAAGACGCCCGCCCCCTTCCTGTTTTTTGGCATATTTATCGCCCATATTTTCGATGTGCGCGAAGCATGCTGGGATGTAAAAAGTCTTCAAGATTGATGAATAGGCCATAATAAAGCCTAAGAATTAGTTGTGATGTGTTATATTTGGTAGTCGTGTGTTATATTTGATAATTGTGAGACATATCTGTGTTTTCGTGCCTAAAAAAGTAAATATCGCGAGTGTTATTGAAGTGGCTAAATTAATCCGCGCAGCGCGGACTAAGTTGAGTGTGTAGGCTTTGCGGTTTATATAAAGAAATAGCGAGCGTCAACCCGGCCTATTTGAAGATTCAGTCCGGACGAGAGAGAAACGAAGTTAGGCTAGCCCTGTGTCGGTAGCAGAAGAACAAAGACATGACACGTGAGTTTGATTTAGAAGCAGATTAGCTTATTTCCTAGTGAAATTACCATTATTTCCCTGCAGCTTTAGAATTATATTCAGCACAAGTCTGTTTTAATGTTTAGTGAGTTAAATAGATAGATAGATGTGAAAGTTTAAGAGCGATTATTTTATTTATCAGAAAGGCAAATATGGTATGCAGCTATTTCACGTGAATTTAGATAATATCAACATGGTAGCAAAAATATCAAGATGGCAGCCGGGAGGCCACGTGGTGATGACTTTAGTTCTAGTTGTTAAAGTTAAGAATAATTTTATTTCATTCTTTGATGTAAAAGTAATTGAGTGTGTTTCACGATTATTGATATTTCTACTGTATATCTTTGGTGGGTTACTTTGAGGTGAGAATATATATTTAGATTTCTGGAGAGCGTGCGTAAGGCGTAAGGCACGTTGAGACAGGTGTTTCTTTGTTTGCTCCCGGCGGAGCATGGAAACACCAATGCAGCTGGTGTCCATTACAGGCCCACAATAAGCATTTTGATGCTATTGCTGTGGTTGTTTCGGTGACGGTAACGATGTGTTTCATATGATGAGTTCCCAATCTCATCAGGGGTCATATACGACACGCATGTTGCCAGGCGCACCAGTCGTCACTTACGACATGTTCAGAATGCAGTAATGAGTATTGAGATGGACCAGTTGCGAGATGGTGGTTTATTCTCATTAAGGAGAGTATTTGTTGTACATGTAGTTGAAGAATATTATTTTATGTCCATTTTATTATTATTTAATTATGGTTATGTGTAGAAGAACATTTCAGCACCTCTGCTTCATGCTATACAGAGCTTCTACAAGTCTTGCAGAAATTATGTGAGGACAGCAAACTATAAGTCAGAAGAGTTCAGGACCACCACTGGTGTAAGACAAGGTGATATCCTGTCACCTTATCTTTTCATACTCCTCATGGACGATGTCATCAAGGCATGTAAGGAGAGAACAAGAAAGTATTCAGTGGGGTATTGGAAGATGAGACAGGTCTGTATTTCAGAGCTAGCATTTGCTGATGATGTTGTCCTGATTGCTAAATCAGAGACACATCTCCAATCCAACCTGCAAGTCTGGAAGGAAGAGCTGGAGAAGAGAGGGATGGTCATAAGCAGCTCTAAAACAAAATCCATGGTGATATCACGAGAAGAAAGAAAACATCATATTAAGTTGGGAGAACAGGTCCTGGAGCAGGTCGACCACTTTAAATATCTCGGAGCTATTATAGACCGAAAGGGGGGCATCAAAGAAGAGTTGGCCACTCGAAAAGCAGCGGCTGGGAGATGTCACGAAGTGGTTTTAATTTTATAGAGTGTGCCTGAATGAAAACAAGACCCTAGTATGAGAAAGTCTGAGAAAATAGAATTTAGATGGAAAATGACATGCCTGTGGACAGACGCGACTATTGGCTCAAGGGATAGAACCAGGATTTGAATCTCCCCTTGCCGCTTCGTGACTTTAGACTGGCTATAGTCTCGCCCTCCTCTGACTTCCTTTAAATACAAGGAGATAAGGTGTATAAATACGACCACAAACACCACTATACAGACAACATAGAGTAAGTATAGTAAAGAATAGAAGCTGATCCAGTAAATAATATATGTATATATTTATTTACATACAAGAAAAACATAAAAATGGCATATTACGTCATCAAGTCAGTCGATAGCGTGCACTGTTGCACGGCCTGGAAAACAAGTAACAATTAAATTGAGAGACACGAGAGACAAAAAAAAAAAAACCTAAATCACATTCACTCTTTCTGTCACCCTGCTGAGGAACAATAAAAATGGTTAGTGATTTAAACCAAATCTAATTTGGTGGGGCTGTCAACTTTAGCCTCCACTCTCTAACACTAATAAATTTCTACTGTCTTAGTCCTGGTGACTTCTTCCTCAACGAAACGCTACACAGCTTTCTACTTGTTAGGCGATATGCGCTGATAACTACACCACAAGAAATGCTAAAATAATAGACTTGGTTTTTCGAACGCAGACTCAGTGTCTATCCGTCCAATGGATACTGAACAGACCCTACTGGTCCTGTCTATTTTCTCCCTCCTTCTCTATCGTGGTCTCAGTGTCTCTCTATCTCTCTCTTTCTCGGTCTCAGTGTCTCTCTAACACTCGAGGACTGATGATGCGGCGTCTCCGTTACTCTCTTCTCTCGTTCCTATCAGGACCTAGGTATGGTAACCCTGTCACCTGTTCCTGAATTTGGTGATGACGATGCTGTTCAAGTATCAAGCCTGAGGTGCTTGATAAACTGTCGACAAAACTTCTCTGCTGCTGAATAGCTTCCCTCTTTTAACCCGCTCCGGAGTTAGAGGAAAAAAACACAGCCTTGATTTCCGGCTGTACGAAATTGAAACCAGTCTCACGGCCACCTGCCGTTGCTAGAGACTATAATAGCGATGCTCTCGGGCAGTGTGATAAATATACCACGGTCCAGCTGAAGCATAGGGACTTCACTGCCAGAGACCATAGGGTAATTTTCTTTTGCTCCTGACGATACTCGAGTATTCTGACCCTGAGATATGTCTTTTGCCGTGGATAATTTTATTTGACAAAATTAGGCTCCCCACTGTTTCGCCGGGACTCGCAGAAATTAAAAGAAACAGCTTCCAATGTACACCCTCTCTTAAAATCACTTATCTCTAACATTCTTCTTCTCTTCTTCCATCCTTAGCCATCAACCGGCAAAGCAGTATGTGGCCAGTACGCCTAGTGGCGTCTTAGGGCAACAACAAATTGATCAATCTATCGCTGTTTCCACCACGCCTAGTGGCGTCTTTGTGGAACAAAAACAGACCAAACAATCTATCATTGTTTCCGTAATCAGATTATCTCTAACATATACGATACATAAAATAATTCTATACACGTGTCTCTTCATTCTCACTTCTTCCCTCCTTTCTCTCGTTCTGCATAACAATACCTAAAATAATACTATCTCACGTGGCACTAAAATCACACTCCTTCTCTCCCATTTCTCTCGTTCTTCACACAATACATAAAATACCACTATCCCACGTGGCCTCTTCATCCCCCCTCCTTCTACTAAAATCTGCCAGGTAAAATAAACAATAGCCCAGACACCGTCTGACACGTTACGCATGGATACCCACGTGTTCAAAACATTTCAACTAGGGAATTCCTTTGTCCTAAATTCCGTGGTCTCCTTTTAACATGTACACTTGAGGTGTCCTTACTTAAGCCAATTTAAATTAAACCTCGCTCTACAGGAATAATTCACTTCACTGTTAACATAAATCTCCGACTGCATTCCTCACATTTAAGGCTCAGCAAAATTAACGAACACACCAGGGATTTCCCAATAAAATTACATTAGAAAATATACAGGAATAAATGGGGGTTTCCCAATATTCTACCATTAGGAGCACATGTGTCTCTCATAACTTCACACTCTCCGATCTACTGCCAAAAAATCCTAAAAAGGCTTATGCTTACATCGTTCTACAAAGATAATAATTAATGTCGCTACCGTTTAAACTTTAAGTTAATTTCTCCCACGAACTTAAGTTACGGGCCGAGATTTCTCAAAACCCCACTAAGTAAAACGATTAAAAATTAGTTACATACCGATTATCGTTTTTTTCTTCCCGCCATGGAGACGATAATTGCGAAGTCTTCCGGCTGACACGTATTCCTTCATAGAGACCGAATCCCCGTTTTCTGTCTCATTATATACAAGAGAAACCGCCCACGCGGATTCCCGTCCTACGCAAATCGCGGACCAATGGGAGCGCTAGGAAAAATCAATACTAGCAACCTTTGCAAATCCCGCGTGCCGGAAAATTGCGTCACATTACGTGATGCCCTCGTGCCTCTGACGCGTCATACAGAGGTGCCCGAAAATATCGATTTTCGTAAACAATGAAATCTACGGGAATCGCGAAAAATACAGGAGAGGGTAAAACTGATGCTAGAATAAAATAAACCTACCATCATAAAACGAACCCGTTTAATTTTCCTACTCAAAATTACCAAACACGATATATATTCACATGAGAAGAAACAAGGCAAACCCCATGTAATTACAAAAAGAAGAGAAATGGTTGTTACAAGGTGGTTTGCTCTGAACAATGTTCCATGTGATATGAATAAAACAATTATAAATTTCTGGCCATTGTTTTTTTCTTTGATATGTTAGGTTTTTTTCTTCAGTGATAGTGCATCGTGCCTTCGATGGAAGATTAAGCGAATGCGGGGGTGGAAGATTCCAAACAATACTTGAACCTTGGAATACGATTGATTTGATAAGTCATTTCATTGAGTCCATACATTTAATTCACAGTTGTACACACAGGATGATCATTTCAAATAAGAGTAGAGCATAAGTCCATATAAGTCATGCATAATTTAATCAATAACGTAGACTGCTGGTTTACGTGTCAATGTCCGTTTAAGGATATAATGCAGTATTGTCGTCAGAACATCACAGCTATATGCACGCGCAGCTAGACATGGCTACCTGCCGACAGTGAGACTGCGAGTCTGAATATATTCATACGAATTTGACGATTATTCTTCTCCTTCTGAGAATTCTAGTTAAATACTAACCTCCATAAATTTCCCTCTCATATAGAGTTCTAGGACTGACCCTGATCCATCAAAAATGCACATAAAATGGCTATATCATGCCATTGAATTGGAAGGTTAGAAAAAACGCAGCTATTCAGCTTGGCGGTCAAGTAACAAAGGGTAGCGTTTCTTAGTTACCGACTGTGACCCAAACAACGCTATACACGTCATAATCGATCGTGTATGGAGCGTTCAACAATTGAAACATCTATCGCAATATATTAAATGCCTTAACCTTTACAATTGCACGTCCGCTAACCTTTAGCAGACGGCGTTAATATCATATACCGTAACAATTCCCTGTACACCGGGGAAAAAAAAAATCGATAGATTTTTTTTCAAGATCTATCCGACTTAACAATTTTTCAAAAAAAAAAATTTAACACAATTGTGACATATGGCCGACGATGTTCTGAGTAGAACCGTGTTGCGGTCATGTCAACTAACTATTTGTCATAATAACTATCTAATTTACCTAACTAAATAATGTATAGGTACATAAAAAAAAAAATATTAATCTAATACTTGTGTGAGATTTTTTCTCTTTTCATAATTTCTTCTTTTTATATTTCGTTCTCTTTTTTTGTTCCTTCATTTCATTTTTTTTCTCACATTTCATTTTATTGATAATAATTCAATTAAGAAGTTAAGTTAACTAATTAATTAGTATAGGATATGATGATCCATCCGTAGTCTTGATCCTGATGAATTCTTTTAGGCAAAAATGTTCAAACGTTTACGTTGGAAAGAAATGTCATTTATCCCAGCATCCAAGAATTAAGTGCACATAGGATAATAAGTTCGACTTGTCGTCAGATATTGTTCCATGATTGTTCAACGAATATTCATTTATCGTGTATGGACGTTAGACGAAGTTTGAATGTCAATATGTAT
Source organism: Oreohelix idahoensis (assembly GCA_024509875.1). Lineage (NCBI taxonomy): Eukaryota > Metazoa > Mollusca > Gastropoda > Stylommatophora > Oreohelicidae > Oreohelix > Oreohelix idahoensis. Next base: position 93,827 of record JAMPIV010008218.1, on the reverse strand, counting down.
ACCTTGATTGTCTTTAGTTCCATTCTGTGATGCATATAGTGTTTATAAAGTTTAAATTGAAGGCAAGGTTAGTTCCTTTATAGTTGATATGTTTTAGGAATGTTAATGTTGATTATTCGTCGTCAATAGGATTACGTGACAACGCATCAGCCACAATGTTTTCAGTGCCAGGAATATGTTCAATGGAGAATTCAAATGGCTGTAGGATGATTGCATATCTGGCGAGTTTCTGGCTTTTATGGTTAGATCGACGCAAGGATGCTACAGCACGTTGGTCCGTCTGTATGGTGAAGGGAGCACCAAGCAGGAACTTATCGAGTTTAGTTATTGCCCATATCACAGATAAAAGTTCCTTGTCGACTGTGGAATACTTTGTTTCTGCCGGCTTCAGCTTTCTTGATATATATAAGGTGGGATGTAGAATGCCATCATGGTTCTGGAGCAGGCATGCACCAATGCCGTAGTTACTAGCATCTGTTCGTAAGAAAAATCTTTTGGAAGCATCGGGAAGTCTTAAAATTGGTTCATGCGAGAACAAATTTATAATTTTGTTGAAAGTTTCATTGCATGTACCAGTCCATGTCACCTTCACCGGCATGTCTTTTTTTAACAATGAAGACAATACAGCCGTGATGGATGACAAGTTTGGTATGAATCTACTGTAATATTGAACAAGTCCTAACAAACTCCTGACCTGTTTCTTCGTCTGAGGAACTGCTATGTTTAGAATTTTGGAGACTGTACTAGGTAACGTTCGGATATATCCCGATCCAATGATATGTCCCAAAAAGGTTATCTCATTACACGCGATTTGCACCTTTGTAGGTTTAGCGGTTAGATGATAATTCCTTAGAGTGTCGAAAACATATCTAAGTCCCGAAACATGTTCCTCAAACGACGAACTAAACAAGCATATGTCGTCAATATATGTAATAACGTCTGGTCTACCTGATAAAATTTGTCGCATCAGGCGAATGAAGGTAGCTGGCGCATTAACAAGCCCAAAAGGCATCACATTCCACTGGTATAGACCTTGTGGAGTGGAAAATGCGGTGTAGTACTTAGCCTTTTCGGTCAGTGGTATCTGCCAATAACCTTTAGTTAAGTCTATCTTACTAAATATAGTTGCGTTGGATAGACGTGGCAGTAAGTCGTCGATAAGTGGATGTGGTTCGCTGTCAACTATAGTCTTAGCATTTAATTTTCTATAATCAACACATAGTCTGATGTTATTGTCCTTCTTCCGGACAATCACTAATGGAGAAGAGAATGGCGAATTACTAGTCTCAATGATTCCCAGAGACAACATCTGTTCAAGTTCCTTAGTAGTTTTAGCAAGGAAATGTAAAGGAACAGAATAGGGATGTACACGAATAGGTGTATCATCATTGAGAGTAATGTCATGACTGATAGCCGATGTGCGACCCGGGACGTCGGTCAATACATCTGGATAAGATTGTAATAGATTAGCAATCTGTAGACGCTGTTGCGGTGTAACCGTTGAAGAGATGGTTACATCCCGCCAAGATTCAGTAGGTTGAACTACTGGTACCGGTAACGGTAACTGTACCTCAGGAAAAGAAGATTCTTCTTCCTGGATGACAGATAAGTTAGAATAATAACAAGTAGATACTGTGTTGTCATCTAGTTCATGAAAAATTGACTGTAAGTGTTCAGGACGTGTATGAAATTGCTTGAGCATGTTAATATGAAATATCTTTTTGTGTCCCTTGATATCTAAGACGTATAAGAATAAACGACCAATAAGGAAAAGAAATGATGACTGACTAGAGCTGAGTCATCAAGAAATAAGACAAATTGGGTGAGCGTACACCATTATCTGCGTGGCGCAGAATCAGGTACTAATTGTAACTTTAGATAACGGTGATGAAAATAAACACCATTATCACGCTCGATTACCCAACGAGCGTCTCGATTGTTACGAAATGTAACCATCGCCTGTCTATTCTGCCCATTGCATGATGGCAGAAGACGAACAAACTTAACGTTTGCTGTATAATCAAAAAAAATTCTAAGTGCCTGCCATGTAGTATCCTGCGGCAGATTTCGCACTAACACTGTGCGAGAATACGCACTTTTCCCAATATATGTAGTATCATTGTCACGAAATAGTGGACAATGATGATATGTATTCTTTGTCAAAGAATTAACCTTCCCTTTCAACACCGACATTGTCTTTCTGTTGGATGTCGTATCATCCTGACTGGACTGAGGATGATACCTATCATCACCAAAGGTATTAAGTTTCCTACATGTCGTAGACCTGTCCTTACTGGGCAAAGTAAAAAATTTTTCATCATAATTATTTGTGTTAACTTTATGTTTCCTTTTAAGTCCAGCATTATTATTTAACCTATTATTCTTCCTCATAATGTTTTTGTCAATGTTGACAACGTCAACAGTTTTATTAGGATCAGTTATATCCTTAGTATGTTGTCCAATAGATCTATCATCTTCATCAATTTCCAGGATAGTACTGAGAGTGGAGTTGGAAACTGCTGTGCCACATGTATTTATGTTGTTGGCACGAAGTGTAGCCATATCAACAACAGCATTAGCGTTGCAATGAGATTGCACATTCTTTAATTCCCATTCATCAATTTCCTGTGGGGAACAATCCTTACTACCATGGATGCGTCCCAACATCAGGTCTGCAATTGGATTCTGAAGCATGCATACCTTTACGTTCCCTGTGAAAAAAGGTGTGTTAACATGAATAATAGCTGTGGGGTAAAACTCAATAGTTCCCCCAAAAGTCATGCAACGGACATATTCCCCCGTTGCACAGCTAGGATGTACCAGCGACTGTCGTACACCCATCGTTGTGGATCCTGAATCCCTCAGCACTGAGACGACGGATCCATTAACTAATCCCCTGTTAAAAATTAGTAGGCCTGTTCCATCGTTGACTGCAAGACCTACCTCTGGTGTAATATGTCCGCAGTTAAGCACTGTTTCTTTCGCCTTCTGAAAAATAAGATTGCATTGTTGGCAACTATTTGCCACATTATAATTAATAGCAAAACATGCAGCAGAAGACTGTGTTGTATTATTGTCAAGTGGGACCTGAGCTATAGGGGTAGTATTATTTGTAACTGCCGCCCCTGTATTATGGTTGTAATGAGATGATCCCCGAGAATGAGATCGATTCCGAGTATAATTGTTAGAATTATCTCGTCGTCCTCTATAGTAACTATTATCTCGATGTCTCGAGCCATGATTATTACCATTCCAGTTACTATTATTATTGGGAGTATGTGATCGATTATAATTAGTGTTATGTTGACCATTGTGGTAGTTTGTTTGAGGTGAATAATTTCTATCTCGTGATCTACCTCTGTTGAACTCATTTTTATTGTTGAAATCATTATTATGTCCCTTCTGAAAGTTAACATTGTGATTTCTTTGGAACCTGCTTCTGTCTACACTGTGATGTCTTTGTTTGTTATTATGATTGTAGGCCATATTAGACGCCACAGGTAGAGGTTCTCTTAATGAGGAGTTAGAAATGGTTGCATTCGGATGTGCCGAACAGTAGTTTAAAGAAATTTTTTCTAACTCGTCCATAGTACCTGGTTTACGCTCCTGCAAATATGCAAAAAATGGCTGGCTAACCGAAGATAATACCTTATCCCGTAGTAGTAAATCAACTAATTTGTCGTATGATTTGTTGACGTCTGCCAGTTCAACCCATCTATTAAACGTATTGCGTATGTTCGCAATGAATCCTGCAAAATCTTTTGGAGATTCAGGTAAAATTCCCTTAAATTTCAACCTACAGTGTTCCTCGTCCAGGTGAAACCTTCGTAAAAGCAAGGACTTAATAGCACCGTAGTTATTTGCTATTGATGGGTCAGCATTTTGAGAAGCCGTCAGTGGTTCTCCAACCAAGAATTCATTTAACTTGAGTACCCATGACTCTTCAGGCAAATGGTTAGTTTTGCAAGTCTGTTCAAAACGTGACAGGAACGATGAAAGGTCGTCCACGTTCAAGTTGAGAGTGGGTAATTTAAAGTTGTAGAAATGTTTAGTTTGGCTGGATGATGATCCATTTTGTGCGTTATTATTCTGGTTTGCATCAGCACTTTGTGCTTGTAATCTTGCTGTCTCCAATTTAATACGCGCCAATTCCATTTCTTGTTGTAAAATAATTTCCTCTCGTTTCAATTTATTCTCTTCTTCCTGTCTGGCGATTGCTCTTTACTCTTCTCTTTCACGTTGAGCAATCTCTCTCAATCTATTTTCCTTGTCAATTTGCTTCATCTCACGTTCTGCTTCCTCTTTCTTTAATTCAGCTTTTTTCTCTGCTTCTTTTCTTTCATGTTTTTTCCAGTTCTGCCTCAGCAAACTGACGAAGTTCTTGAGATTTATAACCATATTCCCGACCAATTTTAACGAAATGGTCTATAGTAAGCATTTTGACTTTTATCTGTAAGTAATTATTGATAATTACTGATTAAAATAGTCAATAGTAGCTTCAGAGTAATTATTATACTTACTCAACTTAGAAATATTCAATATATAAATAATCACAATAGTACTGAACTCTAATGTCTAAGTTCAACTAATAGACAATATTTTGTAACAATATTGTATCTAAATAATACTATATCATAAATAGTTATGATATCTGTTAACTATTATGTAATTACTTCACACAATTAATATTAATATCCAATAATGTTGGGTATGATTCCTAGTAATTATATTGTTCAATGTACTAAGTCACTCTCTTAGTACCAGAAAAGTATATTAAATAATATACAATGGGTCTATTACCTCAAAGGTAGACTATAAGATTATTTTATTTGGTCAATATATATATTATATTATTATGCCCTAGGCATCTCTGATAAATTGTAGTGCTACTTTCTTGGACTATCACTGCATAATTATGCAATGTCCCATATTAACCTTAAATATCAGAAAAAATTAATTAAATTAAATTACAAGTGTATTATTGCATATAATATCATATTATTAATGTAGTATTTAACATATATCATGAGGACAAACAAAACAATGATACAACTAAAGGGTACAAACAATGTTAAGACGCAAACAAGACATTTTCACAATTAAAAATGAATTTATGAACTAAATAAAACAAGCGGAAGTGTTACAAGCCAAATGAAGGGTCAAGGTCTGACCCGAGGTCAACTTAATATTCAAAGTACACAAAAAAAAAATGACTGCAAAAAATGATGACATCACAGGACTCATAACGGACGAACATTTAACAATCATAAAATAAATTATAGTGAGAGTAGTCTGGACGAAATAGTTAACGAACATGATACAAAACTGAATAAAATTGTTAACTGAGTACGAATAAAATACACCAGTTATCTACGGAACGGTACAGCTAACACAAATCGTCAAACGACAGCAGATTTGGACAGATAGTCCAATGGCAAACCTCAATGGGGCTTCCAAAAGTGCAATCGTTTAACTGCCTTAAGAAACGACCGAAATCAATTCAGGCATCGTGAGAGCCACAGAATCTAATTTCGGTTCATCCTCCCTACCTCCCACGAATTAACAACACATTAAGACAACAAAAAGTACATTAAACATAGGTAAAAACATGCCGATGTAGGCAGAGGGCATGGACTCAGTTAGCACTGTTTGCAATAACAACAGTTAAACACCTAGACTTATCTTTTCCGTTGCTTAGATCAGTGCTAGAGGTCGTCAACAGCTAGGCCTGTGCCTTTGACTGTCTGCTCCTGATGGGCAGGCAACGGTAGTCCATCTTGTGCATCTTGATCAATTTGAAGCGAACTAGAGAGGCGTTGAAAAGATGTCTTCTTCACTGCGACAATGCAACAGTGACGTCATGTTGCTATTCATGATCACGTGCGTCACGTCAGCTTCGTAATGGTCATGTGATTGAAACTTGATCGTAAATAATTCATTCGAAAGTCATGAAAAAATTTTTGGTTTTTGGTTGTTTTTTCGTCCCCACATACCGGGCACCACTGTTACAAGGTGGTTTGCTCTGAACAATGTTCCATGTGATATGAATAAAACAATTATAAATTTCTGGCCATTGTTTTTTTCTTTGATATGTTAGGTTTTTTTCTTCAGTGATAGTGCATCGTGCCTTCGATGGAAGATTAAGCGAATGCGGGGGTGGAAGATTCCAAACAATACTTGAACCTTGGAATACGATTGATTTGATAAGTCATTTCATTGAGTCCATACATTTAATTCACAGTTGTACACACAGGATGATCATTTCAAATAAGAGTAGAGCATAAGTCCATATAAGTCATGCATAATTTAATCAATAACGTAGACTGCTGGTTTACGTGTCAATGTCCGTTTAAGGATATAATGCAGTATTGTCGTCAGAACATCACAGCTATATGCACGCGCAGCTAGACATGGCTACCTGCCGACAGTGAGACTGCGAGTCTGAATATATTCATACGAATTTGACGATTATTCTTCTCCTTCTGAGAATTCTAGTTAAATACTAACCTCCATAAATTTCCCTCTCATATAGAGTTCTAGGACTGACCCTGATCCATCAAAAATGCACATAAAATGGCTATATCATGCCATTGAATTGGAAGGTTAGAAAAAACGCAGCTATTCAGCTTGGCGGTCAAGTAACAAAGGGTAGCGTTTCTTAGTTACCGACTGTGACCCAAACAACGCTATACACGTCATAATCGATCGTGTATGGAGCGTTCAACAATTGAAACATCTATCGCAATATATTAAATGCCTTAACCTTTACAATTGCACGTCCGCTAACCTTTAGCAGACGGCGTTAATATCATATACCGTAACAATGGTGAAACTCACAATAGAACCACAGAATCGGGCCGGAAATACAAAAATAGACGACAGAATCGGGCCGGATGAAAGACAGAATTACAGTGTAGCATCACATAAGTCCCCCCTTTCAAGTACGGGAACCGTGCTAAATCACTGAAATCTCTGGAATTCATACTGGTCCGTATCTAGATCTACATCCAGATCTAATCACTGTCATAATTAGGATTGTCATACAGGCCCATTTCCATATCCTTGAAAATCTGTGCCAGCACTGGATTGTGATGGTCACGCCTGGTGATTTCCTCCTGGCGACTGCAACTTGTCTGGTCGCCCTCCCTCCTCCCTCTCATGTGTTTCCTTCGCCCACGAATTTTCCTGGCGGCGCGTGGTAAATACTGATTACCAGATGGTGCGACCTCCCAGTGTTTGGACACAGTCTGACTGGCTTGGCCAGACGTCGCCGTAACAGGGCGTAACTGTTTGCGGTTGACTGAAGAACCGTGCACATGTTCCTTCTTGTCCCTTGAGGGATTTAATACCATCGGGGGCCTGATTCCCGACGACAAAGAAGATCCTTCCGAAATCAGAGACGTCACCACTGTTTGAGCTTTTGGCTGAACAGGGCTGACAGGCGAATACGCCTCTATAAATAACCTTCCACTGTCTTTAGAGGCTTCTCTCCTCCTCATCGCAAGACAAGGATGTTTGAGCTCCCGTGGGGCGCCGTGAATTTGGGGCTTTCCCCTTTCACTTCTCTGGCCTGCAGTAGGCCCCCTTGCAGTAGCAAGGATCGGTGTGGTGGGGTTTCCCAAAACTAAGTATGGGCTTCCCAGGATGAAATCATGTGCTGGCTGTGCCATTACAGCTGCCTTGATGGTGCCAGACACAAACTTGCATTTCACCTCAATATTAGCTACGGGCAGACGCTGTGAGATACCTCTTCTCAAAATGCCACCAATATCAAGGCAGTCAGAGGCAGGGAGACTATACCATTTTTTTAGTCACGAAGCGGCAGGGGGAGATTCAAATCCTGGGTCTATCTCTTGAGCTAATAGTCTCACCTGTCCACAGGCATGTCATTTTCCATCTAATTCTATTTTCTCAGACTTTCTCATACTAGGGTCTTGCTTTCATTCAGGCAAACTCTATAAACGTAAAACCACTTCGTGACAGGAGACTTAATCAGGCCATAAATCGAGGATTCCTCAGCAAGAAAGAGGTTGGTAAGAAAACGAAGATGGCTGTATACCGCTCCACCTATGTCCCAGTCTTGACATATGGATGCGAGTCATGGGCAATGACTACAACCCACAAAAGCCAGATCCAAACCTCAGAAATGAGGTATCTGAGGAAGGTGGTTGAAGTAACAAGAAGAGACATGGTCCGCAACCAGACGATACGTCAAGGCCTAAAATCCCACCCGCTGCAGACCCAAATAGAACAGTCCCAACTAATATGGTTTGGCCATGTCTGCAGAATGGGAGAAGATCAGCTACCACGACAAGCATGGGAAACAAAGAGCCAGGGATCCAGACCTCCAGGACGACCCAGAGTCCGCTGGGAGGACAACATTAGACAATCTTTGAAGGACCGAGGACTAGAATGGAACCAGGCCAGGAAGAAGACAGCTGATAGAATAGTCTGGCGCTCGCTCTTCCAAACCTCTACACCTCACGGTAGAAGAGGAACGACTAAGTAAGTAAGTATGTGTAGAATGGTTTGAGAGCACGTGGGCTCACTTGGAGATATATATTTCTCTTCTCCGCTCCTGAGGGAGCATGGGGCCAACAGTGTGGTGTGCCTCCATATGAAGTATTCATATGCTCGGGCTGTAGTGGTTTTGGTAGCAATCTGTGTTACATGGTGAGATTGCCAGCCTCATGCACAATACCATACTAGTCTCATTGGACGACATGCATGAGTGTGTGGGATAGCTGAGTGTGTGCTCTTGCAGTAGTGGTTTTGGTAGCAACCGATGTTACACGGTGAGATTGCCAGCCTCATGCACAACACCTTACCAGTCGCATTGGACGACACGCATGAGTGTGTGCATGTGTGATAGTTGAGGGTGTCAGGTAATACACGTGGAAGGACTGTTTGGCAGGTGAGAGTATCATTATTTAACTATGATTTTAACCAGTCGTTGCTTTGTTTGCGTCTTCAGATTAGCAATCGGGCACATGCTGGGTGTTTTGTTATGTTCGTTGGTTTATTTGTTTAATGTTTGCTTAGTCACTGAATGGGTTGTAAAAATAAATACAGCCCCTGCCTCTAGAATCAAGAGTTTTATTGTTGTTCGGGTCGGTGCGAGTGTGAAAAGAGAGTGATCAAACATATCACAATATAATCATCATCATCATCTCGCCCACCCCGTCACACACACACACACATATATATGTATATATATACTTACTTACTTAGTCGTTCCTCTTCTACCGTGAGGTGTAGAGGTTTGGAAGAGAGAGCGCCAGACTATCCTATCGGCTGTCTTTTTCCTGGCCCGGTTCCATTCTAGTCCTCGGTCCCTCAAAGATTTTCTAATATTGTCCTCCCAGCGGACTCTGGGTCGTCCTGGAGGTCTGGATCCCTGGCTCTTTGTTTCCCATGCTTGTCGTGGTAGCCGATCTTCTCCCATTCTGCAGACATGGCCAAACCATCTTAGTTGGGACTGTTCTATTTGGGTCTGCAGCGGGTGGGATTTTAGGCCTTGACGTATCGTCTGGTTGCGGACCATGTCTCTTCTTGTTACCTCAACCACCCCCATCCTCAACACTCATCTGAGGCCCGAATTCCCCCGTGGGCCGCATCTTCCGCCCATGACTCGCATCCACACGTCCTGGGACACAGGTTGAGCGGTTGGCCATCCCCGCCCTCCCACCAACCTCTTCTCGTTTTCCGATTCACGGGTGACAAAGTAGCCCAGCCGCTGCTTGTGCATGTATATATCGGGGTCTCTTATAGGATATGGCCAACCCATATATATATATATATATATATATATATATATATATATATATATATATATATATATATATATATATATATATATATATATATATATATATATATAAATTAATAGTAAATAACAGTATAATCTTCTTCAGCTTTGATCCTTAGCGTCAAAGCAGTCAATGGCACTCACGCCTAGTGGGGCAACAACAAAATTGATTCCACTTTGCTCGGTCGGTGGCCAAAAACAGTGCCCCAACTCTGGTTCATTCTTTGCATCTCACCTCCACAAGTTGTTTTTTGGTCGGCCTCTCTTTCGTTTTCCTTCAGGGGTCCAAATTAATGTTCTTTGATGGCATCGGGGTCTCTTCTGAACATGGCCAAAAAAATATAAACAAACGCATATATAATATATATTAAAAATTAATATATATATATATATATAGATATATATATATAACTAAGGGGTATTTTCCAGTAATTACAGCTTATTATTAGCGAAAATCAGCACTTAATAGTGGAAATCAAAATAAAAAAATCTACCTCTCTCTCAAAGTCTAATCTTAATGCTCTCTCTAAAATAAAAAAATAAAACAAACGCATTTAATTTTTAAAAATTCAATTACCCGATATATAATATAGAATAAACGAACTAAGGGGTTTTTCCAGTAAGCATTCAGCGACAGTTGAATGTACTACCTATAATACAACCTCTACCTCTCTCTCTCTCTCTCTCTCTCTCTCTCTCTCTCTCTCTCCTATATATATATATATATATATATATATATATATATATATATATATATATATATATATATATATATATATATATACAGTACTTTGCAAAAAAAAATGGCAGTCATCTTTTCGCAACGCAGCACACTCATAGAAGCAAATAATAATAAAAACTGTATGTCCAGAGGAAGATTGGTATCTCCCCTATCTATTAACAGTGGTTTCAGTACAATATAATGTTGCCTTCTCCAGCAAGGCAAGCCTGGATGCGGCGAGGCATACTTCCCACAAATGTTTGTAGGTAATTGTGAGTCAGACTGTCCCAGTATTTTTCAGCTACCTTCTTCAATTGTTCAACGTCTCTGAGTCCACTCTTTTTTAAATGATTCTTGAGTAGTGCCCAAACGTTTTCAATTGGGTTTAGATCGGGACTGTAGCTTGTCCACTTCAGCACTATCACATTCTTCTCTTGCAGCCATGCTTTGGTGGTATGAGCTGTATGATTTGGGTCATTGTCATGTTGAAATGTGCACCCATCGGGGTACATGACCTGCATAAATAGCAGAAGGTGTCCCTCTAGTATGTCGATGTACCTTTCTTTCGTGAGAATTCCTGTGAAAACACACAGTGGGGTGGCACCTCTTGCTGACACCCCTCCCCAAAGATGGAATTTCTAGGTATGTTTCGGTCGCTGGTACACAGGCGTTAGCGAGCCTTTCGTCCAAATATTTATTTGAGTTGGATAAGACCAAACAGAACATTCATCTGAAAAAATCACATTGTCCCATGACAAATTTTGGTGTTTGTGGCACCAGTTCAAGCGCATCTGTTTGTGAGTCTCTGTGAGCAATGGTGACGAAATTACCCGCTTTTTTGTGTAATTCATCCTGTGTAGCTCCCGGTTGACAGTAGCATTAGATAACTCTAGGCTTCCCAACTCGATCATGCGCTGCCGTATGTTTTCTACACTCTTCATTGGCCCAGCCCGAACGATTTGGGCGAGACGCCGATGGTCCTTTGTGTCCAAAATTCTTGGCCTCCCACTACGTTCTTTTCGCTCGATTCCATTACCTGCTTTTAATTTACTCACAACTCTGTAGACAGTCCGCTCAGGAATGTTCAAGGTTTTAGAAATGTTGGAACATGTTTGATTTCCTTCATTCCAAAGCTGTGAAATTAACATACACTTTGACTTTGTATCCATTTTCTGCCACTAGCATTAGAAATTGTCGTCTGCTCTATTATCAAGGGACGTTACTCTACGCTAATTTTTTTTTTACTTTTGGTAGTGTTTGCTCACTTCAGTGGAGTGCAAATTTGGGGCAGAACATGCATATTTAATTATATATATATATATATGTATATAATAAACATGACCCGTTAATGTTTAGCAGGATATTTTTCTCCATTATACAAAAATGTATCTTTAATAATTAAAACAAAACAAACAACCTTACCCGCAAGTCAGCAGATGAGAAACGCCTCTGTCTAGCTGATATCATATCTAGCTGATATACAGTCGCAAGTGAACAATTTAGCGGTAATGCACGTGTATCGATACTTTTTGTATTGTAATAGATTACATTAAGATTACTTTGATATTTCAGAACACCGGTACATTTCCTGTCTGCTACCTACTGGGTATGTTTTGGTGACTAGGTATCATTCCAGTGTTTATTTATTTAGTTCGATAAAGGTAGTCCCATAGCAAATACTGCCGTGGGGGGGGGGGGGGGGGGAAGTGTTAGAGACTTCTTTATACTAGGTCCAGGATCGAGAGATGGGAGTGACCAGTTCTCGTCCTTGCTGACTTTTCCTTACCTAACTCAAGAGAAAAGCAGTCAAGCTATGGGTCGCTGACCGCATTTATCACTGTTGCTGCGTCTTCGGTCCCAGTTTCTTATTTAACTTCAGCATGTTATCCTCACATCATGATCCACTGGTATCTGTCTGGTTATCTCCTTCAGTTCTTCTACCTCGGTGATCTTGTCATACCAGTTCAATCCTTCTATTCGACGCAATCAGATGGCAAAAGAACAGTCGGGCGACCATATCTGAGGTTCAAAGATGCGTGCAAGAGAGATATGAGAGCACTGGTTATAAATCCAGCAGCCTGATAGGATGAAGCTCCGATCGCACCAAGTGACGATGCTTCCTCAGATTGGGCGAAAAGAAGCTTTCACAACAAGCAGAAGAGAAAAGAGCACACAGAAAGGCTCATCAGGTAAAAACACAACCGAGGGCTATCACCTCAGGGGCGCATTCCCATTATTAGTTATGACTGAAGGGGCAACTATCTACTATTCAGCGCAAGCCCGCATTCATGAATGAAAGCGGTGAGTAAATATACACCGTGACCTTTTTAAACTTATCTTACGGGACTTCTTGCTTACTGCCCATTAATTTCTAATCAATCATCAAACGTCAGCTCCGCATGGAGCATAGGCCTTCAACAAATTTATGTCACGTCTTTCTGTCAAGTGTCATCAGCTCAAGGTCTTTCCATGTTTTTTTCGTTCCCTTTATGTCAATTTCCAGTTCTCTTCTCCATGTGTTCATGGTCCCCCTCTACCTCTCGTGAGGATTCCAGAACACGTTTTCTCAAAGTGTGTCCTATCCATTTCAAACGTTTTCTTCTCATCTCTTGTTCTCCTGGCTACTTGTCCGGTTCTTGTCATCAGTTCCACATTGGTGACCTTGTCATTCAACTTCAATTCTTCCATTCATTTCTAAATCTAAAATCAATAGTTGTTTTATGCTTGATAACATTAACATTGTTAACAAAACACTGCAACGACTTAACGACAATTTAGTTAAAAATATGATTTCATATTATGCCGGCACAGCGATTGCGAACTTTCTAATGTTTTCCTTCTTTGTGTGCTTACGTTTACTTTAAACAACCCCACTCACTTTTCATGTCGACATTAAGATACAATACATTAACGTGAATGTTCTTGTAAGCCCCCCACTAACGTTTAATTCTGACAATATGGTAATATACATTCTCTTGTACAAAATAAACTAGGTTCACCGAATAAACGAAAGAATGTTATCTACGAACTAGATTAATCAAATAAACAATTCGTAGCTAGATATCAGAAGTCTAGTTCCCGCATAAATGAAAACGCCATCAATAACAGTAATCACAATGATCGGCTTTTCGCTTATCAACAAGGGGGAAAAAATGTCAACATTGACTCTTCTATGGATAGTGACGGTGTTATGAACGAAGACAAACAGTGTACGCTTTACTCAATTTACTGGGTCAAAACGGGACCAAGAAATAGCATACATTAAGGCCACAAGGTCTTCTTCAAGTATTGACGGACTACAGTAGTCGGGAAAAGAAATTGAGAATTAAACGAAGTGCTGGAGCATTTTGTTTAGTCTCTTTTTTTAATGATATAACCCGTCAATCTTTCCAGACGAAAGTTTGAAGGACAAAGAGATAGAGTGCGGTAAAGAGAGAAGATAATGGGATAGTTAGTATTTTTATTTTAAGCGAAATGGGAGGAGAGCGGACTTATATCAGATGATCTTTATTTGCCTCCGCTCATCCGCCATCTTGGTCTACCCTGTTCAACATAATTGTCGGTTATAATTAGGGTTAGGTACACAGGTGTAATTTTATTTTCAATTTTGTGTTATATTTAAACACATACTATCTTTTGCTATTGATTGATGTTGGTTATTGCAATTTATATTATAATTTATTGCTTCCTTACTTCTTGTATTGCTTTATTATTTTTCATTGCTTTATGGTTAGTTAATAATGTTATTTTTTAAGTTTTGTTTCTTTTTTTGTTTGTTTGTGTTCTTTCTTTTGGTTCACCAAGAAGATGCGGGCAGTTTGACACGGCAAAATTCAACAGCAGAATCGATAACCAGCACTGGAGACAAGAAGATGTGGAGAGATATGATCACCTTCACTGCCAGACATGGTACTTAAAAATAAGACAAAAATCGTTGATGGAAATCGCCGCTGTCACTCAGGTCAGTACAGAGTATGTATATTGACGTGAGACAGCTTCGTTTTTTAAATTAATATGAAACAAATATAAAGGTATGTTATCAGGCACTCGCAGGAAAAAAAGAAGTAGAACACCAGACAACAGAAAAACAACAGACACGAGTGGCTTACCCAGGATTTGAACACTGGACCTTCCGTGCGACAACCCCGCCTAGCCATGCAAGCGAATCACACTATCCGCCCTGCCATCTACGCATCATCAAAAAATGATGTTTCAATGGCAGGTCAACAGTACGAACCACAATACATGACACCAGAAGTCCACCATGGGCAGTTCAGCCTATTAATGACGCAATCACTTCTGTTGTATTTCTATCAAGCAGTATAGGCCGAATCCAACAAGACAAGTTCGTTTTTTAAACTTTACAAGAACGTGTGTTCCCCCCCCCCCCCCCCCCCCCCCCACCCCCCCCCCCCCCCCCCCCCCCCCCAAGGAGCATAAGCCTTCAACAAACGTATGCCAAGTCTTCCTGTCCCGTGTCTTCCGCTCAAGTTCTTTCCATTGGTTTAATGGGTCTAAGGACTATCTTCATTGCACACGGACAACTCCCTTACATCAGACAAGAAGGATCTCAGTGCATGAACTCCGTAGCACCGGCGAGAATCCCAATGTGTGAATATAGGAATCACACATTCTATAAATATTTTGGTGGTGGGTGTGTTTCTAATTTCTTTTAAATTTTCCAGGCAGTGACCTTATGGCTTACTCTTTACGATTTCCAACTGCCGTGGGATTTTTAACGTGCACAACTTCCACGCGGGACGTCCTATTTTTTTCGCCCTTATCCGAAAAGGCTAAGTATCCGATCTAACTACCCAGGAGACTAGGGGGAGTATGACATCATTAGGACTACTTGTTCTGAAAAAAAAAATTTCCATAAATTATATTCCTTCTACTGGGAATCGAACTCGATACCTTTAGAATTCAAGGCGGACGCCAAACCTCTTAGCAACTCCGACCCCAAAAGGTCGTTCCATGTCTTCTTCATCCCTTTCATATCGATTACCAGTTCTCTTCTCCATGTCCTCTTTGGCCTCCTTCTTCCTCCTTTACCGCCAGCGTCCTCTTCTCATTTATTGTTCTACTGGAAGTTGTCTGGTTCATGTCACCAGTTCCACATTAGTGATCTTATCTTAGCAATTCAATCCTTCTAGTCCTACACAAAGACTCATTTATGAAAGTCTGTAGCTTTTTAGTTGTTATTTTTGTTTGTACCATTGTGACAAGTCAAATCTTTGATCGTTACATTGTCCTGTGCCATCCTTTACCTTTTTATGTGCCCTTCCTTTTCCTCTTTCTCACTCACTCTTTATCGTTGCTTTCGCTTTCAGTTCAAGGTTTGCTTAATATAGTGTGTCCTATTTGTCACTCCCTTCCAATTACCTTGATCGCTTGACCTGTTTTGAAACAACCTTGACTTCTGTTTGTGCACAGCGAACTTGCCATCTTAACATTTTGCTTATAGCCAGTTCCAGATAGAGTAAGAGTCTACACTGAGTGACATTCCTAATGTTAACCCAGATTTTTTGTTTTGGAAGATACACGAAACTATACTGTCGCAATTCTTCCAATACGGATATCAAATGGTATTGGGCGATAAGATGTGGGAAGAGGACAATCTTGGTATAGATTAAGACACGGGCAGTGAAGTAATACTTCCGGCAGATGGACTTCGCTGTGAGGAAATGACATCATGGAGGATATTATAATGTTAGATCTGTGAAGTAGTGAGCTTGTAAACATGACAGGCTAAACTGAAGAAGCAAGACCTTATATGGTCATGAAAGACAGGCAGAAGAAATTGGTAAATGATAAATAAAGAAAATATCTTATATGTTATGTCGAATGTTCTACATATGAGGATAGTAGGGAAAAAACACATCTACCGATGTCGGACACGAATTCGTTGATGGATTGGCATGGAAGATAAACCACTTATGATTGGATTTTTTTCCAACAAAAACGAATGGCCGTGTGGGCGAAAATGTCGCTTATAATATGCAACATTTTAAGACTATTTCACTGCATTTCCATCTCGTCAAAAAGACATTTCAGATTTCCAGAATAACGAATAGAAACAGGATTCCAAAATAAAGACAGGACCAAGTATTAGAGGATCTCTTAGTGTCGTGAAACGACTCTCCCCGACTTTTTCTTCTGTCTATTATTTTATCCCTCTACAAATTTCTTCTATCATTTGACAAGAAACCAAAAGTCTCTCTCTCTCGCTAGTCTTAGATCTCAACTGAATTCACTACGGATTCTCGCAACAAGTACAGAGTAGCCTCGACCGAGGCCCATAAAATCACATCTGCTTTGAACGATGGTTACAAGAAGAATCGCTTATTCATCCCTCCCAAAATTCCAGGATGCTGTGGGCAGGGGTGGGTGGCTTCTTGTGTGGCATTGTTGCAAATTCTATTTTGGTCGCAGGGATATCAAGTTAACTTTATTAACTCGCCATAGAATCCACTGCGTACGTGTTTTTACATGCGTTCCCTTCGTGAACCCAACACAGGTTATCTTCCGGACGTTGCACCGTGTTTTGCACCTTTCAAGTTGAATGACATTCGTTAGCTAAGGAATAATTTATTACCTTTTGCCATATGAATCCGCTAGCGAATAGTGAAATCTAAGACTAGCGAGAGAGAGAGAGACTTTTGGTTTCTTGTCAAATGATAGGAGAAATTTGTAGAGGGATAAAATAATAGACAGAAGAAAAAGTCGGGGAGAGTCGTTTCACGACATAAGCCCCCTTTTGAAAGTTCGGCCAACGGCCAACTAAGTTCGAGCCGACTCTTCTCTTATGTCAGACACTGCATTCATGTATCGTGTCCTCCGTTCCTTCACTCCAAATATTTCCTCTTTTTCCTCTGTCGAACTCTGTAATCCACACATGGCTATCCGTTTCCTCTTCAATAAGTAGTTGAGGTGGGTTGAGCAAGCCTGCTCGCATGATAATCCCACTGTTCCTTTCCTCCTTATGGATCCTCCATTGAAGCTTGCCTCCTGGCAAAGAGCTTGCCCTAAAGCCTACACTCTGCTTACAATTTGATCTAAAGCAAATAGTTTTGCATGATGAGGTTGCCAACCTCATACACAACCTTATTTTAGTCCTATTGCTTGACCTGCCTAAGGACACTGTAACCGCCCTGTTTCTGCATGTGTTAACCACTGACTAGAGGACACCAAAGGCGTGGTGTAATGTTGACGGCCCACAATAAGGTGGTTATCTTTATACTTGAAATTATACCAAATGTCGTTATACTGGAATGTGAATCCGGGAACTTCAACAATTGGGCACATCAACTAGTGCCAATACGGACATGGACGAACTCATCATGTCAACTTGCAACATCATTTTATTTGGACGAAATACGTGGACGAGAAAACAGGAAACAGTACCCACACAATGGTTTCACAGTTCAAAATTACATGGGGCATATATGGATACAGTACTTGTAGGATCATAGTTCCTTCATATAATATAACGGTTTGACCTTGCGTCGGTGATGAAACTTATAAGGTCATCCGTACAATAAATCTAGGGATGCATATTTCGACACTGTCCTATAACATTGTTCTGATACATATTTAGCCTGGTGTGACCGCTTGACCTTTCACGCTAGCTTTGTCCCTCCTACTTTAACGCTAAGCGTTTATATGTGCTAGAAGATGATACATGTAAGAATGACAGACCTTAAATGCAAATAAGACGTTTTTACACAAAACGCAGCATTCATTCAAAGTTTAGTTGCCGTTACTGCTCTGACAGGGTAAACGTAGGTCAATCACAGGTAATAATGAATGGGTTTTATAAGCGCAAAAGTGGGAAATGAATGTTTGTGTGATCTGGGTTTTTAAAAAAAAAATCCTAATGTTAAGTTGGAAAAGATCACACATGTGAAAATAAAGTCGAAATAACAGAATGTCGTGTGCAAAAAAGGTCTAAAAGCTGAGGAACGGAGTGCAAATGTTAACTATTGTGTCGTGTGGAAAAAAGGACGAGTCGTGTGAAAAAAGGCGGGAAAAAAGAAGAAATAGTATAAATAGAAGAGTTGTGGGCGATTGGCAGCGATTTTAGGATTTATGATTCCAAGGATACCATGATTTTAGACTAGAGGATTTTTACAGATAGCGTTAGGTGAACTTCGTCTTTGAGGATACCAAGACAAGTTTTTGAGTAAACAAATCAGTAAATTATTTCTTGTGGATATACATATATTATTCTATATGGATGTACCTACATTATTCTGTTTTGCTTATCACCAAACTTAAAGGGAAGAACATTCCTGGGTTGAAACAAATAACAAAAGGTCAAGTATCACCATCTCTGGCGGAACGCCAGTCAGCACTTTAACCACAACAACATATGAAGGATTAACTCTGACTACATAAAATCAATATAACTACTAGTGCCGCATTCAACTGACGCGGGCACATATCTTCAAACTGATGCCGTAACCAGCTCGGTTACACTGGTACCTTTAAACATTTAGGATTCCTGCATACGTTATGTATGAAATGACAATAAAAGGTTAAGTACGATACTTGTTTAACCTCTCTTCATCGCCGCGTCACGTACGACGGCGTTCTCATAATCCAAATCAATAAGACGAAATGATGGAGCAATAAAAATCCTTTAAAATATCAGGATACTTTCAGTGCAGTACCGAGTTGATCCATTATAACCCCTTAGCGAGAAGGGACTAGCTAGACGCCAACGAAGGATACAGTCACTAAAGTCCAAAAACATATACAATGATTACAATAACTGGATATGACTTACGTATTGTGTAAGCCGACAATGGCTTCTATTAAGAAGTCATGTCCCAGAATACTTTTACCCCAAACACGATGGTTACACAATAGAATATTCACAGACTCCATGTCTGGCATGAGATGCGGCTTGCATCCTGAACGCTCCTACGTCATCTCGCTTGTTTGGTAACAAGCGCGCCCGCAGATTCGCATACACAAAATTGTGCATATACGTGCGCGACAAATGAACTATACATAAAATAACACCCACCTAAGTTGGTGCTTACTCACTTAACAAAAGTAGGACCGGATGACTACTTGAGAATGTTAAGGACTCATAAAGGAGGCAAAAGGAGGCAACAGACACATACCTATCTCCCCAGGTATGAGAGCGTGTATGATCCTCTATCGCTGTTTCTCCAGTGACAGAGAAAGATAAGTCTGCCAGTTGTTCCTGCCCACCAGGTACCAAGGAAATTAGGACCCGCTTCACTTTCTGATCCCAGAGAGTGGGTGAGGTTATCGGAACTGAGTGAAGACTAAGTGCTTGAGGGTCATGTTCCTCTTTAGCCGTTTCTCCCATGTTAAAGGAAGATATTTCTGAAACATGTTTCATCCCACCAGGTGCCAAGAAACTCTGGCCCGGCTTCACTTTCTGCACGCAGAGAGTGGGTGAGACTATCAAAACTGGTTCAGAATTAAGTGCATTGGGGTGGTCATCCCCTTTGCACTCTTCCAACTTTTCAGTGAAAATATTGGAAGAAGAGTTAGGCATTGGAGTCTCCATAGCCTGTTCAGTCACGCTGTCTCTGGATCGTGCTGAGTCTCCTAAGATGATATATTTCCCTCTTTGAGGTATGGGGTAAATTCGTTCATCTAATATTGCGGCCTTTACTTTGTCGTTTACAAAGTTCGACCTAACTTCTACATAAGCTAAAGGCAAAATCATCCTTCTGTTGTTTATCATGGGTGCTGTTACCTCAACATCCTCTTCGGTGACTTGATCAAGGTCGATGACAGAGGCTGAGACAAGGGCATCACACCCAAGACCTTGATAATACAAACAGGTGATTTCTTCTCCATTTACTGTGGCAGTCTCCACATTTTGAGAATCCCTGTATCCACTCCGGGCCTTCGTCAAGTTCCCATCCATGGTAAGGACCTTAGCTTTGTATGAAGTCTGTGGGATTGGGTCTCGGCACCTACAGTCTAACTGATGTAGGGTGGCCGACAGGTGATGTTCAAGAACATCCCTTCCCTTCCCATAGGGTTGCGTAATCCTTTTCCGTTGAGTGATCCTATTTGGTTGAGCGATCCTATTTACCAGGTTTTTGGTGCGGTTGTTTTCGATATGCCTGTTGTGAGTTTTTGCTGAGGATGAGGAAGGTCTCTTCAGATTATCAGCACTCTTGTGCTTAATCTTGTTCTCAGGATGGTCTAGCTGTCTCCGTTTGGATATACATACCTCTGCTCTGTCTGAGCCTGGCTTCTGAGACATAGACTTGGCTTCATGTGGTGCAGTTATATTTACCACTGAAAATGTTGATGCAACTGGCAAAGGAGTGGCATGATGAGTATTCCTAGATTCCAGTTTATCCCTGGATTCCATTTTTGTAGGTTGAAACTGAGTTTCCATTTCTTCCTTACACTGGAGAAATTTTTCTTGTCTTTGACTCTCATGTTCCACATTCTCTTCCTTGCATTTTGCTCTCCATTCCTTCCTTTTCGCTTCTCTCATCCTGCATTTTTCCATCCTTTGTGAAACAAAAGTATCCAGTTCTTCTCCGGAGAGTTCACACTCAATGGCTAACTCTGTCCAGAATGTTCTCCACTCATTCAACTCTACAGATTCTTCCATTTTATCCGTAGTGGTTCGTTGAGCGAGTATGAGATCTCTAACACACAAACAATAGTTAAGGCAAAAATACTTTTTATAGTCTTAACTATTCTAAAGTATTACAACACCATATATTAAATCAAACCAGCCTTATATAACCATCAAATTAAAATTTAGTTAACAATAGGTAACTAATTACCAGCAGTACCACCAAGAAGAGTTCTCATAACAAAACTTAAAATATGTATTTTTCTTGCAAAAATTTACATGTATTTTAGTCTAGGGTAATTTATATGTCTTCTCTTTAATCTAATCCTAGACTTGGACACCAATAAGTGACAAGTACCTACAGCAGTAGTGGTCTAGGAAAGATAAAGAGTTTTCATATCTCAGACAAGTGTCTAAATATGAAATAAGAGTTTATCCCGTACATGAGCGTCCCACTTGTCGCGAGGTGTTTTGAGGAGAAAGGACAGCTTGGATGGAATGGAAGAATAAAGATAATAATGTCTTACTGATAGCTTCCGAGTTTGAAGAAACTGCCTCTCCTCGGGAAATAGTGTACTAGAAATCCTTAATACAAAGAGAGTTCTGGTAACTAAACAGGATATTTTCTGGACGATAAATTCTTCCTCAGGAATCCTACAAAAGGACTGTGTAAAGCACATAAGGTTGAGAAAGAAATGTAAGATTCCATACCCTTTTATCCAAATTTACATAACAGAGTCTGTTGTTATTTTTCTTGTTAACTTTATTTGGGCTGTATTTTTGTTTTAAATATAAATCTACACTCTGGGGGCTCAGCCATAATTCAATTAATTTCTATTGGGTCGGGATATTTTAAATGTGGCTGGACACCAAATCTCTTTCTCAACCTTATGTGCTTTACACAGTTCTTTTGTAGGATTCCTGAGGAAGAATTTATCGTCCAGAAAATATCCTGTTTAGTAACCAGAACTCTCTTTGTATTAAGGATTTCTAGTACACTATTTCCCGAGGAGAGGCAGTTTCTTCAAACTCGGAAGCTATCAGTAAGACATTATTATCTTTATTCTTCCATTCCATCCAAGCTGTCCTTTCTCCTCAAAACACCTCGCGACACTTAGACAGAAAGAAAACTTGACTATACTACTGGAAACCACAAGTCCTAGGAACCTACACACAGAATAACATTGGGATTACAGTTAAAATAATACCCCGACAACCTGTAAGACGGCCTCTTAAACACAGTGGCCTGACTCTATTCTGAAGTTTTTCCTGCGCAAGAAGTCGTTTCCCATAATCATGGTAAGTTGTAATATGTACATTTTTTCATTTCATATTTTTGCATTTAACATGTGTAAATTGTTTGTGGATGTACAGATTCATACGAGGCTGGCGACCTCTGCATGCAAAAATGATTTGTTCATGAACCACTACTTCAAGGAAGGGTGTCTGCATCATGCGGGTTTCCTCACAAGGAACCCAAAAGCAGAGGTAGCCTCAGGCTCCACGTGGAACATGGTGTGGATGATGGTGACATCATGGTGTACGTAGTCATTTTATTAACATTTTAGCAAGTTTATGTGTATTTTAAAACATGTTTAAATAATGCAATTGTCGTTTTCCGCTGTCGAAACGCACTTTTATACGACTCACTGGGTTTAATATTAATGCTTAAGGAGGGTAAAGTTTCTGAGGAGGATGAAGTGGTGGAATAGCAGCGGTGTGCGCCTGATTCTCATGTCAGGAGACCCTATGATTAGAAGAGACATTTATTTTCTCTCGGATTGTGGTACAAGTCTGTGGTTCAAGTTGCCAGCAGTCTACGCTAGACGCCCACATCAGATGGGTCTTGAAGATGCTTGCCTTTACAATCGGAGTGGTTACCCCTAGCATTACCGCCAAGGACGTGCTACTGCCACAGAATGTGATGACTGACAGAACAGTCAATAACACCCTTGGGAACTGTCGTAAAACGTGTGTGTAAACCCCCTTCTTTGTTAATACACTATGTCGAGATACAAATATTGCTCCAGCCAATCAACGTTCAACAGACTGAGACAGGACAGATTAAATTACACGAAGTATACGCCATCTTGTTCCCCCAAGATGGCGGCAGACAGAATAATTGGAAAAATAAAAGAGGAAAAACTTAAGCTAAAATTTCGGGACGTGGTCACGGAATGTATCAAACCGCATATAACCAATCAGCTTGTCGGCAATAAAAATGTACCAAAACCGCAGATAACCAATCAAAAGGTTTCCTTACACACTGGCATTTACCTGAGTTTACATTTATAAACGGGCGCGTTTTATTCAAAATCACATACACCAACACGAAGGCCAGCTAGCGACCGACTGGAGAAGAGAAACTGTCAAGACTGATTTATTGCTCACCTGCATTGACCGGGCAGACTTGCTTCACTAGTCGAGTCAAAATCTGGCTTGTATAAATCTTAGAGGGTAGGTAAACTTACTAAAAACTTGTAGGAGAATATGCCTACATCATATATAATGATTGTATTGTTTAGTATCATTTATAATACCTACACCTGTATATAATTAATGTATATCATGTATAAGGATTATATTTTATGAAATCAGGTATAATGATTGTCTTTCCTGGTATGATTGCTGAAGACGATAACCAACCTGAAATATAACCTATCAGTCCTTTTTAGGGCTCATATAACTCCAACCTGAAATATAACCTATCTCCAAAATGAAATATAACCAAACAGTCCTTGTTAGGACTATATATATATATAACTCCAACCTGAATATAACCCATGACTATATCCTGTATAATGATTGTATTTTATAGTATCATGCGTAATGATTGTGTATGACTGTTGAAGAAGGAAACCATGTATATATATTTCATATAGGATTTTAGTTTTACTATGAATGTACCAGGTATACTGATTATATCTTAGGGAATTAGATATAATGATTGTATTTCCTGCTATGACTCCAACCTATATAACCACAACAATATTGTTAGGGTACATTTTACCAGCCAGTATAGCACTTATCAGGGATGGCCTGGTATATTATAGGTGGAAGGAAACGGTTGTATCATACGGTGTACAAATTATTGGATGTATTCATGTATTGAATTATCAGAAAGAATGTTTTGCAAGTACACACCTGTCTTATCTCGCTATTGCTAAATCATACTGAGCCATGTTGTCATTCATCCTACATGCAGACACCTGTATTTGAACGACTTGTCAATTTTATAATTGTTAAGTGGAATCTGTTTCCTTGTTTTAATATCACAGTTAGTTACTAAGCGGGGTGGCATTTTTAAGACTGTCTCTGCTCTACTAATTTTTCGAGATCAGCTCATTCACAGCCGTAACTAATTTGTGATACCAGTAGTTCTCTCAGACACTGGGACTTCACCATTTTCTGCAGAAATTCTATTTCTGTAATTGTCAGTACTATACTGATCCTAGAGCCAATAAAAACCTCATGCTACAGGAACCAACAGTGACAAAACCCACACCAACAATAAATCATCGTCAACACCTGGCAAGTTAAGTATTACAGTCAAGCTCAGCAAAAGAACTTTTTTTAAATAACGATAGCTACTTTAAAATCACTACCAGTGATGAAAACATCAGTGCTTCATTTTTCCTACACTACTCTATTTTTAACTTTGTTAACTATAATTGATTATTAAATTAGTTATCTATAAATACAAAGTGATCGTTGATTTAATCATTATTGAGCGAATTACACCCGACTGACTGTTATTTTAAGTACATAACCATCCAGAGCTGTTAAAATAATATTTTACTGAATAATTTCAGTTGGGGCTCAGACAAGACGAGACAATTTCTTTTTCCTCACAGCAGGGGAGAGATGATAAAAAGTTCATGACAGCTTTGATGATTTCAATTGTTATGCACTCTTTCTTAAAATTCCTGTGGGGCTCCTTGAAAAAGAAGCATCTAACACACACACACACACACACACACACACACACACGCACACACGCACACACACAAAGGCGCGCACACACACACACACACACATACAGACACACACGGCCAATGTTCTTATTACGAAAATATCTTTTGAAGATCTTTCGTAAATTCATCTATTCTTCAGGCTTTTCTGTCCTGATCTTGCTTCCTATCTGTGTTAACATAATGGTCCTGAACAGCACACTTGTAATACAGCTTAATTAAGAATAAGGAAGGGAAACCCGAGGCCTGTAAACAGTAAATTAATATGAGACAAACATAAAGGTAAGTTATCAGGCACTCGTAGGAAATAAAGAAGTAGAACACTAGACAACAGAAAAACAACAGACGTAAGTGGCTTACCCAGGATTCGAACCCTGGACCTTCCGTGCGACAACCCCGCCTAGCTATGCAGCGTAGATGGCAGGGAGGATAGTGTGATTCGCTTTCAAAAATGGGGACAGTTTGTTGCTGCCCAACAAAGACGCCACCAGGCGTGATGGCCACTGACTACTTTGTCAGTCAGGGGCTAAGGATCCAAGAAGACGAATATAGCTTTGGCTCCTTATAGTATTCGATGGGTACTCTGATGAGATGGAGCCGCGGTAGAGCAGTGGTTAGTGTACTGGCTTCCTAGCTCGGTGGTCCATGGTTCGATCCCCAGTTGAGGTGGGATTTTTTAGACCGCAAACGGCTCCGGGGTCGACCCAGCCTCATGAATTGGGTACCAGAGCAACTCTGAGAAGGTTATGGCAGCCCGCGTGATGCTGACCCCATCACCCTGTTGCATACGTTTTATATTATCTCATACTGGCATTATCATTGGTGTTAGAACTGGAACGTATGAAAACTGCAACATGTAACGCGAATGAGTGAAGTTCACTTCAAAGTAATTTTCATACATTTATTTGACGCTGGACAGACGATGAGTTCCATGTTAATGCAATATGCTGGCATGTGATTTCATATTAATGAGCGATCAAATACAATGACTGGTAGGCAGAAGTGCCGTCAGTAATAGTCATGATGTCCACGATTTAAATTGCATGTCGAACTCGTCGAAAAAACATTTATTCTCGTAATTAATACTCCCCTTTAATATCCAGCCATCACAGGCACACACAGAAATATATTCTTCAATGAATCTGTAAATCATGCAGAGGACATCTACACATAATCGGAACTCTCACACATGCGTCCGAACACCTTGAAGTACATAGTCGAAAGAGGCCGTTACAAGTCTTAAGCAGACGTGCATACATAATATTTTACTGAAAATTGACGTCACTAATAATTACAATGGTGCGGTTTCACCAGTGGCGCGTCTTGGTGTCGCCTCATTCGTTCACGGCAATGCCTTCCCTTAGGGAATGCTCTGATGTGTATAAACAGAGGCGTAACACACCCCTAGTATGCCGATTGTCAAGAAAATACTGGCCTAACACCATATTCGCAATATGCTTCAATAGGCGTGTAACGGGATCCTTTACTTCTTTACCTTACTCTGATGAGATTGTTGCGAACATTAAGTTTAGTGGGATAGTGTATCTCCACTATTGTCGCGGGGTTCTTTAATAAATTTTAATGTCGAGAAAGGGGTGTGAATTTTCCCGTGTTGTGCTCGTGAATGTTCTGTGGGGTTTCTCTGTGTTTGACCTGACTTGATGGTGTGTTAGGAGGTGTTCTGTGAAATTAGGCACTGCCCACAAGACCAGAGACTGCACAACACATCTGGAACACTACATTCAGATAAAATGTCCCCGGACGCCTGGCATAGACGACTTCTACATATTTATTCACGTAATACAGGAAATTCCATTATACGACACATTCAAAAACAGATTACAATATATATGTCAATATTAGCCAATATGAACACTTGGCCCTTCAAAAATCCTGCTAATGATTTCTACTATGAAATGTAATGAATTTAGCGCAGATAGCACACGTAAGTCTGTCACTGACTTGTAAGTAACGAATTGGCTAGCTGAGCCTCTGTTCATGGGCGTATACGCTTCTCACGTTGAGATATACAAAATCAATAATTAATCCACAAATATGAACGGAATGGCATGAGCCACACACATACACCTCTAGAGGGCAAAACGCCTCTAGTTCGCTCATAAGCGAAAATCACACTGACTGTTTCTTTGTTCTCCCAACGTCGTCAAAAAAGATACACGATCGTTGTGAACAGTCGTTAACCCACGACTTCGTGAGCCGTCATGTCGTGACTGTTTATGAACACTACTATCAGCCCTTCTCTATTGTGTTAAAACATCAACAATCATCATCAAAAATCGGATGAGAACATGTATTCATCGTTGAGAGGGTGTTTTGAGGTGCAAAAACCTCGATACCAAAATAACCAAAATATCGAAGCTTCTTCACACCGTGAAACAGTCCTCAAGAGAGATAACATAACGAATATAACGACTGCTCCCTAAGGCAATCGTAAGTTGCGACTAGTATGACGTTGTACATTAGGGTGACAGTCTCTTCATGACAAACTACCGCTGTAAAAGCACACAAATGTTTTGAAACAGGTTTCCAGTCAGGGGTCAGCTACAATGGTGTGGTCCCATGCTCCATAGGGTGCAAAAAGGGAGATGAAATAAAGAACATAGCCAAGAAGTTTAACCTTTCTGTGTGGTTCACATTCCATGCCCCCCCCCCCCCCCCCCCCCCCCCCCCCCCCCCCCCCCCCCAATGTAATGAAGGTTTGTTTAGCACTGACACTGCTGATCGATTATTAAGTCTTGTAAATATTATAATGTTATCTTTTCATTTCAGTGGTTCTTGACGTTTCATTGTTTTAATCTGTCCTATTATTGCTTCCTTGCAGAGTTCACTCTTACCTGACCTCCATTTTTTTCTCTCCAAAAAGTGTCACACAGGACACCTATTTCTGTGACTTGTTCTGGTAGCGAATTAGAAGAAGCAGGCTGTTCAGATTTGCGCGTTTAGAGTGTTGGAGTAATAAATTAATCTTATAGCATTTACTACTGTAGGGAAGGGAAGTGTTAGAGACTTCACTGTACCAAGTCGCAGCTTTATGACGTGGGGTAATCGGCCCTTTCCTCGCTGCCTGTGCCTTCATTAACTCAAGAGCAAAATCAGGTTCCCATTAACCAAAAGTAAAGTGTAAGGTCTGTGTATTGACTGAAGTGGTAACCCCCCCCTTATCGACACATTATTCTCTGATTTAAGATGTTGCTGTGTATGTGGTAGTGGAACAGTTCACAGGGTTATCACACAGGCAACATGACGTGTAGAGTCCATAAGTTTTTCCATTTAACCCACAAAACAGTAACTTATGACAAACCCAAAGATGATAACATTGTTCTGTAGTCAGCAATGACAGCTGTTGTATATATGCGTCATAAGACATCACAGTTCAATAGATTCAGAAATTCATAAATCATAGAGTTCTAGTTCGTGAAGCTGTATAAATAATAATAATTTCTATAACTTCTGCAACAGTGTCAGCTACAGATCTTCAATGTTCATAAACAATAATAAATGCTCCCATTCTGATGCTAGCAGATCAGATGTATACAATCAGTCCGTTTACTGTCTGCACGTGAATAGCATACATGGGCTACAGGTCAGCTCGACCTTTATAATGTTCCTAAGTCTAACCATCTGACTTGGACGTGATCTCTGATATAACGAATCCTGGAACACAGACAATAGTCTTGTTGGTCTAGAGCGACCCATATATATTTAACTAGTTCAGGTATAAAGATACCGGTGACTTAATCCTAGTCAAAGTACCTCTCCATTTTGCATCACACAGGCGAGCAAATCGGCGACAAAATGACGAACCTCTAGATGATAGCATAAAGTTCGATACAAGAGGAATTACCTTATTTCGGAAAATCAACCATGAACATATGCCTCCAGGCAGGCGTGAATAATACTGGGAAATAGTCTAGTTAGCTAACTAACTCACAAAGACACTGTATTTCCCTCAGAAAATCACAAGACGCAGTTGCGTCTGCTCGCTTCTTAAACCATTTCTCAACTGCCCGAACTGGGCGGAACACACAGAACGAACTCCCAGCTTTTGACATGCGCAGAACGACAATCTCTGAGTTGCCGTTCACAATAAGACGATTCTAAGAACATTCGAGATAAAAGTCTTACACAGTCGCGCCTTTTATGGTCATGAAAAGAAGCGTTAAGAAAGGTTTCAGACATCTACCATAGTTGACTGGTACTACCAAATAAGGAGATGTGGTCACGCTTCGTTCAAGAAATTATAGACCGAACGTGTCTCTATACAAGAGAAGGCAAACTCCTAAAAAAATTGTAGTTTCGATAACTCGGATTATGTCCCTTTGACCATAGAAAACATAATACACACTTCAGTCAAAAAAATGATCATACATATGAAAAATGTTTATACAAACGAAAAATAATAATGATCCGTGCGTAACAGTGATATAGAGACTTGCAATGTATCACTGACATCTTTCGTTTGGCCTCTGGTTCTGAACTGCAGCATATGTTTCTTAGTGCCACCTGTTTCCAAGGCTAAGACGATCTGGTGCTTTTTGCACGTTTTTATTTAACTTCATCTGTATGTCACTTTCATGTCACTTTCAAATCTTGCAATCGATTTTTCAATCATGTCCAGATGAGCAATAGCTCTGAAACTTGGCATAGTTGTGTATTCCCGATAGCAATACAATAATCAATTAATTATTTAATAATTTAATATTGTAAGTATGACATTATGAGTAATTAAAGTTTTTCGTAAAGAAATGTAAACAAATCAGGGGCCATAATCAATTTAATTAAAAATTCAAGAGTACGTGGTGTGCTTTTTTTTCTATGCGTAAAACAGGGCAGTACTCAAGCAAGGGTCTAGCTAAATCAAGGGAAACAATCCAAATTATAAAATTATGAATCAAAGGAAAGTCGAGTTAGATCTCTAGATGGCCTTCAAATTGAAGAAATTGATTGCACTAAATTAACAGGCACAAAAGGAGAAAAGGTAAAGGATCCCGTTACACGCCCATTGAGGCATATTGGGAATATGGTGTTAGGCCCATATTTTCTTGACCATCGGCACACTAGGGGTGATGTGGACAGCATCACGCCGGACGCATTAACCTTCCCAGAGTTGCTCTGGTACCCAATTCGGGCTGGGTCAACCCAGGAGCCGTTTACGGCCTAAAAAAAATCCCACCTCATCTGGGGATCGCACCATAGACCACTGAGCTAGGAAGGCAGTGCACTAACCACTATGCTACCGCGGCACAAAGCCATGTAATATTGACGCTCTAAAAGAAATGGATCTCTTAAGAAATTTTAGACCAGATTTACAATAAGTAAAAATATTGTTTATGTTTTAGTATGTCATAATTTTTCTAACACTAAAAAGAAGAAATGTAAAATATTAAAAAAAATATTTTAAACACACGCTTTTAATGCACTAAAAACCCCAAATTTTTTTTTCTAGGAGTTCATAGCTTGCACTAAAAAAATGTAACATCAAATTGACAAAATGCGTGGGGAGCTGATTCTGCTTGAAATTAACTTCTGCTTTATTCTTCATTAGACACTTATGGATAAAATATATGATAAGTACTTAAGCGCCCCACGCTTTTTGTCACTTTGATGTTACATTTTTTGACTTTTAAACTCCTTGAAAAATTATTTTGGGGTTTTTAATGCATTAAAAGCATGAGTTTAAAATACATTTTTTATATTTGTTATTATCTTCCGTCCCAGTAAAGAAGTCACAGAACTGATATGACTAAAATATAAACATGGATACCGCCTCACATTTCTAATATTCCGGCTTGGCAGTAACCAAGAAGGAGATGAACCATATTGGTATCAGAAGCCCGAAGAAAGAAAGAAGTTAGGATTTAATAAAACAAATGTTAGAATGTGAGAAATTGTTCAAGGAACTGTGGGAAAATGTAAGACACTAAGAATGACGTAGAAAGAGGCGGATTAACGTGAGAGCGAACGACGAACCGCAAAATCCAGTGGATGTGAGAAAACCAATCTTCCAGTCAGCTGTAGAAGAGCGACAAACTACCAAAAAAAAAAAAAAAAAAGTAGTCCAATTATCCAAACGCATCGAACCGTTAATAAATGCAGAAAGTGAACATTGCAAGCATACCACTCGCATGCGTATTAATATGGATAAAATGAATCTACAGGACAATTTAGACTACAGAAGTCATAAATTCAGTGTTCGGAGATATTTAGTAGTAGTTAGATGTCCTTCTTAGGACTTGTAATTTTAAGGCATCATCATGCTAGTTGATAGAAAAGTTAGAAATGCAGCTGTTGTCATCCTATGAAATCAGAGATAACGGTAGTCATAGAGCAGATACTGCCATAGGGGAGTGAAGTGTTAGAGACTTCACTATTCTAGGTCTAGCTTTATGAGATAGAAGGACCAGTTCCCTTCCTCGCTGCCTTTGCCTTCTCTAACTAAAGAGGAGAGTCAGGTACCGGTACACATTTACAGCTGGGTAGACAGGAGCGTGACGTTACCAGTTTTGGATCCCGAAACACTGTAACTTCGCCACGATAGACATGACCTCTAACCGCTTTGCCAATTGGACGGCCACAGAGAGCCTAGGTTTGGTAGCGAAATACATCTAGAGAAATTGTAGACTACAAATCAGTCTTACATAGATACTATTTTAGCCCGCATTGGTCAGAGCTAAGTTGTCAAGTAACAGCTTATAAGGGACTCGTCCATACACGCAGTGAAGGGGGTCCAAAATATTGAGCCGAGGTGTGACGATAGAGGGTTCATTTTCTACCTTCGTGGCCAAACTTTTTCACCTTCTCAAACCCCACCCGAGGTTTGGTTACGTTCCGGCCTGTAGCGGTCAGCGAACGATAATATTATCTAAGCCGCACCTGGTCTGACCAGGGGAATATCTCTTACGTTTAAAGCCTTTGATCACGAGCGAAAGGGTCCCTGTGTTTGGCTTCCAGAACGCTGCTTCGGATCATAATATTATGCATCCTGGAAACAGGGGGAGATAAACCCGCGGTCAGTCTTTGGGTTTTCGCCCCTTAGACAAGATAGAGCATAATGTTATGCATTTCTCTACCTGGGGAACTTTCGCACGATTTCTTTTGTCTTACTCTAGATTACGTCTTTCGCCGAACTTCTGTAGAAATATGCAGGCCAGGTGTCCGGGGGGAGCGTCCCTTGTGATCTATAAGAGTAGACTGGTTTTAATAGACAAAGACATTCGTAAATTTTCCTGGCCCGTAGATGACCATCATGAGATAAGGCAAACTTTAAGACAGTACTAGAATGTGTTTGCCTATGTTCTAGTCATTTTCGGGTTTCAGGGAGACCGAATCGCTAGAGCAGATTCCAGTCAGGCGAAGAACGAAATATTCTCTTCGATTCAGAGGGTCTCTGAATACCGCTAGCGTCACGAATCGTCAACACCGTTCCTGAATCAAAACCCCTTTTTGTCAACGCCAAGTTAAGCTCACGCAGTGCAACGGAGCCAACGCAAAATCTGGAATCGCCAAATGAAGTAGTAGCTCTCTACTCGCCTATTGGATTACCAGCCAGAGCATCGCGGCTTCCAGAATATCAAACCCGCCCAGCATGCCTATAGCAGAATTCCATACCACCCGCCTTTTTTGTGCCTAAACGGGGCACTCAGCAAACCACAGCCAAACCAGTTTAAACAGGATTTACAGCCAAGCGGAGCCTTGCGCCGGATAAGCGCGCCTGGGACTTTTTGTCCTCAAGTGACTTCTTCTGGTGTATTTTCTGGATACTTAAAACCTCGCACGTATGAGCAGCCATCTATGGATAGAGTCTTCCAGACCACCTCGCGCAATTAGGGAGGAATCACCAATGATAGCGCCTATACAGTGATTTTATTCAGGTTAATTCCATCACCCATGGAGGATATGTACGAAAAAACCACTTACTGGAGCTATTTCATATGGTCCCGAAAGCGGACGGACTGACACTCAGTTATTTCATCTCTCTGTGTTCTACAGGTTTTATGAATGGTGGTGTGTGTGTGTGGTTGTTGGTGTATTTTGCATATTTTGGTTATTGATGATTATTGATGTAATTTTATGTTGTTGTGATGATATGCATTAATTCCATGCTTTTTCTTCTTGAATAAAGTTTACACCTTTATTAATACGCTGTTCACGACCTTTCCATCCATATTTGTATTTTTAGCTCTTTACTAGAATCTCTATGTATGATAAGAGAAAAGATTGAGAGCAGGAGATGCTTAGACAGTAAAAAGTGAGTTGAGGCTTGGAGAGAGAGATCACTTAGATAAATCTTCTTCCAGGTTGTCTCAAGTCCATCTCCTATTTACACCTTATCTAAAGTGTAATCTATAACTCTGTCAGTCCACTATCCCTTGTCGATTTCACTACTGTTGTCCAACTCGACAAATACTCTACACTCCAACTCAACCACGACAGTGTGAATGTTTATTTTGATAGGGTCGTTTGTATATATGTCTCTATGGTTACTTTGTTTCCTACTAGAGTTACTTGCCCTTATGCTAACATCCTCTTCCTGTTTCTCTGTTTCTAAAATCCCAACTAACATAATTACCGATGTATGTTACGTCGGTCGGTCTCACTCAAAATAGTAATTCGCGCCAGAAAAAAAAAATGCGCAACGCACGGTATGCAACTTGCGCGGCGTGGGTGTTATAATAAACAAATACTTTGGTTTTATTTTTTTTATTCTTTCACGAAATTAGTAGTGCTCGACAACAAAAAAGTGCGTAAAAATTGGTGTGCATGAGCCCTCACCCGATGTATAAATCATGAAAACTTGAAAGTTTTTGTTAAAAACCACTTATTATCAGGGAACACTCTTTGAAAACAATCCACGCACTTTCACACGAAATGTTGTCATCAAAGAACTTTTAAATTGAATCTAAAATAACATAATTCTCGCCGTGTGCACGTTGATCACAGCTGAGGAATGCAACCGTGCTGAAAAATTGTATTGTTTCCATTCTCGTATATACTCTCCCGAAAATAGTTACAATCAACAAAGAAAAGCGTTCAAATGATGGTGTTCATGAACAGGTTGATTACACTGTATAATGGAAAGAAACCAAAAACACCCTAAGAATGTACTTCTATCTGCTCATCCGGGAACGGAAACAGCACACTATAATTAAAAACCCGTCAAGTTTGACGGGTTATTGCTAGTATGATTGATAAAAAGTGTCGAGTTATATCCAGTTTGTTTGTCGTAAATTTATTTCGAGAGAAAGAGTCTTAGAAATAGTGGTCCTGTTTAGAGTGGAGAATGGTGGTGAAAAGCTCAGTGATAGAAAATGTAGAGAGTAAATAGTTGCTTCACAGAGTGCTGGGGAGAGTAAGGACAGACTTATTTACGACAAATCGTTCCTCTCAATCTTCTCTTCACTCTCCTGGTCAAATAATTATTTGCCAGTTTCCAGACACGCCCCTGCTCTCACACCGATTTGGTGCTTCAAACACACAGACGCACGTGAATACAAACTATATTAAACAGATAGGGGAAATTTTGGGCTTTGGGTATTCCAACACAGTACTAAATAAGGTTATGCTGTTTATTAACATTAAATCAATCACAAACAAATATCAAGTGTTTCAGCAAAAATATCATAAGTACAGAAAATACAAAGAACAAGGTGGGGAGGGGGTGAAGAAGATTGGTATCGACTAAGCCCTTCCCGCTTATTAGACAAAGATAAACCCAGTCCAAAGATAGATAGTTATCAGGAACATAGGTAATGTAACCCAACAGTGAATTTAATTACTCTGAAAGAGGTGTTACAATATTAGGTATTGGTGGTAGACAAAAATCCTGTTATTCCCAATTGTTCTTCCCTTTACTAAGCAAATGAAGGGGGGGGGGGGGGGGTTAAACAGAGTTAGCAAAATATCCCACTTAAAGGAACAATGCAGGGTATACAGAAAATGTATTACCCGGTAGGCAAGTTAACAAATGGTTTTTCAAAAATTAAATCTCCTGTCATTCATGCACGCGCGTGAGGGCCCACACTCATATACTCACACACACTTACCGATTGCAGCATCAGACAATCCATAGAATTATATAAACAGCAATTACACTCTTGACATATGAAAATGTCTGGTACTTCGATGTCCCGCCCCAGATGTAGTGAGGTTAGCTGATAGCAAATATTCCCACTTATCGCCGGACTTGAAGCCTAAGAGTTCTTGTGTTTTATTATATAAAAAGGAGTTTATGGGATGGCACTGACACAATTCAACACAGGGGTGAGGATGGAGTGGTCTCTTTAATTTCGCTGCTGGAGGTAAAATTCCTTCAAGGCGTGATGATAGCAACTGACAGGTAGGTTTTAAATCAAGTGAGGAAAAACTAGGCCCAGTCACAGTTCAGGTAAATATGTACTCTCTCACAGTAGGGCAGTAAATAAAATATCGCTACTGGCACTGTTCATCTTCCAGTTTATCTTACAGATTGTAATTTAATTTGATGGTTTCATTTTAAATATTCTTGGGTAGGCTTTCTTTCATGTAATTATGATAGCTAGGCCGCATCGGACTGCCACAAGATTAAATTTAAAATGTTTCATCAATATGTCTGGAAGTTTTAAGATGATTTCTTTATTGCTGGGATCGCAGGTTACGATCACTCGTTTTGCACAGAATAGAATTCACTGCCAATATATATGAAAATCCAGGGGAAAATCTAACACGATTTCAAATATAGCTAGTGCTTCTGTCAAGGTCTGGCCAACGAGTGATAAAATGCATTTCTTCATGGTCTGTATATATCTAAAATGGAATGTAAGATGAGTGGGACATGTTAAAATTTGACACCTTTTTAGATCTCAGGAGACTTTCGGGGATCTGACCGCCAGACTAAAGAGAGATGCCGCCCCTGGTCTTCCGTATCTCCGCTCGTTGCGTCCGCGTCGGCTTTCTCGTTCGCTCCCACTGCGATCGGTTCTGTGGTTAACACCGAGATGAGAAATACCGGCAGGAAATTTGCGTCGTTCGTTTCAGGGACCACTACTGCCTTTTTGATATCGTGCTGCTAGTCTTTCCTGAGATCCCCCCCCCCCCCCCGTGTCTTTGATCGTGGTCGCTACTATCGTTTGATGCTGGCAACGCCCCACACTGGCCAAGTTACTGAAAATAACTGCATATGATTGCTCAAGAGATATCCGTGGGCGTGATTTAACCTCTCCTTAAATCAATGCGATGACCAGAATGAACGGTAGATAAACTGTCCACATATTAATCAGCAAACGTGTTGACCATCTGCGTGGAAAGGTTGCATAGCTAATGAGTCCAGGTGAAAAAAAAATCCCGTTTGACGAAAAGTTACCACAATATTCGGGGGCACTGATGCTATCCAAAGGGGTCGTTACGAAGGGTCGTACCATATCATCCAACACTTCAGTGGTACCGATGTTATGAGAGGGTTCTTACCATCATCTAACAAATTCAGGGACGGCTGAGTTGTCTGTCACAGTGTTCAGGCTTCATTATGCTTCATTATAACATACTTGGCAAAGTCTGGGAGAGAGAGGAAATACCAGCAGAATGGAAGGAAGGTTATCTGGTCAAGTTGTCTAAGAAGGGAAATTTACAAGAGTGCACAAATTATAGAGGAATAATGTTACTATCAGTGCCAGCAAAAGTATTAAACAGAAGCATCCTGGAGAGATTAAAAGAGTCCATAGACAAGCAACTGAGAGATGAACAAGCAGGTTTTCGACAAAATAGATCTTGTACAGACCAGATAGCCACTTTGAGAATAATAGTTGAACAAAGTCTGGAATGGAATTCACCGCTATGCATCGGATTCATGGACTATGAAAAGGCATTTGACAGTGTAGACAGAGAATCGCTTTGGAAATTGATGAGGCATTATGGAGTTCCCATGAAGATCATTAACTTAATAAAGAAGACCTATGAAGACATGACATGCAGAGTTCTTCATGAAGGACAACTTACAGAACGGTTTAGGATTAGAACGGGAGTGAGACAGGGATGCCTCTTGTCTCCATTTCTTTTCTTACTAGCAATAGATTGGGTTATGAAAACATCTACATCGCACAACAGAAATGGAATCCAGTGGAATCTGATTAAACAGCTTGGTGATCTGGATTTTGCAGATGATTTGGCTCTTCTGTCCCATAATCAGATGCAAGCAAAAATGAAAATTCTCGATGAGAGGTCACAAAAAGTCGGCCTGAAAATACACAATGAAAAGACAAAGATTATGAGAATAAATGCAAGAAATGATAACATGGTTGAACTTGAAGAAACACCACTAAAAGATATAGAATCGTACACATATCTTGGAAGTAATATAGACAAAGTTAGAGGGACAGACAGTGATATCAAAATAAGAATACAAAAAGCAAGAGGAGCTTTCATTGCATTAGGAAACAAGAGAAATCAAGTCCAACACGAAAATAAGAATCCTCAACTCAAATGTGAAGTCAGTCCTATTGTATGGCTCTGAGACATGGAGAACAAAAACAACAACCAAAAAGCTACAGACTTTTATAAACGGGTGCTTGCGTAGAATAGAAGGACTGAAATGGTATGACAAAGTCACAAATGTGGAATTGATGACAAGAACCAGACAAGTGCCAGTGGAACAAGAGTTGAGAAGAAGACGCTGGCGATGGATAGGACACACATTGAGGAAACCTGTTGATAGCATTACTAAGGTAGTCCTTGTTCTGGAATCCACAGGGAAAGAGAGGCAGAGGTAGACCAAAAAACACATGGAGAAGATAACTGGAAACAGAGGTGAAAATGATGAGGAAAACATGGAAAGAACTTGAGCGGATGGCACAGGACAGGAAGACTTGGCATGTGTTTGTTGAAGGCCTATGCTCCTTGGGGAGCTAAAGGGTATTGATGATTGATGCTTCATTATGTGAGAATGTTTGACAGCCACCTACGTATCATTACATTTAGCAACATTCTTCTTCTTCTTCCTCGTTCGTCCTGAAAAGGACGTTGGTTGCGTTGTGTCCATTTACAGCGAAGCTGCGGTATTTGCGCCTTTCGGCCGACACTTCCGACTCAGATACGGCATTTTTTGGGACCGGGTTTGCCTTCCCTCTTCGATCCCTACTCCTCAGCCAGACTGCAGTGATGCAGCCTGTTTCCAGGACCACCACGTGGAGGTGGAGTAGGGTCTTCGTCAGCTCTGCTTCGCTGACCCTGACGCAGGCAGTCAAGCTATGGGTCGCTGACTGCATTCCTCACTTTTGGTGCGTCTTGGGTCCTTAGCAACATTCACTATACACAACAGTAAATATCAACAGTTTATATTTGTGTGTATGTGTGTGTGTGTGTTTATGCCGGGGGGAATGCAAATGCATTTGGTTGGGTAGAGCAAAGGTTGGGCCCTGTCTTGTGCTAGGACGCGGAACATGGAAGGGCAGACCAGTGTAAAAGCTTGATTAATTAAACACAATTTGACTTGAAAGAGTGTTTTGCCTGCACTGGTTAATTAATTCGACTAAATTCTTTCTTTTCAGTAGTACCAAAAATTGGGGGCACAAAAAGGGGGGCGGGAAGATTTGTTACGTCACGTGATGAGGAAGGGTCTGGGTATTTGTGATAATGGAGGGGAAAAAGAGGGAGGAGTGTTAAAAATGGCAAAAATTACGTGAAGTTATAATGTTGACAACTCCTAAGACGTAGAGCTACAAGCACCATTGACAAATAATAGTAGCTCAAACGAAGCACCATTAGCATTAGTGACAACGATTGTAATTCTTCTTCTTTGATCCTTAGCCGCCGACCGTCAAAGCAGTCAGTGGCCATCACGCCTAGTGGCGTCTTGTAGGGCAACAACAAATTGATTCCACTTTGCTCGGTCGGTGTCCATCCTTCGTACAGTGCCCCAACTCTGGTTCATTCTTTGCATCTCAGCCTCCACAGTCCTCCGCCAGGTTGTTTTTAGTCGGCCTATCTTTCGTTTTCCTTCAGGGGTCCATAGCATAGCTGTTCTTGTGATGGCATCGGGGTCACTTCTGAGGACATGGCCAACCAGCTCCAGCGTCTGCCAGCTATGATGGTGTGCATGTCCTCTTGCTTGCTCCGAGTAAGCAGATCTTGGTTGGTGATGGTATTCGGCCAAAAGATTCGGTGAATTTTTCTTAGGCATGTTGTGTAAAAAGAGGACAATTTCGACATTTCCTTCTCTGTAACTCTCCAGCATTCCGCACCAGAGAGAAGCACAGAAAGCACACAGCTCTGATATAATCTTAATTTTGTGCTTGTGCTGTATTGAGAGGACTTCCAGATGTTGTTTAGGCTAAAAAAGGCTGTTCTTGCCTTATTCATTCTGATGTTGATGTCTTTGCCTGCCCCGCCGTCTGGTGTTACTATGCATCCTAGGTATGTGAAGGTGTCTGTCTGTACCAGTTGTAGATTCCTTACTGATTGTCGTGAAATTCTACATCCACATATATAAATTATCAGGTAAATGTAAAGCCTAACACATAAATTTAATAAAAGGAAAGAAGAATGGTAAAGAACAGTGCTGTCACAATGACTGTACTCGAAATCCCCCTTGTGTTCTCCTGCGTCTGCAAATTGTAACGTTTCACGTTGATAGTAAAGCCTTCTGCAGTATACACGCGTTTCCCAAACACACTAAAAAGTGTACTCCAATTCTAAGAAAAACCTTGAGATACGCAGTTGACCTAGATTTAAAATTCCATTCATGTCTTTTTCTACACTATGTTACCAAAAACAAAAGACAGATGGACTAAAGGATAGAGAGAAGGGAGAGGCAGAAAGCAGGGACACAGGCAATACTAACACGCGTCGCGCGATTAATAGTAACGCCAATCCCACGTGTAAGGCCAGCACTAACTTTTTTTCAAATAAACAGTGTCAGAAAAACACTACCCATCCGAGAGTTAGGTTTTAAAATCCTGAAAAACGCTTATTGGGAAATATGACATTATACTGGTTTACGTTTGAAAACATTACAGTACCCAGACAGCACATCTTCGAAGTAAACAGGAGGTAGAAGAAATTGCATATTTTGAACGCAGCCACTTAGCTCTTTTAAATTTGTATATTTGGGTTCCTTAGGATTTGCTGGCAAAGAATATGTAAAACGTTACGCAAATAGTCTAGGAATTACCAAATTATAGCCAAAATAAAATAGTGGGGGTGCCTGACAGCATGAAATCATTTCTGCTCATAAATTTTTTTTATAACGTGTTTGAAAAAACATTACGTTACGGAAATAGCCTACCATGTTAACTCCTATTTGATTGGAGCGCAACAAATGTAAGGCTAAACACGATTAGTCGGACTATAAATACTATCTTTCGTTGTCAGGGGAAACGTGAGAAGGGTAATATTTTTTGAAAAGTAGGTAAACATGGCATGATTGGTTAGAGCTGCGAATATACTCAATTCAGGGCGTCTGTTCCGGGCCACATCTTGTAATAAACCTACTAAGAAACAGTGCGTTGAGCACCAGTGTATATTTTTTTCTAAAATAAAGCCTGGGACATCGGCAGATCGGAGTTGTGCTATATTCATTGCCATTCAACGTCACTGTGTATTATTTCCATGAATTGTGGTAGGTTTGAAATATTTGAAATCTTTTTAAATGAAAATTGAATGTAAATTGATAATTATGTCTGTATATATGTGTGGTTCAGTAGCGAACATGAAGTAAAGCCTATAGTGCTCCAGCCTGAACAGAAGGTGTCGGAGGAAAGTAAAACTACATGGAATTGCCAAGCAGTACACTGACACCTAGAGTATTGACTAGAAAGAAATAATGCTGGAATTGCAGAGGCGTAGTAACCATTAAGGAGGAATATACTGGTGTAAAGTATTTCAGATGAAGCTGACAGTTGGCCTAACGCTCTGAACTCAGTGTTTGTTATGTATTGTGCTCAGTGTAGAAATAGAGTATAAATTAGTTCTGAAGTAGGAGGTACAACCTTCTTGTTTCAGGGACCGTGGTCTTAAAGTTATTGAGCAGCACCTGGTCAGAGCTTTGCTGAATCCAGAGGCGGACAGCATACTCCTTGGTCCATATAGCAAACAGTGAGGTGGCTCCAGAACTCATTGAAGTAATCGAGCAGAGGAGTCTTTTCCTGCAGTCATCACGAAAGTTAAGAATTTGTGGACAGCGGAGCTCAACATTATGTACCCCCATCTTAAACTGACATTGTAAAATAAAATTAAGAGGGGAAATTAATTGTTTTAATGCCAGGAACTGAGAACATCTCCAATACTAGTTCCAACAGAAACAAACTCTTGAAGTCATGATGACTAATACCAACATAGCTTAAGAAAACAAAACCAGTATTACCTCATATTACTACTACACAACTGACACACATAGGATACTATTAATAATATATGTCACTACAAGATTCATATTGATAAATTCTGTACATATAACTTGTAATTAAAATTGATTGTGATTCCTGGTTCACTTTGTATTTGAATCAGGACACATATACATTAATGACAGCACTGAATACATATTGATATTTGAAAATTTATCAGTGACTCATTTAAGATATTCTCATAGAGTGTTATATGTATGTGAGTGTCACAGTGTTGTCAAGTGTGGTGGAATAAATTAAATTGTTTATCTGTCGGTTGTTGTTGTGACTTACACTTCATCATATACATACCCTAGACATTCAACGTAGTCATCACTATATTCCAGAATAATTCTGACTGAGGTATACATATGTGGCAGCAAGTAAGGTTATCTGTAAAACACTACACCTATTAGATACAGATACCTTCACAGCTGATCTCAGTCAGTACACTAAGTCCCCTATAAATATTTATAACATCCCACTTTACCACACTGATATGAGCTCAGGGCTGCTCACATTGAGCGTCATGACCTCTGACTTCTTTAAATTGATGTTCAAGCCCACCTGCTGGCTAAACTTATTAAGTCTATCCGTTTTTTCCTGGATGTGTTGATGTGAATGTGCTAGTAGTGCAATGTCATCTGCATATTCCAGATCTTCCAATGTAGAAAATGTAGTCCATCTCATTCCTCTTGGACTGTCCTCTGTTGTCTGGCGCATCACCCAATCTATGACTGTTAAAAATAGAGTGGTTTATAAGGGGCATCCCTGTCGTACTCCTGTCTTCACCTCAAAGTTTAGGTTGCTCTGCCCAACACTACATGTAAAGTTGGCATAGAGGCTTTTTATGATTGACACTATGCAGCTTGGAATTCCATAAGCCCTCAGTATTTTCCATAAACTGTCCCTATGTATGCTGTCAAAAGCCTTTTCAAAATCAACGAAATTAATGTACAGCAGTCTTTGCCATTCTGAGCACTGCTCTATAATGTTCCTGAGAGTGTATATATGATCTACACATCTTCTGTTCTTTCTAAATCCTGCTTGTTCTTTCCTCAGTTTGTGGTCTACTGCTTTTGAAATTCTCTGTATAATTATCCTGACTAGTATTTTGCTGGGAACTGAGAGAAGAGTGATTCCTCTCCAATTATTGCAGTCTGCAAGATCTCCCTTCTTGGGCAATTTGACTATTATTCGTTTGTTCCACTCTGATGGTGTTGTCCCCGTTTTCGAGACTTATGCAAATAGTGGTTCTAATAGTTCTGCTGCTAACTCAGGGTCTGTCTTAAATAGCTCTGCATTTAAGTTATCATGGCCAGGAGCTTTTCCGTTCTTTAACCCTTTGATTGCTGTGATGATTTCTTCTTTTCGTGGAATGTCTTTATTTACATCTAGATCGTTTTCAGCCTCAGGAACATTCAATTGTGTCTCTGGTGGTTCCTTGTTCAGAGTTTCTCTGAAGTGCTCTGCCCATCTTGTTTCCTGTCCCTCTGCTGTCGTGATGGGATTTCCTTGCTTATCTCTTACTAATGTAATATTGTTTGCACCTCGTTTTCCGCTGATGAATTTAGTTATTTTGTATACTGTGCTTTGTTCATTTCTCAGTGCTGCCTCTTCTGCCTGTCTTGCAAGATCGTCTAGGAAATTCCTTTTGTTTGCTCGGGTTTGGCGTTTAACAACCTTGTCCAGCTGACTGTACTGTTCGCTATATAGTTGCTTTAACCTGGGGGACTTCGCTTCTGTTTTCTTTCTTTTCATTTCCTTTCTCAGTGTTATGGTGTTTAATGATTCTGGTGTTATCCAGTCTTGCTTCTTCCTTTCCTGGAATCTCAAGCATGATTTGCTGCTTTCCTTATATATTGTTGAAATGGTGTTGAATTTCTGGTCTATATCATGTCTTTTCCTGACTTTTGGCAAATTGATATCGTTTCTTTATGTCAGCCGCAAAAGCTTTTCTGGTAAGGGGGTTCTTCAATTTGCTGATGTCAAACCTTTTCTGTGTAGT
Source organism: Oreohelix idahoensis (assembly GCA_024509875.1). NCBI lineage: Eukaryota > Metazoa > Mollusca > Gastropoda > Stylommatophora > Oreohelicidae > Oreohelix > Oreohelix idahoensis. The sequence continues at coordinate 50,364 of JAMPIV010008218.1, read as the reverse complement.
TACAGTTGGTCCAGCCCTTCTTAGTTTCACTTTCAGTTCTGCTACTACTAAATGGTGATCACTTCCCACATCTGTACCTCTTCTTACCTTCATATCTTGTAATGCATGTCTCTATCTACCGTTAATCATGATGTGGTCTATCTGGTTTCTGTCCCGACCATTTGGTGATTCCCATGTTAATTTGTGAATTTCTGTATGTGGGAAAAGTGTTCTCCAATGACCAGGTTGTTAATACTACATTAAATTATTAATTTATCCCCATTTTCGTTTGCTGTTCCGCTGCCGCATTTCCCCATTACTCTTTCATTATATGTATTGTGTGTACCAACTTTCGCATTGAGGTATCCCATTACTATAACAAGATCATATCTAGGTGTGTCTTCCATTTCTTTCTGCAGTTGTTGATAGAATTCATCCTTGACCTCTTCATCGTTGTCATTCGTTGGTGCGTAGCATTGTATTATTGTAGTATTGGTGAATCTACCTCTCAATCTTAATCTTATCAGTCTGTTGTTGATGGGTTTCCATTCCAGTAATGTGCTTTCTATTCCTTTCTGTAGAATAATGGCTACACCTTCATTGTGCTGTCCATCCTCTCATCCAGAGTAAAGTACTGTTTCTCCTGTTGCTGTTTTAACTTTTCCTGCCCCTGTCCATCTGCTCTCGCTTATCCCTAGAATGTGTAACCTGTAGTTTCTCATTTCTGCCGTGACCTGTTTTAGTTTACCCGTCTCATTCATTGTCGTGACATTCCAAAATCCTATTCTTGTTTTATGTTGTGCGGTCAGGACGTCCATTCTCATGTCAGTGGCTTCCTTTCGGCTTTCACCACTGACAGTCATACGAGCCTCAGACTCCGGATGTCCGTCTCGCAGCAAAGTTTGTTTATTCGTTGTTGTTTCCGTAACTTCAGTTTTTTTTTTTTACATAGACAGGGGTGTCAGCCCTATGCTAAAACCCCCAACCTGGAGGACCAGGGTGTCTGCTTTAGTCTGACCCCTGCCTGCGCAAACCTGTCCAGCTTGGTAGAACCTTCCAGGAGTAAAACTCCCGCTGGCATAGCTCTGGGTGTAATCAGGGTACGCAAGCCGCCATACCTCGACAAGGTATTGACACCGGTGATGGCAGGATTGTAATAAAAGAAGAATATAACTACTATTACAAGCAGCAGCAGTGTCAGTGTCAGTGTACTACTGTATAAGTGTGTATATATGTACAGTGCAGTCCGGATAAGTAGAAGTCGCTGGGATCATCTAATATACTTCTGCTTATCCGAAATTCTGCTTATCAAAAGGCTCACAGGTGGACATTTTGTGGTCAGAATAAGAGAGAAAGTAAAAAGTAATAATTTTAACTCTTTATTTGCAAACTGCTTATCGTTTGATTAACAACATTTTTGCATCGTTTACACTTTTCAAAAGCAAATTAAAAGCACAAAGTAAAGCATCATATCCTTTGATTGTACCGTAGATGCAAATACCAAAACATTTAAAACTACATATCCTATAATCAAACACCGTGTACGCGTTTTTAATCCACAGCATAATCCATAGCAACATCAGCTAACGTACATCAACATTTTAGCATCGAATCTTAGAAACAGTAACAAATGTAAAGAATAAAATTCACAGAATTGCAAACATCAGCTAGCGAATCTTACATCAAAATTTTTTACCAGCGTCATGTATGACAGTATCGAATAATAAAAATAGAACGCCACTCCTCTTAGCCTATTCTGTCCTTATATAATTTCTGGCCTCGAGTCTTCTCTTATTTTGTCGTTTTTTAAATTCTTTCCAACTGTTGTTCACTGAGTTTTCGCCTCGCATTGTATTCAGCTTGTTCTCCAATGAATTTTGTTATTTATTCACAAATCTCACAGCCGTTGTTAACACTGAGATAACTTTGATTTAGACAGCCGTAACAAATTCACAGAATAATTACTCGCAACATCAGCTAGCGTACATCACAATTTTAGTATCGAATCTTAGAAGCAGTAACTACAGAAGACAAATACTAAAACACAATTGCAGTTACCAGCGTCAGTATGACAGCACACAAAAGCAATTTTGCATGATGAATGAAACTTTCAACTTTCTGTAGTTTTTTTTCCCCGTTTCAAGATATATCAAAGGTCTCGTTAGAAAAGTTCATAGCTTTAGTTTTAGAGGCATTTATTTGCTGAGAGATGACACAAATTATTTATTGCTTCTTGGGATTGTCCTTGGTGTTGAACTTAAGAATGAAGCGAAAATTTGTCCATTTTATAATTGTTCAAATAGATTCTCATAAACCCAATCAATAGAAGTGTGTGACATAATACAGCCTAAAACCATTCTGTATTCCCTTTATTTGTTCCAAACAACATCTTGCATTGTCAGATTAGGGAAAACCATAGATTGTAAGCATTATACTTTTTGAAAATCGACGAAGGTGATAATAAGTGGCGATTTGCCTTTCCACTGATTCTTCTATAAATGTTTTCTTAGTGTGAATATTTGATCTTCTTCGGCCTGAAAACCCGCTTGTTCCTCTGATCCTTAGCTTTCTAACGACCCAGACAAAAGCAGCCAGTCAGTGGCCAACTTACGCCTATTGTGGCGTCTTAAGGGCAAAATTTTTTAATCAACGGCTTGTTATGATTCGTCCCGGCGTTGAAATAGATTTTCAGTTATAGGAAAATTCTACACCACTAGATACTCTGCCATTGTTCCCATCACGCCTAATGGCGTCTTTATGGCAACGACAAATCGATCAGTTTGCTGTTGTTTCCGTAATCAAAGTGACTGGCAAACGGGTGATCAGCCCGTTGTGCCTGAAGCATTATACAAGGTAATAATATTCACAGGGAATTGGAGACATGAACTTAAAGGGATAAAGAAGAACTGGAAAGACACTGGAAGGCTTGGTACACATTTGATGCTGGGCTCTGCGTAGGGATATGAAGGGTAATGATAATTGACATTCATTGGCACACACAAACTAGAGTTAATTTTTAATAATAATAATAATAAATTCTTTAAGCACCAAACACGGCGCATAAGGCAGAAACCAGTGCTCTCCAGGTTGTTCGTTGCGACGCCACTCCTCTTAACTCTTGCACATTATTTAGGCCCAACGTTCTTCCTTCTCTTATTATTGTTCTTCTGAGTGTTTCTTTTGGTCTTCCTTTTTCCCTCTTACCCTCAGGAACCCAAGTGAGCGCCTGTAGTGGTATTCTGTTGTTTTGCATTCGCAGGACATGACCGATATATGACCATCGTCTTTTCCTTATATAGTCGGAGACATATTTCTGCTTAGTCTTCTCTTATTTGTCGATTAGTCTTGAATTCTTTCCAACTGTTAATTTTTACTTCCATGTAAATTGAAAAAAAAGAACAAAAACAAATAACAAGCAAGCAAAAAAAAAAAAAAAACAAAAAAAAAAAAAACAAACTGGTGATCTTGCTTTGAATCTGTGTACTGTTCATATATCTGTTCAAAATATTCTCTAGGACATTCACTCATAAAGTATAGGTTCTCTATGACCATATCATATGTGGTGAAGTGGGATGTTATAAATATTTATAGGGGACTTAGTGTACTGACTGAGATCAGCTGTGAAGGTATATATATATCTAATAAGAGTAGTGTATTATATATAACCTTACTTGCTGCCACATATTTATATATCTCAGTCAGAATTATTCTGGAATAGTGTGATGACTACGTTGTATGTCTAGGGTATGTGTATGATGAAGTGTAAGTCATAACAACAACAGACAGATAAACAATTTAATTTATTCCACCACACTTGACAACACTGTGACACTCACATACATATAACACTCTAAAGGATATCTTAAAGGAGTCACTGATAACTTTTCAAATAACAATATGTATTCATTGCTGTTATGAATGAATATGTGTCCTGATTCAAATACAAAGGGAACCAGGAATCACAATCAATTTTACTTACAAGTTATATGTACAGAATTTATCAATATGAATATTGTAGTGACATATATTATTAAAAGTATCCTATGTGTGTCAGTTGTGTAGTAGTAATATGAGGTAATACTGGTTGTGTTTTGTTCAAGCTCTGTTGGTATTTGTCATCATGACTTCAATAGTTTGTCTTTATTGGAACTAGTATTGGAGATGTTCTCAGTTCCTGATATTAAAACAATTTACTTCCCCTCTTAAGTTTATGTTACAATGTTATTTTAAGATGGGGGGTACATAATTTTGAGCTCAGCTGGCCACATCAGCTTATCTTGCGTGATGGCGGCAGGAAAAGACTCCTCTGCTCGATTTCTCCCCTGGGCTCTGGAGACACCTCACTGATAGCTAAATGGACCAAGGAGTATGCTGTCCGACTCTGGATTCAGCAAAGCTCTGACCAGGTGCTGCTCAATACCATCAAGACCACGGTCCCTGAAAACAAGAAGGATGTACCTTCTACTTCATAACTAATTTATACTCTCTTTTTACACTGAGCACAATACATCACAAACATTGAGTTCAGAGCGTTAGGCCAACTGTCAGCTTCATCTGAAATACTTTATACCAGTATTAACCTCCTTAATGGTTACTACGCCTCTGCACTTCCAGCATTATTTCTGTCTAATCAATAATCTAGGTGTCAGTGTACTGTTTGGCCATTCCATGCAGTTTTACTTTCCTCCGACACCTTCTGTTCAGGCTGGAGCATTATAGGCTTTACATCATGTTTGCTACTGAACTACACATATATACAGGCATAAATTAACAATTCACATTCAATTTTCATTAAAAGATACTGAATGTTTCAAGCTTACCACAATTCATGGAAACAAACACAGATACGTTGATTAGCAATGAATTCTGGCACAAATTCCAATCTGCTTATGTTCCAGGCTTTTATTTAGCAAAAATATGAGCTGGCTTCAACGCACTGTTGCTTTATCAAGCTTATTTGAACTAGTGGTCTCGAACTAACGCTCCTAAGTGATTATATCAGCGAGTCTGGCCAATGGAGCCACGTTTCGACAAGTGTTTGAAAAAATGTTACCTTCCTACGTCTCCCCTAACAACCAAAGATAGTATTTATAGTCCGACCAATCGTGTTTAGCCTTACATATCATTCCAGCCAATCAGTTCAAATGTAACTTGTGGCCCATTTCCCGTACAATGGTGGTGTAAAAAAATCTACCACTGAGCGATTCTGATTTTGGGTGTTGTCTGACAGCACCATCATTTTATTTTGGCTATAACTTGTTAATTCCTAGACTATTTGCATAACGTTGTACATATTCTTTGTCAGCAAACCCTAAGGAACCCAAATATATATATTTAATAGAGCTAAGTGGCTGCGTTCAAAATATGCAATTTCTTCTACCTTCTGTTTCGACGATGTGCTGTCTGGGTACTGTAATGTTTTCAAACGTAAACCCATCTAATGTTATCTTTTCTAATAAGCGTTTTTCGTGATTTAAAAACCTAACTCTGGGAAGGGTAGTGAATTTATCACTGTCCGTCTGAAAAAAAAGTTAGTGCATGTGGCCTTACACGCGTGATAGTAGTAATAGTGTATCGCGCGACGCGTGTTTTGTGTTGCACGTGTTCGGCTTTATGTCTCTCCCTTCTCTCTATCCTTTAGTCCATCTGTCTTTAGTTACGCCGTGTATAAAATGGAATGAATGAAATATTTAAATTAGGTCATTGATCAGCTTGGTATCTCAATGTTTTTCCAAGAAATACAGCACACGTTTCATTGAAGAAAGCGGGTAATAATATAGTAGGCTTTTACTATCAACGTGAAAGCGTTACAATTTGCAGACGAAGCATAAAACAAAGGGGATTTCGAGTACATTCCTTGTGACAGCACTGTTATTTTACCATTGCTCTTTTCTTTATTTATTATATGTATTTATTAGGCTTTATATTTACCTGATAATTTATATATGTGGATTAGAATATTTCACGACATCATATAAGTTCCATAACACATGTTCTAACAACAATTCTTGATACAAGTACAATCAATAGTGTCTGGCTAGCCACTTGGTACTTGTGCGTTAATTCACCGGGAAATTATAATTTTACAAATTTATTACCAAAACCGAGCACCGTACTCTTTCTTGACTGAAAAAGTGTCATTTCACATTGTCCTCTCCCCGCTCCCCCGTTGCTTAGAATTTTTTTTAAAACACGCCTGCCGTTCGTAAGGTTGTAGTCACGTAGCACATTCTGCCGTAGGGGAGTGAAGTGTTATAGACTTCGATGTACTGGGTCCCAGCTTTATGAGATGGGATGGCCTGTTCCCTTCCTCGCTGCCGTTGCCTTCTCTAACTCAAGATCAGAGTGAGGTACCCATTTACAGCTGGTTAGACTGATGCGTGACACCTGTTCCCTTCCTCGCTGCCGTTGCCTTCTCTAACTCAAGATCAGAATGAGGTACCCATTTACAGCTGGTTTCCCTTCCTCGCTGCCGTTGCCTTCTCTACCTTCCTCGCTGCCGTTGCCTTCTCTAACTCAAGATCAGAGTGAGGTACCCATTTACAGCTGGTTAGACTGATGCGTGACACCTGTTCCCTTCCTCGCTGCCGTTGCCTTCTCTAACTCAAGATCAGAGTGAGGTACCCATTTACAGCTGGTTAGACTGATGCGTGACACCTGTTCCCTTCCTCGCTGCCGTTGCCTTCTCTAACTCAAGATCAGAGTGAGGTACCCATTTACAGCTGGTTAGACTGATGCGTGACACCTGTTCCCTTCCTCGCTGCTGCCGTTCCTTCTCTAACTCAATCTCTCCGATCAACAATCCAATACCCAGCTATGGTAAATGAGTGAGGTACCCATTTACAGCTGGTTAGACTGATGCGTGACACCTGTTGATCCCTTCCTCGCTGCTGCGTTGCCTTCTCTAACTCAGGATCAGAGTCAGGTACCCATTTTCGACAGCTGGTTATGGAGTGTTAGAGACTTCACCATACTAGGTCCAGCATCGAGAGGTGGGGAGACCAGTTTCCTTCCTCGCTGTCTTTTCCTTCCCTAACTCAAAGTTAAGTACCCATTTATAGCTAGGTAGGCTCCATCTCTCGATGCTGGACCTAGTATGGTGAAGCCTCTAACACTCCATAACCAGCTGTAAATGGGTACCTCACTCTGATCTTGAGTTAGATAAGGCAACGGCAGCGAGGAAGGGAACAGGTGTCACGCATCAGTCTAACCAGCTGTAAATAGGTACCGTTAACTTGTAGAACTGATTCAATTCCGTTCTATTGGTTTATAAACTTTTAAAAAATACGGGAGGGGGGATGTTGATGGCGGGTCTGTCGTAAGCGAGAAACGCTTCTCCCAGTTACTCTGATTCTTTTTTTTTTTAACTTTCTTGTCCAGCCTCCTTTTTTTTTTTTCTGACGTCATGTTTGCTGTCCTCACATACATTCTGTAGACTTGTAGAAATAGCATGAATCAGAGGTGCCAGCGGCACTTCAAGGCCGAAATCACAATGCGAAATCAACCTTTTTCAGTCAAGAAAAAGGACGGTTCTCAGTTTGGGTAATAAATTTGTAAAATTATAATTTCCCGGTGATTTAACGCACAAGAACCCAATTTCTGGTTTTCTTGTGCATCTTTTTCTAGCTTTTCTCCAAATTCTTCCAAGGACTTCTGTTTTGCTGCTAGCACCTTGTTCTTTGCTTCTGTTCTGAGTGTCACATATTCTCTATATTTTTCCATCTGTCCTGTTGTGTTTCTAGCTCCTAAGTATTGTTTCCATGCCATTTTCTTCTCTCTTATTTTCTCTTTGACTTCCTCTGTCCACCAAAGTGTCCTCTTTCTCTTGTTCCCAAGTCGGACTTCACCGCATGCTTCTGCTGCAGCTGTCTTTATGATATCCTTGTCTGTCCACTGTCTAACAGTTCAACTTAGAAGTTCAGCTTGAAACACAATATATATATATATATATATATATATATATATATACATCAGCAGAATTCGACTGAAAAGGCAAGCAGTAATAAGTATAACGCTGAGGAAACAACCCCGAGTTGAGGCAGACTTACATTAATAAATATAAAACTGAAAGACACAACCAAACATTCAAAACAAAACATGCAAAACAAAGTGTACAATATCGGGAAACAATTTAATAGCCCAGTTGCAGATATATGTAAATTAATCGTATCTATATTTCATCCCATGTGTCACATTTATTTGTGTTGGGCTCAAGAGGTTATTTCTGAGGATAGCTTAAATGTTGAGAGAGAAGTGAAGCTGTATAGACAATAGAGTCACATGTGTTAAGTTGAGGGAAAGATATGTCCCTGAAGGTTTTAATTTTGTTCTCCTTCAGCCTACCGAGTGACTGACTTTGAAAAGACAATCTTAACCTCCCCTCTCAGTAGTAATAGATTACTCTACACACAGTAAGGGGATGTCACGGCTAATACACACGAAGTTAATTAAAAGAAGGTGGGGTCCTGACCAGCACATCAATTATAAGGGTTTTATTTACCATTTAACTCTATCACAACACCGAATATAGAACATCAAACATACATATACATGGTGCGCCTTCCGTGCATGGAGACAAAAAAAAAACCCCTGCTGAAGTTTAGCACTGTACAAGAGGAAAAAAAAACCTTGGTGTATAATATTAACAACTCCGCCTATGCCGGTCCCAAGCCCGGATGAAAAAGGAGGAGGGCGGCCTGCATGGAGGCCGTAAGGAGGCAGCCCCCCCCCACCATGCAAAGGCACAACAGGCCAATCACCTGTTTGCTTTAAATCACGATTACGAGCAATACAAGAGAGAAAACTGGACTGATTCTAAAGGCGACGAACTGGAACGGACTACGGACTACGACTTATGGAACTTGGAACACAAGAAGTATAAATGGGAAGGAAGAGGAGCTGGTGGAAGAGATGAGGAAAGCAAAACTAGAAATCCTAGCTACCACGGAAACAAAGAAAAAAGGACAAGGAGTCATGGATCTCGATGGCAACACGCTGCTCTACAGTGGTGTACCCATATCTGAAAGAGCTAAATAGGGCGTGGGTTGCATTGTGGCCCAAAATCAAAAAGATGGTATCAAGGGATGGAACTTTGTCTCGGAGCACATTATGGTTGTAAAACTAAAAGAAGGAGGAACCATAGTCAACCTGGTCATAGTGTATGGGCCAAATGAGGATGAGAGAGCAGAGGTCAAGAAGGAATTCTTCGAGCTGCTTCAAAGGACAGTGGATGACTGCCTAGATGAAGTTATCATGCTCGGAGATTTTAATGCCAGAGTTGGAAATGACCATGCCAGATGGGGTGGAGTTATTGGAAGATATGGAGAAGATACTCTCAATGACAATGGAAAGCGACTCCTTAGATTCTGCAGTGAGCAGAATCTGATCATTACAAACACAAAGTTCCCCCATAAGCGCATACATGCATACACTAGGTGTGAACCAACAAAGAATGAGAAGTCAGTGATCGACAATGCCATTGTTCGGAGAAGCTCATTTAAATATGTCCGATATGCAAGAGTCTGGAGGGGGCCAGAGATTGGAAGTGATCACTACCTGCTAACAATCAAAAGAACAACTGAAAGAGTTGCTCAACCTAGGAACTGCCCAACATCACGCAAGAAACCAAGTAAACGAGCAGGAGAAATGAGCATTAGGACCTACAAGCTGAGAGAGCCAGAAATTAAGACCAGATATCAGGGGCTTATTGCTGCAGCGGTGAGCAACACAGAAGAACGACTTGATGACTTGGAAACCCTCTGGATTAAATTCAAGGATATCATAAAGACAGCTGCTGCAGAAGCATGCGGTGAAGTCCGACTTGGGAACAAGAGAAAGAGGACACCTTGGTGGACAGATGAAGTCAAAGAGAAAATAAGAGAGAAGAAAATGGCATGGAAACAATACTTAGGAGCTAAAAACACAACAGGACAAATGGAAAAATATAGAGAATATGTGACACTCAGAACAGAAGCAAAGAGCAAAGTGCTAGCAACAAAACAGAAGTCCTGGGAAGAATTTGGAGAAAAGCTAGAAAAAGATGCACAAGAAAACCAGAAATTGTTCTATAAGACCCTAAAGAACATGAGGAATGAAAACAATGCCCTCTCAAATTTATAAAGGACAAGCAAGGCAAATTGCTTACTGCCCCGAAAGAAGTAATGGAAAGATGGAAAGAATATTTCTCAGAACTCCTTGATGGTGAGCAAGGTCAAGCATCAGAATTGATAACCACTAGCACAGAAGATGAAACAAATGATGGTGAAGATGACATAAAGATGGAAGAACTGAAGGCAGCACTGGAGAAAATCAAGATGAGCAAAGCAGCAGGGCATGATGGTATAACACCAGAAATGGTTAAGTACATGGGAGCATCAGGCGACCTATTACTCTTAAGGGTCCTACAGGCAGCATGGTGCAACAAGACCATACCAAAGGATTGGGAGATTGCCATCATAACACCAATTTTCAAAAAGGGTGACAATCGACAGTGTGGAAACCACAGAGGTATATCCCTTTTCAGGGTCCCTGGTAAAATCTACTCTAGAATCTTAGAGCAGAGACTCCGACGCCTAGCTGAGCCACAATTGAATAAGGTCCAGTGCGGATTCCGAGCAAACCGAAGTACTCAAGACCTAATCTTCACACTCAGACAGCTGAGTGAAAAGGCCCTTGAGTATAAGAGTGAGATCCATCTTTGTTTCATAGATCTGGAAAGGCATTTGACAGGGTCCCCTGGAGCAAACTTTGGGACTGTTTGGCAAGGAAGAATATTCCAGCACTTCTGTTTCATGCTATACAGAGCTTCTACAAGTCTTGCAGAAATTATGTGAGGACAGCAAACCATAAGTCAGAAAAGTTCAGGACTACCACTGGTGTAAGACAAGGTGATATCCTATCACCTTACCTCTTCATACTCCTTATGGACGATGTCATCAAGGCATGTAAGGAGAGAACAAGAAAGTATTCAGTGGGGTACTGGAAGATGAGACAGGTCTATATTTCGGAGCTGGCATTTGCTGATGATGTTGCCCTGACTGCTAAATCAGAGGCACATCTCCAATCCAACCTGCAAGTCTGGAAGGAAGAGCTGGAGAAGAGAGGGATGGTCATAAGCAGCTCTAAAACAAAATCCATGGTGATATCACGAGAAGAAAGAAGACATCAGATTAAGCTAGGAGAACAGGTCCTGGAGCAGGTCGACCACTTTAAATACCTCGGAGCTATTATAGACCGAAAGAGAGGCATCAAAGAAGAGTTGGCCACTCGAAAAGCAGCAGCTGGGAGACTTTTTCAGGCCATAAATCGAGGATTCCTCAGCAAGAGAGAGGTTGGTAAGAAAACGAAGATGGCTGTATACCGCTCCACCTATGTCCCAGTCTTGACATATGGATGCGAGTCATGGGCAATGACTACAACCCATAAAAGCCAGATCCAAACCTCAGAAATGAGGTATCTGAGGAAGGTGGTTGAAGTAACAAGAAGAGACATGGTACGCAACCAGACGATACGTCAAGGCCTTAAATTCTACCCCCTGCAGACCCAAGTAGAACAGTCCCAATTAAGATGGTTTGGCCATGTCTGCAGAATGGGAGAAGATCGGATACCACAACAAGCATGGGAAACAAAGAGCCAAGGATCCAGACCCCGAGGACGACCCAGAGTCCGCTGGGAAGACAACATTAGACAATCTTTGAAGGACCGAGGACTAGAATGGAACCAGGCCAGGAGGAAGACAGCCGATAGGATAGTCTGGCGCTCTCTCTTCCAAACCTCTACACCTCACGGTAGAAGGGGATCGACTAAGTAAGTAAGTATAATATTAACAAAGCTGAAAAGAACCTAAAAACCAAAAGACACCTCCCAATAAGAACACCCTTCATTAATCCCAATGGCCACTTTTCACTCACTTTCCTATTACATTCATATCGTCCTTAATAACCAGTGAATATCATATTCCCTTGAAGTATCTTATAACTCCCTACGCTCTCGAGTGGACAGGTGGCTCCCAGCCCAGAAAAAAATGTCGACGGCCTGGTCTGTTTTAGTACACAATTAATCCATAAGGGCGTTACGAATCTAAAGTGTTATCAATTCTGGTCCGTATGTAGATATGTCCGATTTTACTGCTGGGGGTATGCCCCAGGGGGAAATAGACACAGAAAAGCTTCACCAGAGCACTCTGATGCAATATTTTCTTGCACTTCAGGGGCGGGCTTCAGTTCCCGCACGCTTTTCTTTTACTATCCACGGACTGGTCGAAGCAAATGGTTGGTTTGTGTGAGAACCGCTGATGGCTGATCTAGGTGAGGTGGTTCTTCTAGGATCGATGGTACTTGATTTACTAGTATTTCTGGTAGAGATTGATGGTAATATCTAGCATCTCTTTGACAGAGAAGGCCGGCCCTGCGCAGTGAAAAAAATAGGTACTCCGAAACTGCCACTGCTAGGGGGTGAGGTACCGGTACGCTGAAGCTATTCTGACTGCCAAAAACCGTGGGACAATTATAGATCCTGGGTTTAATTAATCCAGTTTGTTAAATAATGTCAAAATTATCAGCAGGCTAGTTGTGGGCTCATAAATATTGCCTACATTTTGGTAGGTAGATAAGATACGTCCGCAGACAGCTGGTTAGGATCAGGTCTGGAAAATAATAAAATACGTACGAACATTTGCAGGCAGTGTTACAGTTTTACACAGTAAACAGCGGACATCGCACTGGACAAGGCTTTTGTTCTGTAGATCCAAACACACAGACAGATAGAAACGCTACTGTGCTCTATGGCGTTGTTTACACCCACTTCGCTAGCTCGCTTGTTCTGTCGAGGCGGGTCGATAAAACCCGTCGCTCAGCGCGCCCGGTGAAAATACTCATTCGTTCACATTTAGGACGAAACACATACAACAAATAACACTCATAGAAAATCAATAACGTCACAATTTCTAACAGGCCGCTATCGCATTTTAACTAAAAATTGTTAGATACTACTATAAACCCATAATTCAAAAATGAAATAATTACAGGTCTACTGTTAGTCTGTCAGTCACACACAGTTTCTACGTCTGTAAAAAAAAAAAAAAAATCTAAACTCGCTATTCTTGACAACTGTTCATTTGTCTATCTGGTTTTCGCCAAACACCACATCGTGGTCTAATCTAAACGCATTTCGTCGATGTCTGCTCTAATCGGTCTGTACTAGTGGTGGCGCGGTATTTTAATTCACTGAGGCCTTAACAACCCGTCGCTATGCATAGTTAATTTATTTTAAATCTTGTGAGTAGCAACGCTTGAAGGAAAATATAGTTTCCAATCTAACTTGCTACTGCTATAATCAATGAGTTTGTTTAATTTACTTGCGTAGCGAAACACACGAAGTGGATTATAATTTGGATCACCTTTATGCTACCACTATGAATAATTTCTAACACAGAAAATTATCGTTTTTACCGGCTGCATAGGAATAAACTCACGAATTGTTAACACTACAAATCCGTTAGCAGGTAGTTAGCGTCTTCACGCTAGTACGAGTAGAACCAGGAGCTGACTGATAAATGACAATTAAAGACAATAGTTTTTATATTGGACAGAGTGTTTGATCCTGGTTGGGGTCTTCCATTCCCGTTAAGGTAAAAGATCCGAATACCGGTCCCAAATTAAACAATACGGTTTGTGTTAGAAAATATCCCTTACAGGGCCTCATTTTGACATTTAATAAAAATAAAAAAAATGTACGAGTAGTGTTGAAAACATTTTACCGTCTAGAGTTCCATAGCTAGTTACGTGTATTTAGTACCTGACTGTACGGGTTAGATGGTAATGTCTGAATCGATAAAGTCATTTGCTTCAGTGGGAGAGTAAAAAGGTAGTCCCATAGCAGATACTACCGTAGGGGAGTGAAATGTTAGAGACCTCACTATACTAGGTCATGCATAGAGAGGTGGGGTGACCAGTACCTTTCCTTGCTGCCTTTTCCTTCCCTAACTCAAGTGAGAAGTCAGGTACCCATTTATAGCTGGGTAGAGTGAATCGTGTCGATACCGTGAATCTTTTTACTTTCCAAATGCTGTATAATACTAAGTATGGGAGTTCTGGAGTGAAATGGCAGATTTTACTATAATATTGTAACATGTCAAATGATGTATAGCTCTAGGGAGGGAAGTCTGGAGTAATGTTATTGCCTTTACTATATTGTTGTAATTTGTCAAATGTTGCTTATCAATAAGGATGGGAATAAGGAGTAAAATTGTTGCCTTTACTATAATATTGTAACTCGTGAATTATTGTATGGCACTAGAGAGAGAAGTCTGGAGTAACGTTTCTGCTGTTACTACTGTATATTGTAATTTGTTAAATGTTGTATATCATTGGGGATTGGAATTCTGAAGTGAAATTACTTTCTCTCTTAGAACATTGTTATTTATTAAATTTTGTTTAGCACATAGCAGAGCTACTCTGGGAAGGTTAAGGCGGCCGGCGTGATGCCGACCACATCACCCCTCGTGTGCCGACGGTCAAGATAATATGGGCCTAACACCATATTCCCAATATGCCTCAATGGGCGTGTAACGGGTTCCTTTACCTTTTTTTTTTTACCTTACATAGAAAAAGGAAAGCTCTGGAGTGAAATTGCTGCCTTTCTCAGAATAATGAATCTTGTCAAAATTGGCATTGCGGTTGGGGGGGGGGGGGGGGGGGGGGGGGGGGGTTGTGCAATGAAATGAAGATTTATCCTAGTAAGCGGAGTACATAGTGGTGATGTTGACGAATATAAAACTGATACAATTTTGCTGCCGAACTCCGCCTAGGAGGGCGGCCTGCATGGAGGCCGTAAGGAGGCAGACCCTCCACCGTGCAAAGGCACAACAGGCGAATCACCTGGTAGCTTTAAACTTTTGATTACGAGAACTACAAGAGAGAAAACCGGACTGATTCTAAAGGCGACAAACTGGAATGGACTACGGACTAAGCCGATAGGATAGTCTGGCGCTCTCTCTCTCCCAAACATCTACACCTCACGGTAGAAGGGGAACTTCTTCTTCTTCGTTCGCCCTGAAAAGGACGGTGGTTGCGTTGTGTCTGTTTACGCCTAAGCTGTGATATCTGCACCTTTCGGTCGACACATCCGACTTCAGCACGGCATTTTTTATGGACCGGGTTTGCCTTCCCATTGCGATCCGCACTCGCTCAGCCAGACTGCACTGCTGCAGACTGTTTCCAGGACCACCACGTGGAGGTGGAGTGCGGTCTTGACCAGCTCTGGTTCACTGGTCCTGATGCAAGCAGTACAGCTATGGGTCGCTGACTGCATTCACTATTGCTGCATCTTGGGGTCCCAGAAGGAAGGGGAACGACTAAATAAGTAAGAACTTCTCTCGTTCACGTCGTAAGAGTAATATGACGTTTATGCATGGGACTGGCAACCTTATCATGCACAATAATGTATTACAATAACTATCACCACTGGAGCACGTTCATGCTGTAGTGTAAACTTGCTATAAGGTCCTGCTGCAACTTTTTCTCTGTGTTACTAAGTGAGCGAAAATAGAAATTGTGATAATACTGAGAATATAATTTTATGTCAGATTCCTGTCCAATTTAAGCTGATAAAAACAGATTAGTCAAACTTTCCTCTTATCTCGATAGATTTCCCCAAGATATTTATCATGCTAATGTGTTAACCAGAAACTGTGGCGCCATCTGCAGAATCATCATTTTCATCTTCGATTTCATTCCTTATAGAGCATAGAACCATCACTACAGCTGATCACCTTATGGAACACAGAACTTTTTAGGTCGCCCCTGAACCGGCATTTTTAGACTTTCTTCCCCCCCCATTTCATGTCGCCCCTGAACCGGCATTACCAAATGAGGCCCTGTAAGGGATATTTTCTAACACAAACCGTATTGTTTAATTTGGGACCGGTATTAGGAGACCGAGAGTTTGTCCAGATGAAAGAGATGCTACGTAATAGTGAGTCCGAGATGCGGCTATTTTTCACATTAACAAAAGATTCTCCGGCCAGCTAGAGATTTCCTCGTGGATGCCATGAACTAAGAGATCAGAGGAGTACTGGGAGATTCACATCTTTCCTGGAGTTCGCTTCAAAGGGTTTTGATCTAAGTGCCGCTTTTTACACGTGGCTGGGGTGTTGCTAGGGGTCTAATATTATTGCTTGACAGCTGAACTCGAGTGCATGAGAAAAGAATTCGCGTACCAGAAGTTTTCTGTTATTACTGACAGGTGTGAGAGTAAACGTAAACAGTGTGTTAGCCAATGTTTACAGAAAGGGGGCGGGGAATAACGGGTGAACTGCAGATGACCTGCCAGGTAGACTAGGAGTATACAAAAACTAGCAATCAGAAAATAGATCATTGTAGACTATTTACATCATCTGTGTCACCATGAATCTCACAAATATCAATGTTCATCGTGTTTCCTATGGTGCAACAACTCAAACGGTTCCAGATTTTACAACTCTAGAATTACAAAATGTTTGTCTGCACATTGATCTAAACTTGAGATTGGAAGAAATGTAAACTAAAAAATTAACGGAACCGTTGACAGACTCCATAGTATAGGTTACGATTACAATGACAACTAGTAAGTTCTGGTCGCGGAAACTGAACTCGGGATAGTAATATTTCAGAACAGAGTAGACAAGAATCATGCACTTCGGAATATTACACGTAATAAATATTACATCAACAGTGATTATTGTTTTAGCCAGTCTGACGTCTTTGCTTGATAACGTGTGAGATTTCTGTTTGGTACTAGGTGTACCTAATGAGTTTAAATGTCGAAAGATGCTTGAGATTTTGATCTTTGCTATCATATATGCTGCACAGATCGTGTTGGTGATCCCAGCAACAATTGGCAATACACCAGCCAAAAGAGCGCTCTTAACGACATCGAACTGGATCCTACTCTGTGCTTGCCAGAATAGAAGTCGCGTTGAGTTAAATCTAAGATCGTACTGCCAGGCCAAACCCTCTGTGAAGTAATCTGGGATTAGCGATATCCCAAAGATAATTGCCACACATGTAACAGCTTTGATAGAACGAGACTTTGTAAAAATGACTTTGACGTCAAAAGGAAACATAACACAAAAGCAGCGCTCAACTGAGAGACACATTGTTATTACTATTGATAGAGAATACAGTTTCTCCCTCGACTGTGATAAACTGTACGTTAATGATAATGGATCAATGAATGTGACATCTGGATGGACGTCGCTGACAAGGACACTAAGTGATGACGTCAAAACCAGTACACAGCAGGCAAAGTCTGTAACGGACAAAGAGAAGAACTGGACAGTAACGCTGTCTTTGATGCCTTGTTTCACGAACACGATCATGTTGATGACATTTGCTACAATCCCAAAGAATGAGATAAATAAGTTTGCCTCGATCAACAGAGCAAATTTAATCTGGTCCCTGACTGTGTCGCTGACCAGAGGTTGAATATCCGGTGTTGTGCTGTGGAGTATTTCACTATCATTGTTCATTGTTGATGCTAACAAGTTAAAATCTATAGTTTCACACGCCTTCACTGACAAATGTTTCAGCGGCGCAAGCGAAGCTTCCCTCTCAAATTAAAACTGCCGTATGCAGTAGATGTTGAGGAACTTAACGTTTGCGGCTGCAGCGAGGGGACAAAAGAAGAATTTGCGGGATCCGAGTGAAGCACCTGCTAAAATCTCAGGAATGAGACGGCACTCAAATCAAACAATTGACGAGAACTGTTTAAAACAAAATATTATGTCCCGGATCAATGTGGATTCAGACTTAATCAAAATAATAAACGGACACCCAGTGATGATAAGAGTCATAATTTTATAAACTCGATGCTGAAAAATACCTACATGAAAGCAAAATTGGCTAATAGCGTGCTACGAAAGCATCGGTGTGAATTACACGAATATGGATCTCCCAAGCGTTAATGCACTGTTTGAAAATTATTTCACATTTGCTTCTTAATAGCTTCGATAAATGCTATAAGTCATGAGCTGTTTAAAGCTACTGATAACATAAATGTAAACTAACATTATAACAAAATTGCTTTATCCAACTGTACTTATCTCGTACTTTATTCTTGTAGTTACAAAAAAGGTTCCAACGCCAGTGCAAATTGTACAATGTAGACTTCTGTCTTCTGAAAGTCAGTGTAAATTATAAAACGTTAACTCCGTCGTGTAATTTCACATACATTATCAACGACTCTACTTACACTGGCATTTTTAGAAGAACTTACAAAAATAACTGGAATGTTAGAATAATGATTTACAATTCTTAAAAGAATAATAAAACAGCGAAATAAAACATTACAGTAACATAAAGTGTTTGAAATAGATATGATAAACGACTGCTTGAATTGTGTGTAAAACATCCTCGATTATTTTACATTATTTAAATGAAAGTATAGGGAAAACTTCCAGTTCTCCTTTCTTTAACAAGAAGATTTTATAATTTTGAAAGCACACGCTTAGAGAAGTGATAAATCATTAAACAAATCTGCTTGTTATTTTTGGTTACAAATGTGTAAAATCTTCACTGACGATGATACTTTTCTTTGATATAATAATTTATAATGGCTTGTGCATTATATTATTACCATGAGCATTCATATTTCTTCCTCGGTCCATCTCAGCAGTGGTTCAGAGTACACCAATACCCCAGTCTTACAACGTTCGGTTATTGCTCTGTCGATATAACGCTGTTTCTATTTTATGCGACATACCCGTAATACGGCTAGAAAATCGATCTTTCGCTCTGCACAAAATTCAATGGAGGGCAACAATATAGCTTTCAAGCTCACGCAGGGTAGTAAATGGCCAAATAAGCATTGCCATTGCTAGCATAAGGAAGCATGCTCCCCAGATGAAAAGCAGTTCTATGGTAACCGTGAAGCAGAACAAGATAGTAATTGCTACAAAATGCTTCTTAAAGAGAAAAAGGTGGCAACGCGAGCTCCATTTGTTTTCTTTTTTACGGCGTCTCCTCCAATATTTTCTGTCCTCATTGACCAAGTAGCCGTGCCTTCTACACCCAAAGCTAGAGAATTTGTTCAACCCCTACAAAACCTTCTGCTAAGCAGTCATCTGAAGATGAAGACAGGCCTGCTGTGACAACTTTAGCCACAAGAAACGGAAGTTGTAGCAATTAATGTCTTGTAACATTCTTTAAATATTGTGTGTTAGTACAACACATACGTGGAGCCGCGGTGGCGCAATGGTTAGTGCACTGGCTTCCTAGCTCGGTTGTCCATGGTTCGATTTTCAGTTGAGGTGTGATTTTTTAGACCACAAACGGCTCCGGGGTCGACCCAGTCTCATGAATTGTGTACCAGAGCAACTCTGGGAAGTTTAAGGCGGCCGACGTGATGCTGACAACATCACCCCTAGTGTGCCGGTGGTCAAGAAAATATGTGCCTAACACCTTATTCTCAAGATACCCAAATCGTTGACCTTTACATACATAATAATATTTTGTGTGTTCAATACGTTTGATAATTATATGTAGTTAATTATGTTATTAATTTTAAGAAATGTTTGCTTAACTAGTGTACAGCCTTCTGGACTCTGAGAATGAATTGACTTGTTTTCTATTAAATCTTACGATAATTCAATTTTTTGGTCAGCGCCGGATATTTCAGGAACGAATTAACAGCGCTAAGCGGGGGATTGTTACAGATCGATATTGTAGAAGTCCGAATTGGGAAAGGAGGAGGGAGGGGGGGGGGGCTGGGGGGTGTCCACGAGGAGTCAAATTAAGTGTAGAATTACTACTCCTTCCGGCATGTCGCATGTAGCGTTATATGAGAGGGTAAGCATGGTGCGCTGGCACCCTCACAATAAAAAACGAGCTACTACAGAAAACACTACTGCGAGAGACCACCAAGCACTTGAGCGTAGGCAAGGAGGTCTGCTGCAGTGGTGGCTATAATCTCCGTAAGGAGCATAGAATGAGAAAGTGTCACGAATTGCCTCCCCTGCTTTGCAGTAGTGTTCCAACAATGACCAAAACTCAAGAGTATCTAATCTTGGCTTCCAAGGTATCTACATGCGCGCAAGATTACTCTTGGCAGAGATGTAGATAGAAGATTAATGACACTTCTACTTTAAGGTAGCGTTCACAAGATATTTCCAGAAGTCACGAACAATGTTGCTTTGGGCTGAACAATTGTTAACGCATTATATCTGGTCTGTCGCTTTTTGTGAAGGATTTGAGCAATGGTTTAGCCCGTTCAAGCCCCCAGTTGGTGTGAACCAACGAAATCCCTCTTATAAGGTATAGCTCTGTTTAGAGGTAAATATATGTCTAAGTATATATATATATTACCAACGGGCTGATCACCCGTTTGCCAGTTACTTCGATTACGGAAACAACAGCAGATGGATTGATTTGCCGTTGCCCTAAAGACGCCAATAGGCGTGATGGGAAACAATGGCAAAGAAAACCTATCTGCTGTTGCCCTAAGACGCCACTAGGCGTAATGGCCACTGACTGCTTTGACGGTCGGTGGCTAAGGACGGAAGAAGAAGAAGAAGATATATATATTACATATTCTGGTTCATACGTTTGCTTTCATACATATAACTGATTCAACTATTATTGTTTAGTTTTAAAACAACAGGTAACAAATTTAATAATGAATTAGTCTTTAACAGGTTAAAATAAATATGGAAAGATCAGTGGAATTTTGATGGATATAAAGTTCTCGTCATTGAGACGTAGGTGGAAATTTAACTTTATACTTAAAGTTTAACTGAAATGTCCTTTTTGCTGGTGCCTTTTAGTTAGCACTTAGCTTGTATGAGTGAGTCCTGCCGCCTAGGTTTTCGTCACGTTGTTCTGGTGATGAATGTACTTCTCTCACACGAGTGGCGTAGTAACTTCAGTACTTCATACAGTCTGATAGCTTGTAACCACGTACTTTTAGAAAAAATAGAAAGACAAAAATGCCTCTGCTAAGTACACTGAGTTGGAAGTTTAACAGGCGCATCCTCTCGTTGTCCACCCACCAATGTTAATCTCTCAGAAGAGTTAAATTCCTGAGTTTACACAGTGCAACTCAGGAAAGATGAATAAACTTCACCAATTGTCCTCTGGGTATTAACTGGGACAATGTGTCTGGACAGTTTGAGCAATGATTTGTGCCTTAATTAACATTAACAAGTTACATAAATGTCACAAAATGATATGCTACAATTGAGCCACATATGATGTAGTCATCACTCATCACTGCTCCAGTTGGAGTCTGGAGTCACCTCTGCTGTCGGGTTTTTCCTCAGGACTAGCCAGAAGAAATTACCAGCGCTTGCTGTAGTGGTTCATAAATATACTATTTCCGTATGTTGAGGTTGCCAGCCTCATTTATATACAACCACTTAGCAAGAAAACATGTTAAATTCACATTTGTAAAAGAAATGTTCACAACTTACCCCACATTTTGGGAATACACATTCTCCCTACACAGGTTTCAGATGGACACAAGCAATTTCGGTGCATATGCTCTCGAATTAATGTCGTCTGAGAAATTCCTCTTATGACGGTGTTCTGTGATACAGTTGGCCTGGTAAACTAGTAATTCCTCTTCGACGGGTGTTCTGCTATACACTTGGTCTGGGATATTATTTCTCTTATGACTGATGATCCTATTCCTAGGTTTCCAGTCTTGTATTTATAAAGTCCTGATCCCTGAAGTTTTACAGTCTGTGTATTTAAATATGCGGGTTTACTCTTAAGGTTTCAGAGTTGCCCAAATACTGTCGACCTGTCATTTTTGATACAGGAATTCTAGGTCCGATCTTTCTCTTTCTGGCTTCTTGGGAGTTGCTCGGTTGAAGTTGCGAAGCTGTCTGTTCCGTGCCTCTGAGTTCACTAGATTTTATCTCTCATTCTCAGTTCAAATCACAGATTGTGTTTCCGCCGAATGTTCCAATAGATTTCATTGTATATTCCGGCATCTCACTTCAAACCAATCAAATCTCTCTAGCACTTTTTGGGTGGGTGTTTCATTTAAAATATCCCCTCGCGTGTTTAAAAAAATTAATTTTAATATTCCACTCGTGACCTCTGTCTAATCATGCAGTAATATTTCCGCATAGATGTCTACTCTGCAATCATGATACAAAGATGCCTCAGATGAGACGATTATCCAATTATCGCCTTTATCTGCGTGCCTCCGCCAGACAGATGTATGGTCAGACAATGTTGTCTTCTTTCATCGGATGCACAATACAAGCTTGTGTCAACACGGTTATCAGCTTTTCACTGGGGTCAAATGTTGGACCGCCGCGTTTCAAAGGGTGGTCAGACTGAGAGAATAGATAAGCGTAGGACCGGTATAATTACCTGGTATTATCACGTTTACCTTGCGGAACGTAAATAATTCTGCGTGTAAAGCAGATACGTCCGTAGGGGAGTAGAGTGTTAGACACTTCACCCTACTAGATTCAGCCTAGAGCAAAATAAAGAATTAAAGGGCAAAATATTGCCAAATAATAAGCGACTTGAATGGGAGAAAGAGAAAAATGAAGAAAAAAAGGATACTGACGGAGTGGACGTGGGATTGCACAACCGTATCGTTACAGCAAGAAGAAGAAAGAAAAAACATCAGATGCAAATGTCATACATAAATTTTGTGAGCTAAAGTCAACAGAAGCGGAGACCGCAAGTAACAACATAAACTGAGATAGAAATATTCACGGAGATAAGCTCGCATAATTTGATATAGAAATATACACGGAGATAAGCACACAGAGAGTGAGTAAGGGAGAGAGAGAGAGAGAGGGATGGAGAGAGATAGTGAGTAAGTGAGTGAGTGAGAGAGACAGCAAATGAAAAAATGAGCAGAAAGATGAATAAATAAGCGTCACTACTTTTAGGAACAGATACTTGATGGTGGATGGGATGAGAGCCGGTCGTAGGCATGTTTTAATGTAGTGCACAATCTCGTCATGAGTAATACACTATCTTTTAAAATCCTCTTTGTTGGTGAACTACAGATGGGCGCTCAACGTGCCGTTTGTGAAAAAGGAATAATACGGACATATAAGAAAATATAGTTTATTAAAGCGAACAGTATTTTTATTTTTTTTTAGTTTGAAACTTTCTGTTTCCTTTTTTCTTGTTCTTTTAAAGTTTTATTATTTTATTGATTTATTTGTCGTTTTAATTATATTTTGGCTCCTGCCCCAAATCGGCGCTAGATGCGGCCGCACCGCCCAAAAGACGGCCCTGGGTTGAATGATATTATTGTCGTTTCTTAGAGCTGCGATAGCGCAGCGGTTAGTGCAATGGCTTCCTAGCTCGATGGTCCATGATTCGATCCTCAGTTGAAGTGGGATTTTGTTTTAGACCG
Source organism: Oreohelix idahoensis (assembly GCA_024509875.1). Lineage (NCBI taxonomy): Eukaryota > Metazoa > Mollusca > Gastropoda > Stylommatophora > Oreohelicidae > Oreohelix > Oreohelix idahoensis. The sequence continues at coordinate 27,021 of JAMPIV010008218.1, read as the reverse complement.
CAAACAGCTCCGGGGTCGACCCAGCCTCATGAATTGGGTACCAGAGCAACTCTGGGAAGGTTAAGGCGGCCGGCATGATGCTGACCACATCACCCCGAGTGTGCCGATGGTCAAGAAAATATGGGCCTAACACCATATTCCCAATTTGCCTCAATAGGCGTGCAACGGGATCCTTTTGATCCACCATAACTGAGCGTTATAATACTGTAATGGATAAAAACCCAAGAAAGCCGTGGAATCTGACAAGAGTACTAAATTAAGAAACAACAAATGTGACGGTATTGCCTCCCATGTTTTGCAGTAGTGGTCCGACAGTGGCCAAAACTAAAAGTACTTGAAGTGGGTCTTCAAAGGTGTCTACCTTTGCACAAGATTACTCTCGGCAGAGATGCAGATAGAAGGTTAATGAAGCTTCTATCCCAAGGGAGTGTTTACAAGATATTAAGAAAAGCGAAAACAATGATGCATTGGCTCAGCACGTTGATTCTATGATCTGCCGACAACTTTTGTGAAGGATTAAGCAATTATTAGTTTCAGCTCTGATTTACTAAGTGGAATTATTATTATTCTGGTATAGCTCTGTTTAGAGTGTGTTTAGTACATTGATAGAGACAAACTTGCAGTACATTTCAATGATTAAATCGAAGTTAAATTTGTAAATTAATAAATAACAGATTTAATAATCATTTAGTTTTAACACAGGTTAAAATAATTGAATAGTTTAAAAGAAAATTTCATCGTTGAATGATAGTAGATTTTATGAAAAAAGTTCACTTTGGTTGCTTATGGGTTTCACTTAGCTGCCAATAGTAGTTTCTGCTCCCACTGAAGAGTTCTGCGCAGATAGGTCACTAGAGTTATCACATCTCTGGTCAAGATTACAGGTGCAGCACGTTTCAATCACAATCAAGAAGTAACTGCCAAGCTGGTCCCGCGTTTCTACGTCAGTCCACTTATATCCTCCCTTTGTTCCAAAGATTAGTACTCTCCTGGTACCACCAACAACTTTGGTAAAATAATAGAAACGAAGCGCTCTCCTGAGTATTGCGTTTTCCCGACACATACTTATGTGTCTCCATTCTTATTCCACCCTCCCATTTAACTCAGAATTTACCCTCAATGAGAATTAAGCTTAATCCCTTGAGCGAAATCTTTCTTTACATTTAAATTAAATAGATTTATCCTTATTTTACATTTAAATGAAAAGGTTAATAGTACAGATAAAATATGTTTACATTTACATCTCGACTGTTTGAAAAGTGTTCACAATATATATTGAATCTGTTTTCATTAACTTTAAAGTGAATATGTTTACCTAGACATTTACACTGGTTTGAAACTGTAAGTATTATACTTAGAATGTACATCATTTCTTTCATCTTTCCCTCCCTGCTCCGTATGGAACTTGGGACTACCTATGCTTTTAGTTCTCTGTAAGGAACTAGCAATAAAGTCACCAGCACTTGCAGTGGTGGTTTATGAAATCATCATTCTATACGCTGATGTTGCCAGCCTCATATGACTTAGACATCCACTGGCGATTTTCACATATTAATATTCAAATGGTAATATTTACATATTAGTTCACATGTTAATAATGAAAGATCTAGAATGTAAAATGACACCTTACGCCAATCCTGGCTCACAGACTTTTTGCTCAGATGAATGAGGTTAAGGCACTTGATTAGGCCTCTTACACGTGTTCCTGGGGTCGTTACTTTTTATAAGAAAATTCCCTCTGTGACTCCGCGTGTTTCAATTTCCTCAGCCTTCCTGATTAAAATGGGTTTCCTGGGCTATGTTAGTCCTTCAAGATTGTTCCACAAAGTTCGGCCTGATAAATGGAAATTCTGCATTCTAACTTCTCGTTGTGTCTTGGCAAACGTGACTCTCACAGTGTCTTAATACTGAAGCGTGTCAGGTGATATTCACTGTCCTCCACCGCATCTGTTTGTTATGGGGCTACTCAAAAGCTCCAATCGTTTTCAAACATGCGTGTTGGGGGGGGGGGGGCGATTTCAAAATATCCCTGACATGAAAAAATGTTTAACGTAATGTAGTGGTCACCTTTCCCATATATGGTATGAAAACATCCGATCTCTGGCAGGCGAACTCACCAACACATCTATAAACTCATACGACAATGTTATTCAGATGTAACAATTTATTACTATCTAAAGTAATCTTGTCATAATAAGTCGGGCAGCAAGCGATTAGGTCATCCGTGTCTTTCGAAAACGTGTCACCCAGACAAGTAATCTCTTATCTGTCACGCACCCTGGCCTTTATCAGCGATTAGCAAATACGCTGGCGATTTGTAGGGCTACTTTTTATTCTGATGTCGGGTGCACCCGCGAGTTAAATGGATAACAAACAGACATGCTGACATATCTCAGAGAGGGGTCTGTCGTAAATTTATTTTGAGAGAAAAGAGTCGTAGAAATAGTGGTCCGGTTTAGAGTGGAAAATGATGATGGAAAGCTTAGTGATAGAAATGTAGAGATTTAATAGTTACTTCACAGCGTGCTGGAGGAGAGTAAAGACAGACTTATTTACGACAAATCGTGTCTCTCAATCTTCTCTTTCACTCTCCTGGTCAAACAATTATTTGCCAGTTTTCCAGACTCGCATCTGCGCGCTCACCGATTCGGTGTTTTCAAACACACACACGACGTTGATACAAACTATATTAAACGAATAGGGGAAAAGTTGGGCTTTGGGTATATCCAACACACAGAACTAAATGAGTTTATGTGATTTTATTTACTTTAAACATCAATCACTAAAAATATCAGATATTACATAAATTATCATAAGTACACAAATGCAAATAACAAGTTTGGGAGGGGGTGAAGAAGATTGGTATCGACTAAGCCCTTCCCGCTCATTAGACAAAGACAAACCCAGTCCAGAGATAGATAATATCAGGAACACGGGTACGTTAACCTAACAGTAAAGTTAATTACTCTGAAAGAGGTGTTACAAAATTTAGGTATAAGTGATAAAAAAAAAACCTGTTCTTCACAGCTGTTCTTCCCTTTACTAAGCAAATGGAAAGGAGGTGGTTTTAAACAGGGTTAACAAATTATCAACTATCCCACTTAAAGGAACAATGTAGGGTATACAGAAAAGATATATGTTACCAGGTAAGCAAGTTAACAAAATGGTCACACAAAAGAATTAATTTCCTGTCATTCATACACGCGCTAGCAAAGGCCTTCACTCATCTTGCTCTCACTTACCGATTGTGAAAAAATCTTGCACTCCATAGAATAACACAACAGCAGTTACACCTCAACTAAATGTATGAGTGTTTGTTCAAGTTCTAGCCCCAGATTATCGGGTAGGCGGTCAGCACATAAAAGGATCCCGTAATCGCTGGAAAATGAACCTGTAGTTGTGTCTCTTTTCTTAATAACAGTTTCTATGGGAGGGCACGGTCTCTGATACCGGGGTGAGGATGGTGTGGTCTATTTGACTATGCCGCTGATAATAAAATTCTTACGCGTGCTGGTACACTTTATCCGTGAGGTATGGTTTAAGTCCAGTGAGAAAACTAGTCACATCACTGTTCAGGAAATTATGAATTATCTCTCTGTGTCAGTAAACTAACAAAGCTCGGGCCAGTGTTCTTCTTCCCGTTACGACTTAAGTTGTTTGATGGTGCGTTAAATTTGTCTTTGGGTGTGCTTTCTTTGCTATAAGTTAGATAGCGGAATTCCAAACATAGAATCGCCTCAAAGATTAAAAATTTACACAGTCTCAACAAGTTCTGCGTCAGGGGAACTCTACACACTGTTTATGCTTTGCTTTGCTTAGATTGATTTCTTTATTGCTTTCTTAATGCTGGGATCGCACAGGTTACGATCACTCTGTATGAAAGAAAAAAAAAAGACATGTAATATACCGAAAACAAATAACCTTCTAAAGCGCGATGAATTTCCCGTTAAGCCTATAATACACTCGAGTATTTAATTATGTATTTAATAAACACTGCGCGAATTCTAGTGGTTAAAAACCCACATCTATAAAACTAGGACTTAACTGAATTTATTAATTATAAATTCCTTCGCGACTTTAAAAGTTAATTTAAGCATCTATTATCTTTTGAAATAATATAATAGATAGATCATTATATTTAAAACTGGAACTCTTGAGATGGTTTAATTTAATAGATTTAAATTAACACAAAATCCCTTGAAATAGAATGACTAGACCACTGATCACTTTACACAATATATATTTTACCGCTTTGCACAGAATTAGAAATCACTGCAAATATATATAAAATCCAGGGGAAAATCTATAACAAGATTTCAATAAAGCTAGTGCTTCTGTAAAGGTCTGGCCAGCGAGTGATAACGTGTCTAGTTCTTCATGGTCTATTTAGCTAAAATGGAATGTGAGTTGAGTGGGACATGATAAACTTGACAACTTATTTGATCTCACGAACTTTTGGGGATCTGACCGCCAAATCAAGAGAAAAAGCCGCCCCCTGGTCTTCGTATCTCCGTTCGCTGCTGCCCGTTTCGCTTTCCCCCGTTCGCTCGGTTCCTCGATTGACACCGAGACGCGAAATTAGCGGCAAGCAACTGCGTCTCGTATCAGGGAAAACTACTGTCTTTGATAGCGCCGATAGTCTCCCCTAAGATCCCTCGGTCTGTCTCTTTGATCTCGTCGCTGTATCCTACATGAGTCCCGGTGGAATGCGTTCTGGCAAACGAAAAGTTACAACAAATGTTCAGGGGTTCTAATGTTATGAAAAGCTAAAGGTCCCTTTAAATCATCCATCATATCAGGGAAAATTCACTTGTCAAACTAGACGTACGTCACAGGGTCGAAGAAGGAAAATAACAAATATCTGCTACACACGGCAGAGAAAGAAAGAAAGTGCGACAATCGAAAGTACGCAATAAAAATCAATACAAAAATGTAACTGATACTGCCGTAGTGAAACAGAGATCGAGAAGGGTCGCCCCATTCTGTCACAACAACCAGCTAATGTAAGACTATCATCAAGGAAAATGAAAGATACCACACAGGAAAGATGGCAGAAAACATCATAGCAGATCTCTACAAGGAAGAAAGCATCACGTCACTTCCACATGCGCGTATCCAAGAAGTACATAACGAAATAAAAGAAAAGCTGAAGCACCAAAACCTAGATACCTGCATGAAGTCATCCTTCACTATGAGAGAACTAAGTGCTGCCATAACAAAACTAAAGAACATGAAAGCTCCAGAAAAGGATGGTATTACAAATGATATGATCAAGAGCCTGGGACCTGTAGCCAGGCCCATGCTCCTCCTAATCTTCAATCAATCATGGAGTACTGGGACATTTCCAGATCGATGGCGAGAAGCAATCCTTGTTCCCATCAGAAAGAAATAAAAGCAGAAAACAAGCAAGTCCAGCTACCGACTAGTTAGCCTTCTGAACTGTCTGCACAAAGTAATGCAAAGAATGGTGAACTCAAGATTAATGAAACATTTGGAAAAAAACATCTGCTTCATAACACACAATCAGCTTTCAGGAAAAACCGCAGCACCGAAGACCAGCTAGTATATCTAGCCTAGGAAGTAGAAAATGATTTTCAGGAGAAGAAAAAAGTAAGGGCTGTTTTTGTGGACCTGGAAAAAGCTTTTGATAAGGTATGGAAAGAAAGACTTCTCCTTAAGATGCTCAACAACAAAATAGAAGGAAGAATGTTCAACTGGATACGGGACTTCCTCCTTTACATCACAGCAAAAGTAAAACTTGACAGACAACTGAGACATCGCGTCACTCTTCAACAAGGTGTGCCACAAGGAGGAATTATCTCCTCCACTCTCATTATCATTTATATAGATGATATTGCAGAGAAACTATTCAGGCATATCTCCAGGGCTCTACTTGCTCATGACTTTTCTGCTCGGTGTGCCGCAGAATACTTGCCCACAGCAAAGTTCAGAATGTAGGCATCATTAAATACCATCGGCAAATGGGTATCTGACTGGAGAGTGCAGATCAACCTCTCCAAGATATATACTGTTCAAAAAAAGAAACGCAACTTTTTTGGTGTTACTTTTATAAAAGATATTCGCTGATTGGACATCAGTCAACCTATCGACTGTGTCCACCTGGTCATTAACTCGTGGTTACCTGAATTGTACTCACCTCATGATTCGTGAGGTCATGAAAGAGGTCAAGGTCAAAACAACATTTATGACAATAACTCGTGACAGGTTCATAAGAATCCCGTGAAACTTACTGAACACAAAACTCTCTGACCATATTATTGAATGCTTATAAAAGATTGATGCTCCTCGAATAAATTCAGTTGAAAAGTCAATGCGCATGTATGGCTCATCTCACTACAGAACAACGACTCATCATCATCGGACGTTTAAAGACTGGACAGTCACAAAGTGTAGTGGATAGACAATTTAATGTGGTTAGAAGCACCATTAGTCGCCTTTGGAGGCGATTTCAAGAAACTGGCTCAGTGGCAGACCGGCCGCGCAGTGGAAGACCCAGAGTCACAACTCCTGCCGAAGACCGCTTCATACGGCTGCGTCACCTCAGGAATCGACTTGCATCTGCGTCCTCCACAGTCCAGTCAATGCCAGCAGCTCGTCGAATTCCAGATCAAACGGTCAGGAACCGGTTGCACGACTCTGGTCTTTGGGCTAGAAGACCCTACAGAGGTCCTGTTCTTACGGACCGGCATCGCCAGAACCGACTGCAGTGAGCGAACCAGCATCGTCAACGGACCGTTGGGAATGACTGGAGACGGGTTTGGTTTAGCGATGAATCATTTTTTATGCTCCAGCGACACGATAGACGGAGAAGAATTTACCGCACAGTCCATGAGTGCTACGCCCAGAACAGCGTTGATGAGGCTCCTCCACATGGTGGTGGAGGTGTACTGATGTGGGGGGCGATCAACTTCATGGGAAGAAGTGACCTGGTGCAAATTGAAGGACGCCTGAACATCGCTGAAATTCTTCGTCCTCACGTCCTTCCACTTCTGGCTGCACGAGGGTCGATTTTTCAGCAGGATAACGCTCGACCTCATGTGGCACAACTCACCACCCAGTTCCTCGCTGACAACAACGTCCAGACCATTCCGTAGCCAGCCATATCATCAGACATGAACCCCATAGAACACTTATGGGATGAACTCGACAGACGACTCCGCCAGCGAGACGTGGCTCCAGCCAATCTCCGACAGTTGTCTCTTGCACTGCGGGAAAAGTGGGCAGCCAGCCATCCCACAACAACAGATCCAACGGCTAATCGGATCCATGTCAAGGAGATGTCGTTCTCTGATAGAGGCCAGAGGAGGCCATACACCTTACTGAAACAGAGGCCTCAGTCGCAAAGAATAAAAGTCCAAACCAAATTTAATGAACATCATTTCATTGTTAAAGTCTGAAAGTTTCTTCATGCCAAGATTGAAACATTAATTCCGTAAAAAAAAATTTTGGTACAAGTTTGAAATTTGGTGTCCATTACCACTGCAATAATGTTGCGTTTCTTTTTTTGAACAGTAATATAGCAGGAACCTGCTTCTCACTATCAAATCTCAAAGAAACGATCAAGTTGCAATTAAAAGAAAGTGAGCTTCCATATGAGAAAAATTCAACATACCTGGGAGTCAAGTTGGATAACATTTTCACAGCGAGAAGCTTCTGCGACTGCCAAGTCATCCAGTTGCATGAGATTTTGATCTTTGCTATAGTATATGCTGCACAGATCGTGTTGGTAACCCCAGCAACAACTGACAATACACCAGCGGAGAAAGGGGCGGATTTGTGTCAGATCGAAGAAAGAATCGCCAAATCCACTGGATGTGAGAAAACCAATCTTCCGATAAGGTTCAGAAGAGCGACAAACTACCAACAAAATAAAAATAAAAATGATAGAAAGGCAATATGGTGTTGTTTTAACTTCCTTCCCACTAATGCAGTCACAGAACTGATGGGACTAACAGATAAACCTGGGTGCCGCCTCACATTTTTAACTTCCTGGTTTGTCACGTACAAAAACTATAGAACGCGATGAGACAAACTGGTGTCGGAAGCGTGCAGAAAACAAACAAACAAACAAACAAACAAAAAGAAGAATGAATTTAACTAAACAAATGTAACTAAACAAATGTAACTAAACAAATGTAACTAAACAAATGTAACTAAACAAATGTAACTAAACAAATGTAACTAAACAAATGTAACTAAACAAATGTAAGAGTGTGAGAAATTGTTCCAGGAACTGTAGAAAAATGTAAGAAAGTAAGAATGAAGCAGAAAGAGGCGGATTCGCAGCACAGTGAATAAGGATAAGTCAAGTGGATGAGAATTATCCAAATGCGACGAAACGTACCAAAATGTAGAAAGGGGAGATTGCAAGCATACCACTCTCATGCGCAGTACTATGAGTAAAATGAAACTACAGGACAATTTAGACTACAGAAGTAAAAAATTCAGTGTTCAGAGATATTTATAGTACAGTTAGATGTCCTTCTTTGGACTTGTACTTTTAAGGTATCATGATGCTAATTGATAGAAAAGTTAGAAAATTAGCTGTTGTCATCCTATGAAGTCAGAGATAACGGCAGTCATATAGCAGATACTGCCATAGTTTAGTGAAAAGTTAGAGACTTCACTATACTAGGTCTAACTTTATGAGATAGAAGGACCAGTTCCCTTCCTCGCTGCTTTTGCCTTCCCTAACTCAAGAGCAGAGTCAGGTACACATTTACAGAAGGATAGACAGGAACGTATGACAAAGTCACAAATGTGGAACTGGTGGTGACAAGAACTAGACATGTGCCAGTGGAACACGAGTTGAGAAGAAGACGCTGGCGATGGGTAGGACACACATTGAGGAAACCTGTTGATAGCATGACAAGGCAGACCTTGTTCTGGAATCCACAGGGAAAGAGAGGCAGAGGTAGACCAAAAACTCATGGAAAACAGAACTGGAAACAGAGGTGAAAATGATGAGGAAAACATGGAAAGAACTTGAGAGGATGGCACGGACAGGAAGACTTGGCATGTGTTTGTTGAAGGCCTATGCTCCTTGGGGAGCTAAAGGGTATTGATTGATTGATTGATTGAGACAGGAGCGTGACGTTACCAGTTTTTTTAAATTCAGGAACACTGTAACTTTGCCACGATAGACATGACCTCTAACCGCTTTGCCAATTGGACGGCCATAGAGAGCCTAGGCTTAGTAGCGAAATGCATCTAGAGAAATTGTAGACTACAAATCAGCCTTACATAGATACTATTTTAGCCCGCGTTGTTCAGAGCTAAGTTGTCAAGTAACAGCTCATAAGGACTCGTCCACATACGACGTCAAGCAGTGAAGGGGGTCCAAAATATTGAGCCGAAGTGTGACGATAGGGGGAAGTTGAGGGGAACTGCGGTAAGACGTGGAGTACAATGGATGAGTGTGAAAAAAAATCGAAAGAAGGTGATTCGTCTTACGAGGACAAAAGACAAAGAAAATAGCCAACGTTACGGCCACAAGGCCTTCGCCAGGGTAAGGAAAGAAAGTAAAGGCTAGATAGGACACTGTCACAAAATTAACAATGATACAACGTTAAAATATCTCCAATGATACAACGTAGGGATAAAAACTAATGCGTAAGCTGCTAGAATACATGATCGCCCACGCCGCGGGTCATCACCCACCATGGAAATTAAATTGTTAGACTTGAAGGCAAAACGAAACGGGATAAGAACGGAGATCAAAAGGAAAAATCTGACTGAACGCGTGCTTGAAACTAGCAATGCTAAAAGGCGCAATTGGTGTGGAAAGGAGGAAAAAGTCACGTCCCCAAGTTGACATAAAGTAAATAAATCGACAAAAGGGACCTTGGATATTATACGCCACAGTCATTTATTGGACGCTTTTGCGATAACTTAGCCCGTTTATTTGAATGCAGTGATGAGCGCATTCCAGAAAATTCTAGAAAATATTTGAAAAATGACTTTTCTTAATAATAATGTTAGGAATATAAAACCTAGCTGGCCGGATGGCCCATCTTGAGCAGTGAAATAATATGCTTTCATTTATACAGACGGACAGATAATACGAAAGATATTGACAAAAGACTGTGTTGTTCATATCAGCGAACGTCTGCATTGAGATAAAACATGTCACTAATTTTCAAAAAGTTATGGCCTTGAAGACGCAAATGCTAAAATCTAGTGGAATGAAGAGACGGGGTGGGATGGTGAATTGTGGCTAAAAATAACTTTAAAGGCGAAATTGTGTAGGGGAAGGCAGGGTTGGTTCAAAAAACAAGTGTGTTTTTTTGTGAAACGCAAGTAGAGACGGACGGACCAACAGACAATAAGGCATACTTGACTGAGGTCTGACTGAAATGACTTTTGGTAGGATATTTGAATTTGAAAAAAGAAAAGGCAGTGATTGGCCCTAGATGAAGATATTATCGGCGCTCAGACGCGCATTTTGTGCCATTCAGTATAAGTTGTCCTTGTAGACACATTGAATTATTAAGTGGTGTAATTCCCAGAAGCTATTGAAATATTTAGAGGGACGCCATCATAAGGCCAGCAGCTCAGCTGAGTTTTGCTAGCATTTATTTAACTGTGTTCTATATTCATAATTCTGGTAAGACTGAAATTATTTCTTTGTACATTTTAATATTTGTTTAAGGTTTCGAGTGATTTGATACTGCAATAGCATAATCTGTTCCTTACAACAAGTAAGAGTTCGCTCTAGACCCCCCGCCCCAGTTCAGGGTCTAGAGACAAATAAAATACATAAACTCCAGCAAGGATTAGGAAGGACAGATCAAGTGTTGAGATCAGTGAAACATATCACCTATCATATTTTATGGCAGGGAACTAATGAACATATTTCAGAATCTGTAGTCTGGGAGAACTTATCCTATGTGAAACCAACTTGGTAAGATGTGTTGTTTGGTCAGAAAGATCTGACCCGTCTATGTGGTGTTGTTGTTGTGTAGTGTTGTGTCCAGAAATGGTTAGAGGATGGAATTCTGACACAGGACTAATACTTTGATTGCAGAGCTGTGAGTTTCAGTTGGCACCAGTGCGGTGTCAAATGAGTTGTTGAATTTTACCAGAGTGGACCCGTGCAGTAATATTTGGTCAGAGCAGCCTATTATAGCCCCCAAGCACGGAGAGGTGGGGCCACCATACTTCTGATATTGCCTCCAAGCACGGAGAGGTGGGGCCACCAGACTTCTGATATTGCCCCCAAGCACGGAGAGGTGGGGCCGCCAGATCTCAGCACCAGAGCTACACCTTCAAGTTACGTGAGCGCCTGGTCTGCTGAGAGTTCACCAACTCAACTTAATTCCTAACACACCCATAAAATTTCCATCAATTAACTGGACAATGTGTAATCGCCATAGACAGGGAGTGATGAGGCCACCCCAACAGCATATCCATTAACTGTTCTCCCACATAGATTAATACTGTAAACAATAATAATATTAACTAGTCTAGTAACATATATATGTACACACTGTCGTGGAATATTCTAATCCACATATATAAATTAAAAGGTAAATGTAAAGCCTAACAAATAAATTTAATAAAAGGAAGAAGAATGGTAAAGAACAGTGCTGTCACAATGACAGTACTCGAAATCCCCTTTGTTTTATGCTTCGTCTGCAAATTGTAACGTTTCCACGTTAAATATAAGCCACTGCATAAATACAAGCGTTTCCACAACACATTACACTGCGTAATGACCTAAATTAATCCTAACATTAATTATACTACGTTACCAAAACGAACGAACAGATGGACTCAAATAGAAAGAAGGGAGGGCTGAAAATCAGGAACGCATGCAACACTAAACACGCGTCTCGCTATTAATGCCACCCCCAACAAGCGTAACGCGATATACAATTACTACTATCACGCGTGTAAGGCCACATGCACTAACTTTTTTTCAGACGGACAGTGATAAAAACACTAACCTTCCCAGAGTTAGGTTTTAAAATCCTGAAAAACGCTTATTAGAAAAGATAACATTAGATGGGTTTACGTTTGAAAACATTACAGTACCCAGACAGCACATCTTCGAAACAGGAGGTAGAAGAAATTGCATATTTTGAACGCAGCCACTTAGCTCTTTTAAATTTGTATATTTGGGTTCCTTAGGACTTGCTGACACAGAATATGTAAAACGTTACGCAAATAGTCTAGGAATTACCAAATTATAACCAAAATAAAATAGTGGGGATGCCTGACAGCATGAAATCATTTCTGCTCATAAAATTTTTTTTATAACGTGTTTGAAAAAACCTTACGTTACGGAAATAGCCTACCATGTTAACTCCTAATTGATTGGAGCGCCACAAATGTAAGACTAAACACGATTGGTCAGGCTATAAATACTATCTTGTGTTGTCAGGGGAAACGTGAAAAAGGAGTACTTTTTTGAAAAGATGTGTGGACATGGTTTCATTGGGTAGAGCTGCGAATATACTCGATTCAGAGCGTCTGTTCATTGCCACATCTTGTAATAATCCTACTAAGAAGCAGTGCGTTGAGCACCAGTGTATATTTTATATAAAATAAAGCCTGGGACATCGGCAGATCGGAGTTATGCTATATTCATTGCCAGTCAACGAAACTGTTTATTATTCTATGAATTGTGGTAAGCTTGAAATATTCAATATCTTTTAATGAAAATTGAATGTAAATTGTTAATTTATGCCTGTATATATGTGTAGTTCAGTAGCAAACATGATGTAAAGCCTATAATGCTCCAGCCTGAACAGAAGGTGTCGGAGGAAAGTAAAACTGCATGGAATGGCCAAACAGTACACTGACACCTAGATGATTGACTAGAAAGAAATAATGCTGGAATTGCAGAGGCGTAGTAACCATTAGGGAGGGAAATACTGGTATAAAGTATTTCAGATGAAGCTGACAGTTGGCCTAACGATCTGAACTCAATGTTTGTGATGTATTGTGCTCAGTGTAGAACTAGAGTATCAATTAGTTATGAAGTAGAAGGTACATCCTTCTTGTTTCAGGGACCGTGGTCTTAACGTTATTGAGCAGCACCTGGTCAGAGCTTTGCTGAAGCCAGAGGTGGACAGCATACTCCTTGGTCCATATAGCAACCAGTGGGGTGACTCCAGAACTCATTAAAGTAATCGAGCAGAGGAGCCTTTTTCTGCAGTCATCACCAAAGATAAGAGAGTGTGGCCATGGAGCTCAACATTATGTACCCCATCTTAAAATGACAGTGTAACATAAAATTAAGAGGGAAATTAATTGTTTTAATATCAGGAACTGAGAACATCTCCAATACTAGTTCCAATAAAGACAAACTATTGAAGTCATGATGACACATACCAACAGAGTTTGAACAAAACAAAACCAGTATTACCTCATATTACTACTACACAACTGACACACATAGGATACTATTAAACATATATGTCACTACAAGATTCATATTAATAAATTATGTACATATAACTTGTAATTAAAATTGATTGTGATTCCTGGTTCCCTTTGTATTTGAATCAGGACACATATACATTCATGACAGCACTGAATACATATTGTTATTTGAAAAGTTATCAGTGACTCCTTTAAGATGTCCTCGTAGAGTGTTTTATGTATGTGAGTGTCACAGTGTTGTCAAGTGTGGTGGAATAAATTAAATTGTTTAGCTGTCTGTTGTTGTTATGACTTACACTTCATCATACACATACCCTAGACATATAACGTAGTCATCACACTATTCCAGAATAATTCTGACTGAGGTATACATATGTGGCAGCAAGTAAGGTATCTATAATACACTACTCTTATTAGATATAGATACCTTCACAGCTGATCTCAGTCAGTACACTAAGTCCCCTATAAATATTTATAACATCCCACTTCACCACATATATTGGGGTCTCGCTCTCGGGATTTTGAATCTTTACTATTACAAATATTGGGGGAAATTCACTTCAGGGAATAATAAGAATTAAAAGGTATCCTTGGGTGGAATTAAATAAGGTTGAGCTCTCGGTGCCTGTGTTGTCCATTAGATATATATTTAGAGATTGAATTGTTAGTTAGACATTGTATAAACTTACCTGATAGACAATGGCGGACCTAGCCAAATTTCGATCTGCTGCTGTTCAGACTGCAAAAGAGTTAGGATTAGATGGGCAAGTTATGGTTGCCTATGTCACTACTGAATTTGACAAATTCATTGAACGCGAAGAAAGAAGATTAGAAAAAGAGGCCGAAAGAAAGTTAGAGGCTGAAAAGGAAATTAAGAGGTTGCAGATTGAGGCTGAGGCTAAGAGGTTGCAGATTGAGGCTGACAAAGAGGCTAAAGCATTGGAAGCCGAGGAAAGAAGACAGGCTGCAGAAAGAGAAGAGAAGAGATTAGCTGCAGAAAGGGAAGCAGAAAAGGAGGAGAAGAGATTACAAAGGGAACATGAGTTACGACTAAGGGAGTTTGAGTTTCAGGGCCATGCTCCTGAAAATGGTGCCAGTCCCTTTGCCTCTGATGCTACGGTTACTCAGGGAGCCTCAACCTCAGCTATGAATTTTCATTTAGATCATTTTGTTGAGAAAGACGATGATATAGAGAGCTATCTAAATAGGTATGAACTATTAGCTACCACATATGGGTTAGAGAGAGAAAGGTGGAGCTTAAAGTTATCTCAGGGACTTCGTGGGGCAGCTTATGAAGTTTTTGCAAAAATGAGCAGAAGTGATTGTTGCGTGCATATTTTGACGCACATTTTACAAAAATCGATATGGCTATTTAATATGGGAAAAATATAGACATTCATTCATTTGTGTATGAAAATGCTGTCTATGGTAAAAGCGAGATAATCCATGTTTGATTCACACTTTTGATTATAGGAGTAATCGTTCTGGATATTGATCCAGCGCAAGGATATTGCGCTTGCGTTTGTACTTATTTTTTAGGGCCAGAAAATATATTAATTTGCTTATTGTGTTTATGGCCTGAATTCATATGTATTACATATTATTAGTACAAGTAGAATCAGTCCTATATTGTATATTTTGGATTGGTAGGAGGGACTAGATTCTTGTATTCCGGTCTAGCGGAAGTATGAGTTGTCTTGACAAGTCGTGATGAGTTCCGATGTACTGCTTACAAATGGCGGGGTACGTTTTTCTAGAGCTGGTCCTTTCGTCAGAAAAAAAATGTCTCACGAAGTGGTTTTTCTTCTGAAGGAGATGGTGTCTCTACGATAGTTTGTGTTAGAAACTCTCCTTATGTCAGTATATAGATGATTCGGACTCCAGGTAAACCCAGCTCCTATTTTTGATGATCTCTCGTCGGTTAGGCCTAGCTTGACTTTTGTGCTTCGCTATGCTAGTGTCGTGTTTTGTATCGACGAAGATGACAGATTTTCCTGCAGCGGTTATGGCTACATGAATTAACCTGATCACCGTAGAGCTGTATGGAAACATTTATGAAATCCTTTATATACCCATTATAAATTAACTCTGGCTTATATTCTCCTTCCTATGAATGAGTGAACGACAACTCAGGGAGGTAGCCATGTTGGATTTCGGTCATCATATGTTTTGATCACTGCCAAGAGAACAGATTATTTATCTTATTATCGGACAGTGACAGGGAGATCTCAATCTTGCTAGAAACCCCCTTTCGTGGTTTCATAATATATACTACAAACTATGGACGTCAAGTAACTTTGGTTATTTATCGATCCGCCCTTCACTGACGCGTTTAGTCAGATAGGGGGATGTGGCCATAATGTATCATGACATTGAACTTTTGATGTACTGCCCATTATTTCTGAATGTGTCATGACTTCAGATCTGCTATGTATACCTACAAATTGATATGTCAACGAACCATGATGTACTCGTATGTCCCAGTGTGTACGTCTGAATAAATTGAGTAAACTAAGATTCCAGCAGTCTGCATTGGTGCCTTGTAGACACAAGTGTATGAGTGGTTATATTGGTCAGCACACGAACAGTACACCATTCGCGGTAATCACACTCTACACTTCTACTTCATACATACACCATCCTGCGTCGGCTGAAGTGACCAAGTTTAGGGCCTGCTTCCCCTGGAGCCTTTGCCTTCCCTAACTCAGGACTAGGGTGAGTTACCCATTTACAGCTGGGTAGACTGGAGCATGCCTGATCTCAACAACACACCACTCTTCCTTACAGAGCAGACAGACTGATACTTTACAGTGTGTGTGTGAAAGCAACTTTACAGAGTGGAAAGAACAAGACTTTACAGTGGCGAGCCAGATTCCTGGGTCCAGCTTACGCAGTTTTGTGTTGAGAATCACAGTTTACAGCTGAAAGAACATTTGTTTGAACACATCAACACCAGTAGGACAGCTATACAGTCGATGTCAGCTTGACCTGTATTACCGATAGGATGCTGTATCTAGGTCAGCGCTTGTTGACAGTTTTTCGCTGTACAGACAGTATTACACGGGACAGTGGTATCAAGTGTAGAAAATATCTGGAGCAGTATTGTTGACATTTCTCAACGTACAGAAGAATCACAGTGTTGTTAAACATAAAGTGCATAGTTCATCGTTGGATCTTCATATGCTCAAAAGAGAAAAAATTGACAGTGTAATAGTTTAGAATTAAATCTGTTACTCAATAAAGTGGCAAGTTATTAGAATTAAAATAAACTGTGCCTGCTTTACAACACTATACCTGCAACACATTCCATTCATGACATAAATTATATTGTATGCTATATGCTATTTATGCTTACATGTTATTTGTTTATATGTGTAGGGGTTTATATGTTGCGGGCCTGGATGGGTGGTGACTAGAACAGGAAATACCGAGTGATATTGGTCTTGTTCTGGCGTTCGATAGGGAGCAATTTTTTAATTGAAATTTGCATGCAACATAGTTTGCAAATATTTGGTTAGTTGTGACGACTGTTTTATATTTGTATTTGTAACATTTTTTCTGTTCTTTATTTTTGTTTTTTGATTTGTTTGTATAATTGTAGGTCTCATCTTTTCTTTCATTTCAGTTTTTTACACCCTTATGTTTATACACTGTGGCGTTATTTGTCTTGTTATCTTATGGCAGTTATCATCACGGTTTCTGTGATCATTTTTTTCATTTCTCCTATTTGATTTAATTTGATCTCTGCAAATGTTTTCAGATTGTCTTTTCTTGTTTGTCATTTGTAATGTCTTTAGTTGACATATGACGTATAGTGGTATACACTGATAGTATAGTACAGATCAGTACTTTTTGATTGTTATTGTTATAAAACAAAATGTACAAGACCTTTGTAAGGCTTGTCTCCCAAAGTGATTGGTAAAGGGAAATATTTTTTCTACAGGTACTAAAGTGATCTTTGATTACATTGAGGTATACAAGACCTTTATAAGGCTTGTCTCCCAAAGTGATTGGTAAAGGGAAATATTTTTTTTTCCACAGGTACTCAAGTGATCTTTGATTACATTGAGATATACAAGACCTTTGTAAGGCTTGTTCCCCACAGTATTTGAGATACAGTTATTGTTGTCCACAGGTACTCAAGTTATCATTGGTTATTATAAACCATACAAGTTTGGACTAAGACTAAGTCTATGGTATAGACTTGTCTCCCATTAACTTGAAAGAGGGTAATTTATTTACTTTTTCAGGTTTCTGATTTAAGAAGACAATATGTCTACATTAGATTATTTCATTACACAAGGAAAATCTCTTGATAAGACTGGAAAAGACTTAGAACAATGGGCTGTTGCTCAATATGACAAAGCATTAGCTGCAGAAGAGAAAAAAATTGCTGCTGCTGTTGAAGAAAGAAAAGCTGCTGCTGAGGAAAAAAAAGCTGCGGCTGAGGAGAGAAAACTTCAAATAGAAGAAAAAAAAGCTGCTGCAGAAGAAAGGAAAGCCTTAGCTGAAGAAAAAAGATTAGAAAAAGAAGCTGATACTGCTGCTGAACTTAAGAAATTGCAGATGCAAGTGGAGGAAAGGAGATTTGAGGCAGAACAGAAGAAATTAGAAGCTGATGCAGAGCAGAAAAAATTAGAAGTTGCTGCAGAACAGAAAAAATTAGAAGTTGCTGCAGAACAGAAAAAATTAGAAGTTGCTGCAGAACAGAAGAAATTAGAAGCTGCTGCAGAACAGAAAAAACTAGAAGTTGCTGCTGCTGCAGAACAGAAAAAAACTAGAAGTTGCTGCTGCTGCAGAACAGAAAAAATTAGAAGCTGCTGCTGCTGCAGAACAAAAAAAATTAGATAGAGAAGCTGAAGAGAGAAAAGCAATAAGAGAACATGAGTTTGAATTAGAGAAATTAAAATTGACATGTATGAGTAATGTTAATCAGGCATCTGGTGGTAATGGTAAACCCTTTGTATACAAGGTCAAGGTACCAGCGTTTAACCCTACCAGTGATGACATAACATTTTGGCTTTCTAGATTTGAACGGGCTTGTCGATCTCATAATGTTGACAAATCACAGTATGTGAATCAGTTGTCTGAAAATCTAAAAGGGGAGTCTCTGAGTAAGTTATATTTTGTTGAAGAGGCCGACAAAGACAATTATGATGCTGTTAGGGCAGCTTTGATAAAGAGATATCAGCTGTCTGAGGAAGGTTACCGTCTTTTGTTTAAAACAATGAGACCTGAGGTAGGTGTAGAATTCTCAGATTTCATCTCAAAAGCACGAATTACACTTTCACGATGGATTGAATTATCCAAAACAGAGAAAACATTTGATGGTCTTACGGATTTATTGCTAAGAGACAAGGTCATGTCTTCTGTAAATAAATCATTCCTAGAGTTCTTACATGAGCGTAAACCTGGTACAATAAAGCAAATGGAAGAATATTGTGACCAGTATGCCACGGCACACCCTGACATGATTCTTGTAACTCTAACATTAAAGAGAGTATGCCAGTTGCTTCGGCAACAGAATATAATCAGAATTACTCACACAAATTCCAAGGAGCTAAAAATAAATTTGATAAAAAGGTTAATTGGGATAAGTATCAAAACCAAGATAACCGCTCAAATCAGAGTTCTTCTTTGAAGAACTGGAATCGGTCTGATAGTCCTCGACACGCGAGGGGTCCCCATAATGTTAGAAATTCTCGAAAAGGGAGTAGCTATAGGAACTACCCAAGTGCTTCATGGAGACAAAAGAAACAATATTACAGGGATACTCAATATAATGAGCATGATGATTATGATCATGAATATTATGATTCAAACCCAAATAGGGGTTATAACAGAGGCAATAATAATTATAGAGACAATTATAACCGAGGTAGATCACAACACAAAAGACATGGTAAATCTTATTACCAGGCTAACTCTGCACAACAGGAGTTCCACGACACCGATAATCAGAATAATGATAAAAAAGACTCCAATAGTGTAGCAAATTCCACTTTCGATTTTGCTAGAGCATCTGAGTGTTCGCAATGCAAAACATTATTCGATCCAACCACAGTGTCTACTTTAAGCTGCGGTCACCCACTTCCCGCTCTCCATGCGTCAATTGCGCATAATGGAAGGGGTGCTCTTGTCTTTAATAGGGGCCTAATAGATGGTACTCCGGTATCAATTCTTTTCGACTCGGGGTGCACTACAATTGGAGTGAGGCAATCACTCGTAAATCCTTCTCGAGCTACAGGCAATATAGTCAAATGTGTAACATTTGGTGGCACATTGGAGAAGTACTCCACTGCCATTATCAATATTGCTACGCCTTTCTTTACAGGAGAGGTGCAAGCATGTCTCTTGCCGAATCCGATCGCTGATCTTATCATCGGTCGCATTCATGGAGTGAAAGAATGCACTCCACAGCAAATTTCTAATTGGGAAAATGTTAATATGCAATCGGCTAATGCAGTAATCACTAGGGCTCAAGCTCTTAATATGCCACAATCTTCACATTCTGAAGATAATGATGCGCAGATCCAAGATGATCCCTTGGAGATTTCCCACGATTCCTTTATCAAACAGCAGGAAGATGATCCTACTCTAAAGAAATTCTTTACTCTGGCAACAAAAGGTGATCCGAATAAGGATACAAATCGTAAATCTTGGATTACGATGAAGAATGGCGTACTTGTACGTATGGTACAAGACTCCGCTAAGTCCATTCATTCTCAAATCCTTGTGCCTAAAAATATGAGAGTTAAAATCTTACAGCACGCTCATGATTCGCAGTGTGCTGGACATATGGGTTTTTCCCGTACTAAAGCTAGAGTTCTTCAATCTTTCTTTTGGCCTGCTGTGAATAAGGACATACGAATCTATTGTCGATCTTGTAAAGTATGTCAAGAGATTAAATCTAGAGGTCCACGCCATGATGCACCTATTCAGGCTGCAGACATTCCCATTCGGCCATTTCAAAAAATGGCGATAGACATCATTGGTCCATTTAAGATAAAGTCTGCTAGAGGACACCAATTTATTTTGACGTGTGTTGATATGTGCACACGTTGGCCGGAGGCTGTTCCTCTAAAGAGCATAACTACTGCTGATGTCGCAGATGCTCTTTGGTTAATATTTTCTCGTCTGGGGTTTCCAGCAGAAATATTATCCGACCATGGTACCCAACTCATATCGGATACCATGTCTCAAGTAATGTCGACTCTGAAGATAGAGAGATCGCTGAGTAGTATTTATCATCCTATGTCCAATGGGATGGTGGAACGTTTGAATAGAACTCTGAAAAACCTACTAGGTAAGATAACAGAAGATCATCCTCAGGATTGGGATAGGGTTTTACCCGCGGCTCTCTTTGCATATAGAGAGGTCGCCAACGAACATACAGGATTTTCTCCCTTTGAACTTGTCTTTGGCGCGAAACCGCGAGGTCCTATGTCCTTACTTCATGATCTTATAACTGCTGATAATATTGTCGATGACACAAAATCCTCTTATGAATATGTCATCGCACTTAGACACAAGATTATTGAAGCATGCAAATTGGCAACTGCTTCTTCTGAATTTGCGAAACAGAAGGCAAGGGAATTTGCCAATAAAAAGAGATGTTTGCGTCAACTTTGTCCAGGTGACAAAGCATTTGTCTTGCTACCTTGTAGGGAAAATAGACTTCTCATTTCTTGGAAAGGTCCGTACGATATAATATCAAAAGTTTCCGATGTTGACTATATCGTCGATATTGACGGGAAGCGTAAAACCTTCCACATCAACATGCTCACGGAATTCCATGAACGTCCTGATTATTTACAACCTGTTTTCCAGGCAACGGACGATTTTCCAGTCCAACATGGACAGTACTCATCTCTGTCAGTAATACAGGATGAGGAAACGAGTTTCTCGGATGTAAATTTACCTTTTCCAGTGATTCCTCTTCACTCTAATGAATCATGGAAAGATGTTGCAATTTCTCCAGAATTATCTCCAGGAGAGCAGAAACAAGTTTCTACTATGTTAGAACAATTTCAGGATGTCCTTACTGACATTCCTGGTCAAACGGATGTCATTCAACATGACATTATTCTTACTGACCATAGTCCTATAAGAGTCAGACCGTATCCTATCCCGATACATTTTCAAGCACAGGTAGAGAAAGAGTTAGATGAGATGATAGAGTTAAAAATTATTGAACCATCCACATCAGCATATTCTTCGCCGATGGTTATAGTACGGAAAAAAGACAATAACATACGTCTTTGCGTGGATTATCGCAAATTGAATCAAGTGACTAAATTCGATGCTGAACCTATGCCTTTACTAGAAGAGCTACTTACGAGACTATCGAATTCTCACTTCTTTACTAAACTCGATTTGTCTAAGGGATATTGGCAAGTTCCACTATCCGAACACGCCAAACCGTTTACTGCTTTTTCGACGCCTAGGGGTCTATTCCAATGGAATTTCATGCCTTTCGGTCTTATGAACGCCCCTGCAACATTTGTACGCATGATGCGTCGAATCCTATCTCATCGCTCAGATGTCATTGCGTATCTTGATGACATCTGTCTTTTCAGTGATACTTGGAACGATCACTATAATGGTATAAATGAACTATTGTCTATCTTACGCGAGCATAACCTGACAGCGAAACCATCGAAAGCATGTATTGGTTTTACTTCACCTATCCTAGTATTACCTTCTAAGGATAAGACATTTATTCTTCGTAGTGACGCTTCATCCACCGGGATTGGAGCTGCACTAATGCAAGAGTACTCTGGAACTCTGCATCCTGTGATGTATATTTCTCGGAAATTAAATGCCGCAGAGAAGAATTACTCGGTCCTAGACCGTGAATTATTGGCTATGGTTTGGTCAATCCTTAAACTGCAAAGATTTCTTCTGGGCGCGCATTTCATTGTGGAAACTGACCAGAAAGCTCTTACGGCTATTCAGAGTAAAAATCTGAAGAGCGCGAGATCAACGCGATACGCGATTGCTCTACAGCCATTTCATTTTTCGGTGCGAGCTATCCGTGGGTCAGAAAATGTGATGGCAGATATTTTGTCTAGATGCCCACATGATTCATAACTGTTATACAACTTTGATACAGTTGTTTCTATGTTGAAATGTGTACACATATGTAATATATCATATATTGATTGTAACACTACTTAGCGGTTCATTGATATGTATTCACCGCTGATCTTTCAATGTTTTTCGTTTTTGATGATCATGATGTTAAGATATCTTAGATGGAATTTATGTATAAACTAATGTGGAAATTGTCTCATTGCTAATATTGTAGTATGCGTTGGTGACACCTCTCTGGAAATATTTATACTTAGAGAAGTACTTTCTCTAAGGTCATAAAACTTATGCTTATCATCTGCGCATTGTTATTGGTGCGTTGTGAGCCTATTGTATGTTGCTCCTAGATGTATTTCAAAAAAAAAAAAGTAACATTTTTTTTCCTCCCGAGGGGTGTGGTAATCTGTTGCGTGCATATTTTGACGCATATTTTACAAAAATCGATATGGCTATTTAATATGGGAAAAATATAGACATTCATTCATTTGTGTATGAAAATGCTGTCTATGGTAAAAGCGAGATAATCCATGTTTGATTCACACTTTTGATTATAGGAGTAATCGTTCTGGATATTGATCCAGCGCAAGGATATTGCGCTTGCGTTTGTACTTATTTTTTAGGGCCAGAAAATATATTAATTTGCTTATTGTGTTTATGGCCTGAATTCATATGTATTACATATTATTAGTACAAGTAGAATCAGTCCTATATTGTATATTTTGGATTGGTAGGAGGGACTAGATTCTTGTATTCCGGTCTAGCGGAAGTATGAGTTGTCTTGACAAGTCGTGATGAGTTCCGATGTACTGCTTACAAATGGCGGGGTACGTTTTTCTAGAGCTGGTCCTTTCGTCAGAAAAAAATGTCTCACGAAGTGGTTTTTCTTCTGAAGGAGATGGTGTCTCTACGATAGTTTGTGTTAGAGACTCTCCTTATGTCAGTATATAGATGATTCGGACTCCAGGTAAACCCAGCTCCTATTTTTGATGATCTCTCGTCGGTTAGGCCTAGCTTGACTTTTGTGCTTCGCTATGCTAGTGTCGTGTTTTGTATCGACGAAGATGACAGATTTTCCTGCAGCGGTTATGGCTACATGAATTAACCTGATCACCGTAGAGCTGTATGGAAACATTTATGAAATCCTTTATATACCCATTATAAATTAACTCTGGCTTATATTCTCCTTCCTATGAATGAGTGAACGACAACTCAGGGAGGTAGCCATGTTGGATTTCGGTCATCATATGTTTTGATCACTGCCAAGAGAACAGATTATTTATCTTATTATCGGACAGTGACAGGGAGATCTCAATCTTGCTAGAAACCCCCTTTCGTGGTTTCATAATATATACTACAAACTATGGACGTCAAGTAACTTTGGTTATTTATCGATCCGCCCTTCACTGTCGCGTTTAGTCAGATAGGGGGATGTGGCCATAATGTATCATGACATTGAACTTTTGATGTACTGCCCATTATTTCTGAATGTGTCATGACTTCAGATCTGCTATGTATACCTACAAATTGATATGTCAACGAACCATGATGTACTCGTATGTCCCAGTGTGTACGTCTGAATAAATTGAGTAAACTAAGATTCCAGCAGTCTGCATTGGTGCCTTGTAGACACAAGTGTATGAGTGGTTATATTGGTCAGCACACGAACAGTACACCATTCGCGGTAATCACACTCTACACTTCTACTTCATACATACACCATCCTGCGTCGGCTGAAGTGACCAAGTTTAGGGCCTGCTTCCCCTGGAGCCTTTGCCTTCCCTAACTCAGGACTAGGGTGAGTTACCCATTTACAGCTGGGTAGACTGGAGCATGCCTGATCTCAACAACACACCACTCTTCCTTACAGAGCAGACAGACTGATACTTTACAGTGTGTGTGTGAAAGCAACTTTACAGAGTGGAAAGAACAAGTCTTTACAGTGATCAGGAAAATTATGACATGCTAAAGCAGGCTCTTTTGTTAAGATATGAAAAGAATGCAGAATTTTATAGGAAAAAATTTAGGAATGCTAAACTACTGTCAGGTGAAACCTATCACCAGTTCTCTGCACGAATAGAGACATACTTGGAGAAATGGACTTCTCTGGGGAAAACCCAAGATCTTAAGGAAATGGTCCTTATAGAGCAATTAAGAGAGTCCATGGCTCCAGACCTGAGAAAGTTTCTCATGGAACAAGGTGCAGAGAGGCTGGGTGAGTCTCTAAATGTTGCTGAAAGGTATCAAGCAGCTCAAGCAGAGGTAACAGGTAATAAAAAGAAACAAGTGGATAACTTTAGGGCACCACAGAACTTTAATAAATTTGATCCTAGGGATCAAAACAAAGGTAAGCACCAGTTTGATAGGCCACGGTATGAAAATAAAAATAAAACCCCACAATTCGATGAAAGGAAATATGATGAAAGAAAATCTTTCAACCAAGGAAAAAGGTGGTGTAAAAATTGTAAGATGAACAATCATGACACTGACCATTGTAGAAGGAAACCTCCTCATTGTGCTGCTATGACGTTGGGGAAAAAGGAAAAGAAGGTCAAACCTGAAGAACTACAGGAACCATACCACCACAGTGCAGACCAGATCACAGTCTAAAAAGGAGGAGGATAATCCAATAAATACTCATCCAGATGAGATGAGGAAGGCACAGGCTGAGGACAAAACACTCAAGCCATGTTTCAAGAAGTTGCCCAAATCTCATACACCTCCAGGCAAGGGAGAGTTTTATATGAAGAACAAACTGATATATAGGAAGGCTGGATCTGAATCCAATGGTCACGGACAGCTGGTCCTTCCCACTTCATATAGGACTAAAGTGTTGGAACTAGGGCATGCGATTCCCTTCAGTGGTCATATGGGAATCAGCGCAACAGGACAGCAAATAGCTTGTCACTATTTCTGGCCAGGAATAACTGAAGATATCAAACGATATGTAAAATCCTGTCCAGAGTGCCAACGAGTAGCACCTAAACATTGGACTGCACCAGCAACTCTGGGAGAAATGCCCATAGTGGGAACACCCTTTGAGAGAGTTGCCGTGGATCTTGTGGGACCTCTCACCCGAACCAAGAGAAGGAACAGCTACATTCTGACTCTGGTGGACACTTGTTCTATGTGGGGAGAGGCAGTAGCCCTGTCATCGATTGATTCTAAACATGTGGCAGAGGCATTGCTCACAATTTCACAAGGTTAGGCTTTCCCAATCAAATCTTGACTGATAATGGCTCTCAGTTCAAGGGGAAACTAACTGAAGAAGTTTTCAGGATCTTCCAGGCCAAACACTTCCATTGTAGTGTGTACCATCCCCAAGGGAACGGCCAAGTGGAAAGATTTAACGGCACGTTGATGTCGATCCTGAGAAAGTTGGCACACGAAAAACCAGATACATGGGACCAGTACCTGCACGCCGCCCTCTTTGCTTATCGGGAGGTACCCCATAGTTCAACCGGTATGGCCCGGCAACATTATTGTTTGGAAGGCCAATAAAAGGTCCACTCGAAGCTTTGTTAAGAACGTGGACTGATGAAAAGGCAGAGGAAAACATTACATCTTCATACCAATATGTGAATGAGCTGACCACTCGTTTAAAAACTGGTTGGAAACTTGCCAATGAAAATTTGAAACAAGCCAGGAAGAAACATGCTGCCTATTATAACAGGAAGGCGAAAGACAGAAATTTGGCTGTGGGAGAGAAAGTACTGCTTCTTTTGCCCGGGAGTCAGAATAAGTTACAAATTGGATGGCAGGGTCCATATACAGTTCTAGAGAAGGTCTCTAGAACAAATTATAAGATAGATAAGAAGGGGAAAGAAAAAATCTATCATGTGAATCTCCTGAAGAAATATTTGGAAAGAGAACATCAGGAAGAGACACACTTGTTGACCTTGTCCATCGCCATGGAGATGAAAAAGGAACCACTTTCATCATTTGAATATCCATTACACCCCTGTGAGACAGCAGCCCAGGTGAAAATCAGTACACATTTAACGAAAACTCAGAAAGAGAGAGTGCAACAGGTTCTAAATAATCATGCAGAGGTGTTAACAGACCGACCAGGGCATACAAACCTATTGGAATATGATATGAAACTGATAGACCCCACACCTGTCTGTATGAAACCATATTCGATTCCGTTTGCTAAGGAGAAAGCTTTGAAGGAAGAGATAGACTATCTGTTGAAGGAAGGAATTATTTCGCACCGTGAATCTTCGTATAGTTCCGGTGTTGTACTCTTAAGGAAGCCCTCTGGAGAACATAGACTCTGTATAGATTACAGGAGACTGAATGCTATTACAGAAGGACAGGTGGATCCATTGCCGGATACAAATCAGCTGTTTGCCAGACTAAATAAAGCTAAATATTTCTCAAAGGTGGATCTGAGTAAAGGATACTATCAGATTCCAGTAAAGCTGAGGTTAGACCATACCTACGCTTTTTAGTACCGTCAGAAATGGACCACTATGAGTTTGAATAGATTGGCCATTTGGGACTGAAGAAATGCGCCTA